>BROG01000412.1:490000-575000 GCA_030159075.1 Atrina japonica | reverse complement strand
GTAAGATGTGAAATAAAAACGTAACGAAAATTGAACGAATACGGAACTCTTATATAATACAGAGATGGAGTTGTGAAATAATGAGCATCCAATGCCGAGCGTTCATATATACAATGAGTCCATAGAGAAACAGAACTTAATATATAGCATAATTTTAGCATTTGAATAATAATGAAAATCACAGAAACCAAAGTATTATTTTTTATGAAGTTTAAAAGACAATATACAAGTCTTATTAACACTGGGCAAGCATGGACATATGACAATCCAGAGGCGAAGTCAGGTGTGATAGAACAGTAGAGGAGACCAGACATACCCACCGCGAGTACGAAGTCAAATTCAATTGAAGAATTAAAAAAAAATGAAAATGTACATAGGGATAATCGAAACTCAAAGTCCATTAGAATACGACAAATTCGATATACAAATAGTCTCAACATAAAGTACAACTGCAAATCCCAAACGGAAGGGAGCAGGCGTCCTGAGGGAGTTATCGTCCCATGACAGCATGCCACACCAATCGCAAACGCCCCATGGAAAACTCCCCCGTGTTTGGTGAAAATGTCAATTTTGGTGAAAAGGTCAAGCACGGTATAAAGGCAGATAAAACAACGGTCTCAACGCGAAGAACAACCGCGAATCCAAAACGGGGTGAGACCATATAATACAATATTAAATCACAGATACCAAAGTATAAAACTTGTTTAAGGATGTTTAGGATACAAATCTAGTGAGTACTGAACAAACAAGGACCTCTGGAAATCTAGAGGTGGGATCAGGTGTCATAGAGGAGTAGGCAACCTCTTCACTTGTGTTCTATATTATAGGTGTACAATGTATAAGGTTAGCGGAATTCATTTTCATGATAGGGTAAAAGGAGTATTGCACAGAAACTAATAATTTAATTTTAAAAAAGACTTTAAAGAAGACAAAATTGTATGCTCTCGAAAGCTAGGTCGTTTTAAATCCATATTTCTAACAGAGTATTGGCATATGTTGGCCATAATATAATCCGTATACAATATATATGAATATATTAAACAACATAAAACTACCGAATTTATTTTTAGATTTGAGGAAAGTTATTTACGAAAACGAGACATTACCGAAAAAAAAAACCCCAAAAAACAAGACATTTTATCATAAATATATGAATTAATTCAATTATTGATACTTTTTTCTGAACATTTTTCTTTTATTAACAACCGGAAGTGTTTTCTAGTACGAAAACCTCAAAACATGTTCAGTCATGGACCCAAAAATGTTCATTCCTACCCCTTACTCATTTTTAAATAAACCAGGTCTGATTTTGCGAAGTGTGGTAGTGTAAATAAATCATTCCAAAATCTAAAAATATTAAAACGTTCTACCTTTAATATTGTTTTTCTTTACATGAAAAATACAGTAACAATCGGAAGTGTTTTATAGCACGTAAACGCCCAAATATGCTCAGTTGTCAATACACATATAATATATACCTGAAATGCTGATAATTTGTCATTATAAAAGTAATAATAATATAAATCCATCCCAATTGATGTTTTGCTTTATAAGTGTGACGTGTATACTTAACATTTGGCGGAAGCGAGCGTTGCGAAGTTCGGATAATCAGATACATCTTTGAATGTCAAGGCTAACGTGTGCGTCTGTACAGAAGTATTTAACATTAAACCGTCATTATGATGTAAACCTGTTATCCTCATGCACAGTGCAAAGTCCATATTCTCAATTTACGTAATAAGGGTATTTGTATTACACTTAAGCCCGTACTTCTGATAGATTTTAAGAATTCTGACCCGTACAAATTTTCAAATTAAACTATTAACCTTTTATTCAAGCTTCTCTGATAAGCAATTTTTCGAATTGTTAATTTGTTTTTCTCCCATACAACAAAGAATACCCGTATTAACACTACTTTCGTACTGATTTCTTACCATTTAAGTTGATAGACCGCCACATACATCGCTTTTACATGATGAAAAGGGATTTGGAGACGTTGTTCCTTTTTTGTTAATATTGACACTATAATGTCGGACTTCAATACAATTCGGTATATTATGATACTCTCGATACCAGCATGCGCTTTGTGTTGTCCTTCGACATTGAGTACAAAAGGATTTTCTACGTACAGATAGGTATAAGTTGTCTATAAGAATCAAACGACCAAAACACTTGGCCAGTTAATTACAGCGACGATGACAATGGTATGGTTGCTATACCCTCGGTGTCCTATCGCCAGCTTAACCTTTAAGACCTTGTGTACTAAGTGACATGGACCCCCGCCGTCGACAACTTATCCCCTCAAGTACACTCCAACATGGTCTTACAATCTGACTCAACTACTTCCAGAATCTAAATAATGTTTTCCTCACACACACACACATTATGTAACAAAAGAATATGCACATTTCATGAAATACTTTCTGAAATATTCAGTTTTTATAACACTGAAGTTCACCGAGTACATTGCGGTGATCCTACTTTATTTAATGTGGTCAGCGGAGTAGTTTTGCCTAATAAATTCTCAAAGTGTTATAGACATGATTTTGTCATTATGCAAAGATCAAGAGAAAATGTAATTCATGTCTAGAAGACATGTTGTTGTCTTTAAAAGGCAAATTCGAAATCGTATTTCTTGTTCATAATAAAGGTTAATGGTATTGTGTTGAAGTGATTAAAGAGGTATACTTTGACGTTTTTAGAGCGTCATTCTCTTAACTAAATATAAGAAACCAGAGATATAAGGCTTTTAAAGAAAAAAAACTTAAAGAGGTATACAATTAAATATAAATTTATTTTAGCATATATCTCATTCTCTTAATGCACGTAAATATAAGAAACCAACACCTGCTTGAAGGCAGGTTTCTATTTGAAACGGACTCCGTTCAAAAGCTCCTGAATCAAACGAATAAATAGATTACAGTTGCCTTTAATTTGATTATTAATTTTGCTAATTAATGATATATCCAAACAAGATGCCGCCACAGAATCAATGGAACGTGCTTTCTACTTGTACTTTTAACTTACTACAGATACAGACCCAAAATGAGCAACATAGCTATCCGAAAAACGTGATAATTTCCACTTTCGTAACGTTAATTTTTCACAATAAAGAAGCAATTTACCTTTTACCTGCATATGGTGTTTATATCTCGCAGATGACCCTATGTCAGAGCGTGTTCCATTCATATACAAAGGCAACCTACTCACTAATAATTGTTGTCACAGGAATATTTGAAATTGCGTTGGTGCTTAACAGTTTGTAAAATTTACGGTCGTCATAATGACCTTGTTTGGAATTCAATGTATATGAATTTGATTGTCAACTCGCGTAGGGCATGACCGGTCAACATGGCTCCCGATCCCACTTCTAGATTTTCAGAAGTCCACTTTTGTCCAGTGTTCACCAGTTTCGTGTACTATCGTCTGCACATTCTGAGACGTGTTTTAAGTTGGACATTTGTTTACACAAAATATCCCCCATGCATTAAAGAGTAGAATGAAGTATGTAAGAACTAGTACATTCAAAACGCTCATACTAAAAAACGTACTCACTCTGTTGTCAGAGATTGTTGTCAACATCTCTCTCTCTCTCTCTCTCTCTCTCTCTCTCTCTCTCTCTCTCTCTCTCTCTCTCTCTCTCTCTCTCTCTCTCTCTCTCTCTCTCTCTCTCTCTCTCTGTGTGTATGTGAGTGCATGTGTTTGAATGCATGTATGCATGTGTGTGCGTGCGTGTATATGTGTTCGTATCGTTCAAAATTACTGGCTATGTTATTACACCTATGTACATATATTCTCTAAATCTAATGATGAAATGTGGTCGATTAGTGTCATGTAATGAAATTATGTTTAATTCATGCCTAAAATTGAATATATCATCATATTTAATGGAAACATCCTGCATGTACAGAGACGCTTATAAATTAATGGCGATATAATTTTATTCCTGATTTTATAGACAATTCTGTTGTATTAGAAACACATGTGATATACGCAGTATGCACCATTTTTAGCATCGTTATGAACTCGTTCTTTGAAATAGGGAAGATCTGAATCTCGAAAAAGAGAAAATCATTCAGTATTATTAAACATGATGAAATAGTGATGAAATGAATTAGCTTACTGCGTTTTGGGGATTATATGATTGTTTGTTTAAACTGCATATGATATGCCCAAAATCACATTAATGAGTTAAAACTAGTTTTAGTAGACTTTTTTGCATCAGTTAAACCTAGTTTTTCTCTTTTTCTCAGTTTAACCTAGTTTCAATTCAGTTAGATGTTTGAGACAATAAAAAACATCAAGTGTATCTCATTAATATGCTTTTGTTGCAGCAATATAAAATAAGTAAAGAGAAAGGTGGTTTAACTATGCAAAACTAGGTTTAACTCATTAATATCATAATTGCAAAGTTAAACCTGGTTTAACTCACTCAATTTATTGGACAAATAGGGTACACTTAATTTGATGACAGACGGAATAAATCGAAATAGATAAAAACAATGTTGAAAGAATGCAGATATTTGCTAGACGTGTAAAAAGCATTTATTAATATTCTCCTTGTGTTAATTATCTGTATAGTCACAGCATAAAAAATCCATTTCCCTCAGTTCCGAATAACTTTTGAATACTTGTGCCGAGCGTTCTTATTGGTTTTTCAGAAAAGCTTTTCTGCGCTAAAGCCACATTATTACTTATCAGTTTATAAAACTAGGTTTAATTCATTTTAGTGATTTTGGTGCAGTGATTTTTTATCAGTTTTTAACATAGTCTTTCTCAATTTAATGCAAATTTATTAGAAAAAATAAGTTTAGCTGCTGAAAAAAGTAGGCTTAACTACGAAAAACTAGTTTTATTTCATTAATAATAACTTTGACGTGCCAGTTTCAAGGTTGATTACTGTTTTAAAGGTTTTATGGCAATCATTTTGTATCAATGATTATTACATTTATTTGAAAAAGGTATTCAGTCGATATAAAATCCATGAACAAAAAACAATTACATGTATTGTAAATTAACATGTCCTTATTTGCCCACACGTTTAGAGGAGCTTCTGTTTTGGAAACGTTTCTAATGGGATAGATTCTTACCATGGTATATGCAATGACTGTCCCTGTTTTCACAAAACCTTTCGTATTTGCAGTTCGTATAATTGGATTTTGACAACAACAATTGAAAAAACGGGAATCAATAGTATTACCATCTAACATAGTGCTGAAGAAATTGAACTTTTATAACTAAAATTTAACACGGACAGTAAAATTGTTTTGACGGACATCAGATTAATATATTTATGACCGCAAATATCAAATGCTAAAGTACCATTGGTCAACATTTTATGAACAAAAGAATTAACCATGACTGATCAAATAGGTCGTCTGAAATAGACTGACGTCATTGTATTGTATGAGGTGAAATACACGAGAGAGAGAGAGAGAGAGAGAGAGAGAGAGAGAGAGAGAGAGAGAGAGAGAGAGAGAGAGAGAGAGAGAGAGAGAGAGAGAGAGAGAGAGAGAGAGAGAGAGAGAGAGAGAGTACGTCTTTGTGTGTTTTTTCATTTTATAAGATTAATTAAGGAAAGATAATTGCGTGTGTTGTGATCCTAAACATTTGGGGGGAAGTAAAGAAATCTCATAATTAGAAAATTAAAATGCATATCAGTGAAACAAATCCGATTCTGTTATGATGTCAGGGAAAGCCTATAAGCATGTGTCCAAATAAGAGATATCCCATTTAACGGAATAGTGTGACCGATTACTAGATGAATCAAGACATACAAGGAAACTAATGCCCATTTATTTAAAATTACTTTACATGTTTTAAATACACAAATGCATTTTGTTTCTGTATTGTTGCTTTACGCATTACTTAACACATTGTCATTAATACGATGGTAGACAGGAGTAATCATCCGGTTACATTATACCTTGAAAAACGTTACATGCTCTCCTCAAGCTTACATCAACTGGCAATTATCTCCACATAATTAATTCGGACAATATTGGAATTCGAACTTGCTCTGAAAAAGTGTTTAGATGTTATGGGGTAATCTCGTTTCTTTAAAAAATCAAATATGATTCATGTGTATTTTTACATGAAAGTCTGAAGACCATATCGATATATATATATATATATATATATATATATATATATATATATATATATATATATATATATATATATATATATATATATATATATATATATATATATATAATCCAAACATCTCTGTACTTTACAGAATCGCTAGGTGCAATACTCCGCACCGAAAAACCCGTACTCAGTAATTAATACATTTATTATAAAATGATTAAGTTTATGTTTAGTACCAAAACCCTAAGACGTTTGAAA
Source organism: Atrina japonica (assembly GCA_030159075.1). Taxonomy (NCBI): domain Eukaryota; kingdom Metazoa; phylum Mollusca; class Bivalvia; order Pterioida; family Pinnidae; genus Atrina; species Atrina japonica. The sequence goes on along the minus strand of BROG01000412.1, from coordinate 568,649 downwards.
TCATTATATTTAAAGTCATTTTCCTTTCTCAATTTCTTTGAAAAAAAGATTACATTGTCATTAGAAATCAGCTAACTGAAAACAAATATATAACCCACGAAGTTATGAGTTGTCATGCGGTAAACTTTATGAATGAATGTTATCTAATCGTAATCTTTGACTATGTATATCCGCAAAAATGTCAACCATACGTGTTACAGTAGTAACTTTACAAGCATCTTTTACACACTAGAGAGAACTTAACAACATTTTGCTTCCTTTTCCCATTCGAAAGGAATTAATTGATCATCAAACCAAATTAAACTCTTCTTTTGATGCAATATTCATCTGTCTGTCTATTTATATATCTACCTATCTATCTATCTGTGTGTGTCTGTCCGTCGGTTTGCGTGTCTGTCTATCTATCTATCTATCTATATATGTGTGTATGTTTGTCCGTCTGTCTATCTGTCTGTCTCTCTATATATTCATTTATCAAAATATAAAAAAATAAACACCAAAGTATCAATAGTTAGGATATTCAAAAGACAACATACAAATCCTGTGAGCAAAGGACAAACACGAACCTCTGGAAATCAAGAGGTGCGATCAGGTGCCCTGGAGGAGTAAGCATCCCCTGTTGATCGATCACACCGCCGTAAGTCCGAAGTCAAATTCAGATAAAATAAGTGAGGACTGAAGACTCGTCACAATTAGTACAAACCTATATCAATGTATAATTGTATATAAACATCTCTATACTATATTGCTAACTCTTTTATAATATGCAATATGATTTTTAATTTTTATAAATTTGCACGGAAATTTGAATAATCAGTTTCTTTTTTTTTTTATCATAAAGCTGTTAGTGTCATTTTACTTGTTAATTCTGATACAGCTCGAGAAGACAAGAGAAAAAAGGTACTTAAGTAAATAATTTCATTTTTACTCTTTTTTTTTTTTCATTTCAGTCATTCACGTATAAGCATGAGAACACATACAAACAATACAACTACTATTCATTTACATATATTTTCCCACCCTCTAAAAAGTACATATTTAACTACTAAAGCCCACTATTCAAGAATGGAAGAATTTAATAATACAAGTTTATTTTTTCCTGTATTCAGTGCATTGAAGCGATGATGATGATATTCAAATTTGTGGTCTATTCAAGTTTCACTTTGGGGGTTATGACGAGGAGTGGCGTATGGTATATAAGTAGTCATGCCAAACTAAAAATGATTGAGTTAGCGAAAAGTTACAAGATGGAAAGAATGAAGACAACTAAATTTTTACTCATGTTGGGAGCAGTTTTACTATTTGTCAAAGTTTCACGAGCTAATTTATGCAGTAAGTTATTTATATTATTATTTGTAACCTCGTGTAAAAAAAAATCCTGCAAAAATTTCATCTAATCTTATATAATTTAGTATATCAAACAAAACACATAAATAATAATTTAATTGAACTCGAGGGTAGGGGAACAACATCCCTAAGGGTAAAAAATCAGGCTTTTTAAGGATGATGTTTGGAGTTTGTCATTCAAACACGGTGTAACTTATTGTGAGTATACCCTTGTAAACTGATATCGTTTTAAAGTAATTGTAATTGAGACTGGTCATAATTTTCAAATAAATGTATTGACTCTTGTTATTGGTTTCCGTCTATTTGATGATGATTTGGTATGGTACACTGTTCTTAATTTCAAATGATTTACGAATTAGAGCAAGCTACACGTGAAGTAAAATGATATTAAATATACATAGATCAAATATTTGATATACAATTTTGATTTAAAGCTATGAACATATGGTCGATGACGTGCAATTATAATGCAGCTCGTGTTGACAGCACAAATTTATCTGCTGTTTATAAATTAACACAAAATATGAAAGTCGTTAAAACCGGAATATATAGCGCACCATTATCGAATGTGATCAACAATGGTGCAATATTTAACCTTTGGACTTAAGAAGTGGAGCACGAGCGTGTCGTAAAATTGTTGTGGTTGAAACTAATTTATAATAGGAAACTCTTTAGAGTTTTATTCATTGAAAAACACTATATGCTGATGAAGTTAAATATAACTGAGCAAGACTTGGTGCTATATTTACTTTAATTTGATTCATCAGCAAAGTTTGCCGTAAAGTTTTCTTTTGTAAATTTTTTGATGTGTTTACGCAGTTATGCATCACATTTTCGGTTGATCCACTGCGACATGATTTTATTTGATACATTTATTTATTCATTTTTGCAAAGAAAAAGTTCGAGTCATTAGAAATATTTGTTTTTATTACTATTTCCAGCTTTTATTCTATAAAGCCGAACACAATGTATAATGATAATTTCGCATCAATTCCATATTTTTCACACTATTTGATCTTGTATAGGAAGGTTTTGTTAAGATTTTGAAGTATGATTGTATGGCATTTTATTGCCTTTATATTTAATGTCGCTACGTGTGTATAATACAATTTTCTGGTATATAAATTCAGGAATGCTTTTCTTTCCTTTACAGATTTTAGAGCATTCGGAAATAATATAGACTACATCGATCAATGGAGTCGAGACGAGGCTATACAAGATATAATAAAACAGGTAAATAAGTTTCATGAAAATGATATTTTCTGTAAAAGTCCAAATTTTGATCAAATACAAATTGTTATGAATAATGATGTTGCAAATATACATATCAAAATAGATCAATCTTGTTATTACACGCTAACTCCATTCTAAAATGCAAATATAAATGTACGTTATAGAAAAGTCATACGGGTAGTTGTAGTGAGATTTGGGTGGCTGCTTCTCAAGTGCGAAGTTGATTATCTGTGTCTTTTGTTGTAATACACAAATTTTAACAAGCAGATCAAAGTGAAACTAATCTCCAAGGCTAAAATTTAGTTGTCTTGCTGTGACAAACAATCAGGGATATTACATGGCGAGTTCTGATTCATTCTTGTAGTGGAGTAATTTGTACCTAAAATCCTAATATGGTCATCTCTGGATGTAATATGGTGTAAATGACTTCAAGTAATGGTCGCTGGTCTATTTTTAGATATTAATGCCATGTGTAATTGTGATGAAACTATTTTTAGATTAAATCTGTAGAAAATTGGCATTTACAAAACGTCTTAATCGTTTTCAATGAAAGTAAAGAGAAAATTGAATGTCATTTTTTATTGTGACTAAATCCGTATAGCATTGTTTAAACACATTTATAATGTCCTTCTTGAAGATCAGAAGTGAGATCAGGGGAGACGGAGGAGTGAAAAAGTCGAAATTTATAGGAGAAATATGAAGTAAAAATATTTTGGTTTATGTAGACCCGCCATTTGAAAGCATGCTTACATCACCACTGCGCATAGCATAAAAGTATATTAATATATTTTTTATTCCATTTCAGGTGAAATGCCTTGGAAAAGAATTGAATAGGCTTAACGAGGAATTAATAGCAAGAAATGGTAGAAGTAGATCACGGTTTAGAAGAGGAGGGTCAAATTCTAGAAGTATTTCGTGGTGAACAAATTGAATAGAAATGGTGCATGATAAAGCGGGTTATGAATGTTTAATTTATTGACAGTTTGAGTAAATTATATTGAATAAAAGATGTGGCTAGACGAACAGTTTATTAAAATATCATAAATCAAGGACATACATCTCATTACCCTGTATCTCGTGGCTTGTTCTGCAGACCGGATATGATGTCATTAAAATCCTTTGATTGACATGCGCAGCTTGTGATTTTTCCAAAACCATAGAAGCATTTGAGCTCGGAGAGATATTGCTTCTGCTACAACGAGAAACTCTTTTTTTCCGATTATGTAAACCAGTGACAATTTATATCTGTGACTGGGTATCATGATATTTCTGGGTGCAAAGTTTAAGATGAACTTATTTATGAACAGAACAGTTTTATAGGACATAATTTATTTGCTTTCAAATTTAAGGTCGTGACTTTATTGAATGTTCATTTGTTTAAGTATAATTGCAGATAAGGAAATGTGAATTGTATGAATGTGTTAGTGTAAAAGATATTGTTTATGTGCAATATGTGTTGATGAAATAACAAGGTGATGTACATAAATTGTTATTTATTTTGTAAAGAATTAAGTTATTTTCAAATCAAATTTGTTTTTATGTTGATTGATAATCAATGAAAATTAAAAATTTTCAAATTATACAATGATCTTTGTGTTTTTTTTAACATTTATCGAGAGGCCCGGTTACAAACGACCGGACGTCCGCATGTTAATAGCAAACTATTTCACAAAAATCAGGCAAGGGTGTAGAGGGATTTCTAGACGCGCTAACTGGAGTTGAGAGACTTCATGGTTTCAATCATGGCGTTATAATCACTCGGTCGTTGAGACTTGGTGACCTTGTACCATTAACTAAAAATAAAATGAAAAATCCAGAAACAGAAAACGCGCATACACGCACGCAGTCGTGCATTTACTTAATTCCGTACTATTGTTGTTTAAACCTCCGCGAAGGGAATCACTTATCACTTACATGGAGAGATGGAGCTCTAGTTGAAATGTTTCACATTTTGTCCTGTACAATGGACTGACGCCAATACAGTGATAGGACAAATGATTTTAAGCCTCATCCGACAGTCCCACGACTATATATACAGTAAAACCTGGATACATTGAAATCGAAGGGGAATAAATTTTTCTTTCAAATACAAAGAGTTTTGAAAATAACCAGGTTATAATGGTAATAAAGACATTTGGCCTGGGAATCAAAATCATTTCAAATAAAGCGAGATTTCGATGTAACCGGGTTCAATATAAGTGAGTTCCACTGTATACACACACACACAAATACACACACACACACACACACACACACACACACACACACACACACATATATATATATATATATATATATATATATTATATATATATATATATATATATATATATATATATATATATATATATATATACTGCAACCATTCATTATTCTTTCTTTCTTTCAACCAATGCTAAATACTTATTTAATGTAAATATAGACATTAATATTGAACAAAAAGTTAACATGTAATTTTTATACAAGTATGTTCTAACAAAATGTAGTGTGAACTGATTCAACTTTGTATGTTTAATGAAATCCCAAACGTCTACACCGTTACATAATTCGCCACCAGCATGAATAGTGTTAACAATACCAAAGTTATAAGTTAAAAAAAGTCAAAACAAAGGTTCAAGAAGATCGTTTATGAATCAAACACAGAACATTGTGTTTTTAAATATTAAAATTTTTCTTTTTTATAATTCTTGCAATACCGAATTTTATCTTTTTCAGCTATGTGTCACATTAGTTCACATTAAATTTAGCATAATTTTACATGTACATGTAATATACTATGACAATGAAACCTCTAGATCTTGTCCGTCATATATGAATACAATCGTACCTGGATACATTGAAATCAAAGGAGAATATTTTTTTCTTTTCAATAAACAAGGGTTTCAAAAGAAGCAGGTTATAATTGAACAAAAGTCATTTTACCGGGAAATCCTAACTATTTCAAATAGAACGGAATTTTAATGTAACAGTTCTACCACCATTTGGGAGGCCTCCTTGACGGAGTGGTTAGGGCATCGCGCTTTGAAGCATGAAGTCGCTCACTTCTGTTCAGCACAGGTTCGAGTCCCGCTGGACCCTAAGCTGATTTTGTGAGTGAGAAAGTTACCTGTTTACCTGCGGAAGGCCGATGATCTCTTCCCGGATACATTGTAACCGGATTCCACCGGTAAAAACTGGCCATCACCTTATAACTGAGTGGGGCGTAAGTCACAACTTGGTAAAATAGTTTTATCTGTTTTAGCATGTATATTCCAGTCTTAAGACAGTCCCGCATAAATTGTTATTCTTCCGTAGATTCAGACATTAAGATGATATCATGGGCATACATTTAGAAATTGATATTCGTATTAATGTTTTATCCAAAGGATTGCCAACCTTCTCTTTATTTAGATTTTAGCACATCTAAAAGTCATGTACATAAAGTTTAAAAAGTTGGCATAAATATGACACAGAAAAATGAGCGAAACGTGATACTTCCATGATACATATAAATAACATATACCTATGATACGGGTAAACAAAACCTAATGTGTTTTTAAACTGATATGTGCAGGTAAATCAAAGGTAGAAGAGATGATATGATGACATTGTGATAGATTCACACACATATATATATATATATATATATATATATATATATATATATATATATATATATATATATACATATATATATATATATATATATATATATATATATATATATATATATATAGCACACAATATTTATATAGCCAACAAACAGATATCACCATGATAAATATAAAAAGTAAATATTTTCGCAGGCAGATATAGATAAATCAATTATCTAGATTAAGCTCCGTATGTAATGCACTTCTATAATACATACCAAATGTCATATTAAACAATAGTTGCTTGCATACTACAAGTGTTATTATTATTATTTTTAGATTTACCGTTTTCTTATGTCAATACCTTGGATACATGACTAGATCTTAAAGAGGTGGTGACTGTGTTTTCCCCAAAATAAAATATTTTCTTTTTCACTGCTTATATTGATAAAAATAACAAACAAGAGTGGAACACATCCATAAAAAATACTATATATTTTGTGAAAATAAGGTCAGGTCCAGTGTAGTATGCATATATGCAAATTGTAAGGATGAATTAATCATTTGCAAACGAATAATTGCCAAACTGGGTTTATCAGGCAATTTTCACAAATATATTGGGAGTTAAGAATTGTTATGCCTGTGTGTATCTCATTTTTTTACACTGTACATCAATTTTAGTACCGGTAGTATAAATGAAAGAAAATGTTTTGGAGAAAGAAACAGCAAATGCCCATTTAAGCCCCTTGTATATATCCCTAAAACTAACGCCGATGTCATGATCCCTTCAATTATTCACCAAAATATAATTCTGATTCGGCGAAACATAAAATTACTTAAATATAAAAAATCTCAGATACCAAAGTATAAATCAATAGAATGTCCAGGACATCGATACAAATCCGGCAAAAATGGACAAACACGGACCTCTGGAAACCAAGAGGTGGGATCAGGTACTAAACATTTCTCGACTTTTTATACTCTGCAAGTGATTCCATTTGCCTTTCCAGCTTCAACGTTGTAGTGTCTGATATCCCATAATATGAAATAAATCATTTTCTCAAGTTTTATCATATTCGTTATTTTCCGAACCAGCTGATTATTTTATACTAAGGTAATGTTTCACAAACGTATAGCACCGTTTAAATTCTAAACTCCCCAAAAGCTAAGCCATCGTTTAACAGTGGTTATTCTTAAACAGATTAAAATACATTTAGTTAATGTTTTCCACATTTTTCGGAAATGTGCACCTATGTTAAAAGTCGAACTAAACCGATAAAGTCTTATTGACAGAAACAACCCTCTCTCTCTCTCTCTCTCTCTCTCTCTCTCTCTCTCTCTCTCTCATGCAAAACTATAACTTTTGTATTAGGTTTATAATATTTACATTTGCCTTCAAATTATACTATATAGATGTATCGATTATGAACTCCAAGTGTTTAAAGTTGCAAAATCCATAAGGCAATGTACATACACGGTGTGAATGGAAGATCTTGGGCCAGTGGGAAATCCTAAGATGGGACCAGGTGTCATGGGACATGGGACGTGTCGAATGATGTGTAAATCGTGAAATTGACATTTATTGATACATTTGTACACTCATAACTCTCTTTGTATAAAATGACTACTCGTCACATTTAGATAATAAATTTATATTTCTTTTTAATAAGTAGTAGTAGTAGTGTAGTAGTAGTAGTAGTAGTAGTAGTAGTAGTAGTAGTAGTAGTAGTAGCAGTAGTAGTAGTAGTGATGGCAGTAGTGGTAGTAGTAGTAGTAGTAGTAGTAGTAGTAGTAGTAGTAGTAGTAGTAGTAGTAGTAGTGATGGTAGTAGTAGTAGTAGTAGTAGTAGTACTAGTAGTAGTAGTAGTAGTAGTAGTAGTAGTAGTAGAAGTAGTACTAGTAGTAGTAGTAGTAGTAGTAGTGATGGCAGTAGTGGTAGTAGTACTAGTAGTAGTAGTAGTAGTAGTGTCGGTAGTAATAGCAAAAGGAAGTAGTTGTAGCAGCAAAGTTGTTGTTGTTGTTTTCATTATTATTATCATTATAACTGTTCACCATTGCAGTGACTTTGAGTCCAGTTCCGGATCAGAAATTAAGAATTTGATCAAGGTACTTTCTGAGTATGTAACAGTCCTAATTACATTGGCATCAGTCCATGAGTATAGCTCGAAATTTGTAGCACTTCACCTTGTTGACGTCCCCAGACATGTAAAAAAAAAGATTTCGCGGTAGGTAAAACAACAAGAATTACCATTATCATTTCTACTATAGAATTAGCGATACATCCTATTATATTTCTCATCATATCTTATTTCGAGTGGGTTTAATGGATTCCCATAGTTGATACACAGGAGACAAACATTCATATTTTCCTAATGAGGCAATTTAAATTCCTATTTCCTCTGAAATATCAAAGAAATGCCGAAAGATATATTGAAAGCCTCAAACTTGTACCCTCACATTCGCAACATAGTAGACATGCTCTCACACGGTGCACATTATCAGAGAAAAAAATCGTGTATTAGAACAGAACTTAACGAACACAACTTGTATATTATTCATGGATTAGCGACTGTTTAATGGCGACCCCACAAGAATTACCACATCAATGCTAAACATACATACATAATCATTGTTGTCATCGAAATATGTAGTTAAATGTTGCGGTTAAAAATATGTCAATGAAACATCAATTTGTATGAGTGAAATTGTATGCGGTCGACCTACTTAGATGCAGCACGCGCTACTGGAAAGAAATTTTGCTATATAAATAACCACCAGCTGTTTTCTATACTTTCACCGATATCTGGTTATTAGGTACATTTGTGACTATTACAATGAAATACTCACCGGGAATTTTTCTCGCACACTGACCTCGCGCCGGTAAAGAGAAAGCAGGTGGGTTTAGTGCTAATACCTCTCTTTTTTACCTTCGATTAGCTGTATTATAAACCTACAGATGTTCTTCATTAGAGCGTGTGGGATGGCACAACAATACACAGGTAACTGGCTGTAATTTACGTCACCTTAGGTATTACCTCAGCAGTATTATGACAGGACGACAGTCAAGCATATTGTGTTATACACAATTATAGTGACGTTCTGGTGTACGTGGGATGATTATGTGTATGATATATAGTTACTCACTTTTGTGTTTATCCAAGTCAAAGTTTTTAACAATAAACTGAATTTGAAGATCAAATTAAATAATAGTAGTAAATATGTCCCACATATCCAGCCATTGTAATTACAGATAATAGTTTCCGGTGACAAATTAAAATTTCGAACTTTACATTTTTTTTTAAATAGTAATATTTATGGAACCGCCAAAACATTGAGAGTACTTTGAGCACTTATTTATTTATTTATTTACTGTAAAAGCTCTAAACAGTGGTCAACGACAATAGCATATCATTATGCAATGACCAACATCACGGGCATGACGTATAATCGGTCTGTACCGTATCTGGAGTATTACGATATTCGCCCAAGTTTATCTATCGCCATTTTAAGACATACGCTCTCTGTATGTACGCTGATGTAGTACAATATATGTAACATTAATACATAACTATTTAACTAATTAAAACCTTCTTATCTTATTTTTCATTTGGTCAGTTATAGATTGGGGGCGATATATGGGTCTTCAAACAATAAAAATAGTGGAATATAGCACGTATTTATTATTATGTTCAACCAAAAATCTTCTACAATCCGAACTTTGTCTATTATGAATATTTCCATTGGTCGCAGCACAATTTGGATATACATGTATATATATATATGTATATATATATAATATATATATAAATGCACATATAATATAAGTAATATATATAAATATACTATAAACGACACGGACAAAATAAATGTCAAATTTTCGGGACAACCTGTCCCTTCAATTAAACGTAGCCTACACATACACACTCTCACGCAAACATCCACTCACACACACACACAACCGGAGGGTGAAAGTAATGCTACATATTACAAATGCAGCGTGATAACGCAATAAATAAATGAAAATGGAAATCAAACAAAAGGATGACTAAAAGACTACTAAACTAAGCTCAAACTACCAACGTGTCGTTAGTCATTTTAGTGCTTTATATATTCTTTTCCTGACTTGTATCTATTGCTTAACTAATCCAAACACCAACCCTAGGATAGTCATGTTTAGTTGGTTTTAGTGCTTTTATATATATATATATATATATATATATATATATATATATATATATATATATATATATATATATATATATATAATATATATATATATATATATATATATATATATATATCCCAGACAGGTAGACAGAGAACAAATCTTATATGCAAACAACTTGCGGACACCTGTCAGTATTTTTATTCATGGCAACTCCTTAAATCAAAAACATTTTAAAAGATCTAAAATACCTCTGTGATCTCTGACTTTTCAAAACCACCTGCAAATAAATAATTCTTTGATCTTTAATATCAAATATTTATTTCAAAAGAAATAAATTTAAATTGACAATTTTTCTACCTTCACAGGATTCATGCAATATGCACAAAATTAACATACCTGAGTCTGTTGAATCAATCTGTAATGTGGCATTACTTTAATAGACTAAATTAAGAGAATTTTTAATCAACAAATTTATTGAAATTTTATTGTCAAATATCAACAAAACGGATGACGTATCGTTTTTGTTTAATAATTCAAATAACTGATTTTTCAACATATTTTATCGGTCGCGACACAACTTCCAAGATCAGATGTCAAGGGTTAAATCCGTACCTATACATTAAGGATGAAGCTCTTCCTATTTTTTTTTTTTTTTTTTTTTTTTTTTTACTTTTTTCCTCCCTGTAATTCTATAACGTCGGGAAATGCATTAAACAATTTTTGGATATATTGCGCCAATTTCTAACACTAAACGAGTAAAATATATATCTCACCCCAATGACAAAAGTATAAGGAAAAAGAAATGTCCTTATTTCCGGCTCTTCACATAATTATCGATAGATAGTGTTGTCATGTCAGTCTCTCCATACAAGCAGCTGAAGGATCATTATCTCAATTTTCCGGGATGGATAGTATAAAAGGTCACTACTGGAAGATCCCGGTCCAAAATGTAGTTGGGATAATGTTGTTGTTTATTGTTGTTTAACGTCCCACTCCAGAATATTTCACTCATATGGAGACGTCACCAAATGCCGGTGAAGGGCTTCAAAGTTTGGCCTATGCTCGGCACTTACGGCCATTGAGCAGTAGGGTTCTTTAACGTGCCAACACCTACTGTGACACGGGACCTCCAGCTTTTACTGTCTCATCCGAAAGACGGGAAACCAACCTGTCGCCGGCGGGACTCGAACTCACGACCTCACGATCCAGAGTCAAGCGCGCTACCGACTTGGGATAATGTAAAAATCCAGAAGAGTGGCCAATACAATATGTTCACATTATTGGTTTTATTTCCTCAATACACGTATAAATAATTTACTTTTCGTGGATTATTTGCTGGTAAAGAAGTTTTAAAATCATTTAAATATAACTGAGGCACGATAATTGTACAATGATCCCATGATTGCTTTTTAGAATAAAACAAGTATCCATAGAGTATTGATGAATCAATATATGCCCCCTACCTGTAAAACCATGGTGGGCAATTACAAAATTTTAACCAAAAACTTTTTCGGACGGGCTAACATATATCCCTTTCCCCTCCTATTTCACCAGAATGGGACTAATGACTCTTTCCACCAGGAAACAAGATGTGTTTGTGAAACACAAATGCCCCTGGTCCCAACAAATTTCTATACTGGCAAATAAATATTGCAATTTCCTACATTTTGACCCCACCTAACCCCCAGGGGCATGTGATATTAGTGAAGTGTGAGCAACCCTTAGATGAACTTACAGTCTAAGTTTGGTTACTGTAAAAAAAACACAATACAAACTTGAAATATCGCACTTTATATGTAAGCGGAACCGAATTACAAGTGGGACGGAATTACTGACAGTCAATCTAATGCAAAAAGGAAGGTGAATTTTCCCAGGTAAATTGTGAAGTAATATTTCTCTCCCACCATTAAAAACTTACCTCCACCATACAACTGAAAAAAAAACCTGTTAAGTGTGGTGAAACTAATAAGTAAACAAACAAACTTTCTAATCATGGTGATGAATCATTACATATCCCCCCCCCCCCCCCCCTCCGACCTGTGAAACCATTTGATCATAAAAAGAGAATGGTGAGCAATTACAGAAATTTCACCAAAACCTTGAATGGAAGGATGGGTACAGAGACAACCTACAGCTCCACAAGGGTTTTACCGCCAGGGGACTAATTAAACAACAATAAATATAATATATACAAGACATACAAGAAATAAGAAAATAAATGAAAAAGATGATATAGTTTCTTATTATTTATTTTGAATACTACAATTCAATGACGTGACCTTGCAGTTCCCTTGATACGGGGAAATACCAGTAACCATGTTGCTACTAACCTTGAACCACATATTAGAAATGATACATTTTTTATACTGAATATAAGAACAATATGCACGTGGTTTGTACAAACACTGATACTAGCATGTGATACTGATAAATGCCAACCTTTCCAACACGTTCATTGATATGGGAAACAGAATAAAAAACAATAATTTTCTAAACGTGTATATGTAAGTACATAAATACGAGATGCATTACAAGTGCACAAAATAATTTAAATTGCTAGTAAATGATATATCCCCCTTTCGACCCCTAAAATACGAATATTTAAATTACAAAAATACTCACCCACATCTGGCTAATGAATAAAAATTCTTTTATCAGAACGCAAAAGCTATTTTTCACAACGGTATTTCTTAATTGAGCATTTGGATTTTAATACTAATATATATTTTTAGTGAATAGAAAAACTATGATATTACGATTGTATTTTAATGACATTTTGTGAAAGAGCGTCTTTAAATCTGGCAAATCAATACGAGCTATTGTCAATAGTTTATAATAAATATCCCAACACATCGCACGATACATAATTGCTGCATGGTAAATATTTACCTGCGTATCTACGTCACACGGACATTACCCGTCATCTCATGGCACAGACATCCTTGCTGTGGAATAATAGATTTTATCCTGTATAGCCTCGTGGCTTATATATATCGTAGATCATAAAAATCATCTCTGTTCATGATACAAACATTTCCATCGAATTGTTTTTCCCCATACATAGTCTCATTGCAACACATATATATATCACATATATATCATCAATTATAAATATCTCGGAAAAAATATCATTTTCCATTATGCTACAAACATTTTTCTAGTGAATGATTTATTTCCATACATAGCCTCGGCATTACATATATCATCCATTATAAATATCTCACAAAAAATTGCCTCCTTTCAAGATACAACCATTTCTAGTGAATAATCATATTCAAACACTGCCTTACCATATGTTAATATCTTCCTGCAAATAGCATCTTCCAACAAATAGTGCTGTTGGAAAATATAGGTTTCCCTTCAGACTTCATTAGACAAACATTGCAAGTCTTTCATATCTCCATGGAAACTCCTCAACATTTATGGAAGAAACATTTTCTTCTAGTGCATGACTTATTTCCATAGAAATAGCCTTAATGTTGAGAATTGTGGAAACTTGAGTTCTGACAAAGAAAGTGTGACAGACGGCCATGACAAATGCTGTATTTCCTAAAAACTTGGTTTGCTAAAGTTAATGTATCCACAAACACCCTTAATATAACGACAACATCCCTGATACCTGACATACAGTTATAGACTTCCTATATATCAATAGGTCTGTATTAAGTGACCCCCTGTCTTATGTGACCAAAATCTGCAAGTCCCTTTGAAAGTCTCTTATGACAGTCTCTACTGTATTTAAATAACCTACATTACATTTACAAATATGCTGTATTCTGAAGAACTAAAACAGCAACAAACCTCCAGCTCGGCAGGAGAATGTGTTGCATTCATAAAGATTTGGAAAGCTGATTTGGAAGGGGAGAGAACTCCTATAACGTTTTCTTATAAAACTGTTGCTTAAATATATTTCATCACTACAAATCTGTTTAAGAAATCATCCCTAATTCTGACTCCAAAAATGATTGAATGAGATTGAAATTGATCTTATATTTTTATTTAAAGTTGTCCCTAAGAATATTTTAAATAATGATCAAATTAACAGGGTAGACTTTTTTGAAAAACAGCCATATACACAATTTTGCAAAACAGAGGTTTTTGAAAATGGTTAGATGATTGCAACCCCCACAAGCCATCTCCAATTCTAACTGTCTGCTACTGTTTTAGTTCTGTACTTTAGAATAGCACCATTGCTACATTGCTGTATTGTTACATCCTTGTTCTAATCATATTGACACCTAGGTGAAAACAACACTTAAACACTTTAACAAATTTGGCAAAAACAACACTTAAACCTCTTTAACAAATTTGGCAAAAACAACACTTAAACCTCTTTAACAAATTTGGCAAAAAACACTTGAACCAGTTTAACGCATTTGCTGAAAACAACACTTAAACTACCTCAAAACATTGTTGAAAACAATATTTGAACCAGTTTAACACATTTCTTGAAAACAACACTTGAACCAGTTTAACACATTTGTTGAAAACAACTTTTAAACTAGTTTAATACATTGGTTGAAAACAACACTTAAACCATTTAAACAGATCTGTTAAAAACAACACTTGAACCAGTTGCAAAATCAGTGAAAAACAACTTATATCAGTTGAACTCATTAAGGGTGAGAATATGAACTTAACACACAGCTAAATCAGAACGAAAAACTGGGTGAAAACAGCTTAACACACTTTTCTTACAGTAGGTGAATACATCAACACTAGGTCAAACTAACAGTCACACCGACTAAACACATCAAAAAGTTTCTTCATGGAATAGGTAATGTAGAAGGAAGAACAACTGATCAAATTTTATATTAGTGGCCACCTTTAAAAAATCTACAAATATATACATGTAAGTCAAAAAATACTAAACTTCTAAACAAGGTTCTAGTTTCAACATCAAAAGTACTAGACTAACCAAATGGCAATTTATTTATAGAAAATGGCAATTTTTTTTTACAAAATTAGAAAAGGCACTTATTTTATCTTCAAAGTATCCAGAGTTCCTGAAACATGCTAAACAACACTTAAACCATTTAAACAGATCTGTTAAAAACAACACTTGAACCAGTTAAACAAATAAACACCTAAGCAAAATCAGTGAAAAACAACTTATAATCAGTTGAACTCATTAAGGGTGAGAATATGAACTTAACACACGGCTAAATCAGAACAAAAAACTGGGTGAAAACAGCTAAACACACAAACACAATGGGGGTGAAAATTCTTACAGTAGGTGAATACATCAACACTAGGTCAAACTAACAGTCACACCGACTAAACACATCAAAAAGTTTCTTCATGGAATAGGTCATGTAGAGGGAAGGACAACTGATCAAATTTTATATTAGTGGCCACCTTTAAAAAATCTACAAATATATATATGTAAGTCAAAAAATACTAAACTTCTAAGCAAGGTTCTATTTCATTTACATCAGCGGTAAAGTACTAGACTAACCAAATGGCAATTTATTTATAGAAAATGGCCATTTTTTTTTACAAAATTAGAAAAGGCACTTATTTTATCTTCAAAGTATCCAGAGTTCTTGAAACATGCTAAACCGCCACCTAGGATTGTGGTGAATTTCACTTTTTCTAAGTAAAGGTAAATTTCAGATTGCATGTCAGGTAATTTTTTTCATTAAAACATGTACAAGATTAAGACACCGACAGAATTTCGAAATTGAATGTACAGAGCTAATCAATGAAGGCTTCAATTATACAAAGTATGATTTTAGCCCAAAATTCACGAATTTAAATTGCTGACTGATTCTATAGTAATAAAACTAAAATCAATAAACATTAATGTGCCTGAAATTTTGGCTGATCTGGTAAACTTAAAACAATAACAGGACAAAAGTATGATAGTTTTATTTTCATATCAGTTTGAAGAACTCTTGAGTATCCAATATGTCTAATTATAAAATGATTTTGGGCAAATCATGAATTGAAATGGAAATAATTGTATTTCTTTCAGTAATCACCAAAATATAAAACTGGTGAAAATTTTTCTGGTTTTTTCAACATACAGTTTGAAGTTCAAGGGACCACCTAGAAAAGTTCGAAACATTGGGACTTCGAATCATGGACAGTAACCAAGAATCATTTCAGAGTTTTTATAATGTGTATATGACTGTTTGGAAACCATTCAAGACATATACGGTCATTATAATTAATAATTAGTGCTAAATTTTATTTAATTTTCATGAAATTAAAACACTGAATGTCTATGATAAGGAAAAGAATTATCATTGGGCGATTTCGTACACATGTAAAATTTGACTTGGAATCATGTGAAGGAATTTTCGTTGTTTTCAAAGAAATGGGCTCAAAAATTTATTCGAAACATCATGAAAGTTTGAATTATAAAATGTCTACAAGTAATGTTGAATAACAAAATTACTCGGGACTTTGTCAATAGTTCGAAACATCGACAAATTCAACTCGATGAATTCCGACTCATCGAAGTTCTAGTGTATTTCTAAATCATACAAACAACAAATGGCAACTGGATACAGACCACACAAAACATTAAGACAGTCTTGGGTTAAATACTTGTGAGAGGCATATGAAAAATAAACAACACATTTCAACTAATTGAGGACCTTTATCTACATGTAGATAATAGTCACGTTCTGAAGTCATCTACATTTTGAGCTCTTCTGTCACTGTGGCTAAGAAAAGTTTCAAAGTAATGGGAGATAACTCTGACAAAAAATGTGAAACTTGAACACTATTTGATTGCTATATGAAAATTTATATAAATATTATAAAGTTAGTGCTAAAATTCAATTTTGATGACAATTAAGATATTCAAAAGATATGTACAAGCAAAATGAATAAAACCTACTGAGACAGTATATAAAGGATCGAGTACAGTCTGTGGTGATGCATTGAACACTACAGGATAAAAATCACCTATAACAGAAATGTTTTGAGCAGAGACACATTAAGTATTTCCCCAATTATTTATAGTGTACAAGATATAATAATATTATAAATCATTTACCATCAACAGTTTCAGTCCAATGTCAATAAATATAAGTAATACATTGTGTTTAAATGATGTAGTGAAAAAACTGAAAATGACGTTTCCAAGAGTGGCACAAAAATCTGAGGGTGGCAGAAAAACATCCAGGCATAGGCGCTGAGCCACATTTAAATATGTCATGGTAGTCTCTGTTATATATTGGTAGTATTGACATCCACTCAACCTTGTTTCTGTATATCGTCTTGGTTGTATCTATATAATCATATATATCTAAACAGATTGTTTGTTTGTTAAATCATTGTTTTACATCCTGCCTAGAATTTTTCACTTAAAGGTAGATGTCACCAGTTTTAGGTGAAATATCACAAATTTTGACCTGTGCTATTGAATGATGCCAATGCAGTGAGGGTTCTTTTAAATGCCATGTCTATGGTGTCATAGGACCTCTGTTCTAAAAGTCTCTTATTAAAGGCCTGTTACTTTATTTGCTTGGCACCAAAACGGCATCACTACCATTTTTTGAAGTCCTTGGTATGGCCCAATACAGGGAACCGAACAGTCAACTGCAAGCAGTTGAATTAAGCAGAACAAATTTTCAGATAATATCATTCGTGTGAAATATTAAAATACTCCAAAGAAGAAGTAATGGCAATAGATCACCATGACCTTTCAACTTTGGTGACCTAGATATGAGAAATTCACAACCATTCAAAAACTGAAATATGAAATGTCTCTACTTTCACGGTTAAAATCAAACCGTACTTTCCTTTTAACTTATCTACCCATGGCAAATAATGGACTCTTCTTTACATCAATGACTTGAGCCAGTCCAAATGTGTCTTTTAGGGTGAATGATTTAATGGAGTCATTTCATTTCACTCAACTGTGAAGATTCTATCACAACATATTTGTACTTTAACAGTTCAAGAAAAATTTCTGAATATCAGTATATTTGAAAAGACTTTTTCAAAAATCAACCATTGATTAACTTTCACATCATAACAAGTATCATAAAAATAAACAATTGTCTGTCAACAATCAACATTAAAATATACTCTTGAGCATTCTCTGAAATATTACATAACAATAACAATGTCAAACACAGGGAACATTTAGAGTTGTTTCGATGCTTAAAACATTTTTTTAAAAATGGAGTGTTTAAAAATAAAGAACACCTTTGGTTTGATGTCATGAACTTATGGGGCATAAGCTGTGTTTTTTTTTTTTCAAAAATTTTGTTTTCCTTTTATACTACTTAGAACCAATATACACACACAATACAATAAAAGATAAACATAGGCATAAAACTTCCTAAATTCCTATATATTTTGTGAAAATCGCTTGAGAAACCCAGGTTTGTCATTTTTTCACTTGAAATTGATTAACTAAACCTAGCTATTGGTACATGAATACCACACTGGACTTGACCTTATTTTCACAAAATATATAGGGATATAAGATTTTTTATGCCTGTGTATAGCTCTTATTTGTTATTGTACATCAAGTACAAGTAGTAAAAGTAGAAAAACATCGAAATATATTTTATTGGGGTGGGGGGCTTATGCTTATGCCCCTTTAAGTTTTTTGGAATGTGTCATATACTATATAGCTATATCTGATATTCCAGATATAGAACAAATTATGTAAAATTTGTAATAATTCCATAAAACAGCAAAATGGATAATCTTTTGTAGAAACCCTACAAAAATTAACATAAAGATTAAAACAGGAAATGTTTAAAACTGGAAATTATTTTTAAAATGTAAAAATAATCTTAAAAATATACTTAAATAATGCATTGGATACTTATCAATATAACCTTTATGTAGTGTGCCATTTGACCTTGGCATACCCTTTGTGACCTTGGTGTACCATTTGACATTGGAAAACCATTTCACCTTGGCATAGCATTTGACCTTGGTATACCGTTTGACTATGTCAAACTTTTGACCTTGACATACCCTTTGTGACCTTGGTGTACCATTTGACATTGGAAAACCATTTCACCTTGGCATAGCATTTGACCTTGGTATACCATTTGACTATGTCAAACTATTTGACCTTGGCATACCATAATTCTGCCATGTAATAAAAACAAAGGAATTCCAAAATCAAATGGTGTAGCCAACGGTGAAACTGAAAAATTCCTTCATTGTAAATAATAATAATAAAAAAAAACATTGAAGAAAGGTCTGCACAAGATGACCACAGAGTGAATTCCATCATGTAAAAACAGAAAATAAAGGAAAGAGGTAAATATGGTGGTATGTACTAGAGATGTACATGACTGTAAACTAACAGTAAACATTTACAATAAAAATCTTGTAACAAAATGAAAATAATATGTCAAAATTTGTTATCAACACCAATACAATCACAGTAATCTAATTAAAATACCGATCTCTCATCGCTCCTGTTTTCAGATACGTCACATGGGGATATTCCAACAAAAACCACTATGGGGGTCATGTGTGAGTGACCCTGGAGGTGTGTTATGTTTGACCAATGGAAATATGACATACAAGATCTTGAAAGTTTATCAAATGTAAAGGAATGTAAACATTATAAATAATACAAAAAAACACAAAATCCAGAAGAAGAGAAAATCCTTTATGACTGAATCGCCAAAGATGCTCCAAATGAATTCTGTGGACTGATGATTTCTATATCATAGAAATAATTAACATCTCTTTTTACCCATGTTACCGTTCAATAAACTTTCAAGATTGTGTAAATCATATTTTAATTGGTCGAACAGTACACATCTACGAGAGAGATCGGTATTTAATTTGATTGACATCACAGAAGATGTGCTCCAGGGTGTGATTTCATCAGTCAAGAAACACAATTTGTCACCATCACACATCCCATTAGCTGATCTTCAGGCTGTATCTTCCATCAGCCTCAAACAAAATTTGTCACTATCATTTACACATCCCAGTAGCTGAGCTCCAGGCTGTAACTTCCATCAGCCTCAAACAAAATTCTCATCTGTGTTAGTGCAGATGAGGAAAGAATCCATTAGTTTTGGCTGTATCAATTGTTGAACATCAATGGTGGTAATATTGTCAAGTTTGTTCAAGGAACTTATTTTTCTCAAGGCAGCCTGAAAATAAATAAGAAGTTTTATTTATTTATATTCCCTTGTTTTCCCTCTGCTAAAACATCACAAGTTATCAATGCCATCTAATATTCTACCAAACTAATCAAAGTAGAACTACGGCGAGTCAAAATTTCAAATTTCAATGAGTAACAAATAATTTTTTTATTTAATTGTTTAAATGTATAATTATATTTCAAACTTTCATGAGTGGAATTTCTCAGAGCCAAGTGTGTGTGTGTGTGTGTGTGTGTGTGTGTGTGTGTGTATGTGTGTGTGTGTGTGTGTGTGTGTGTGTGTGTGCGTGCGTGTGTGTGTGTGTGTACACTCCCCATAGACTGAAGACAATAACGAAAGAGTGAAAACCTGGTTACAACTGTACCCAGAGAAGGACCAGTCACCATCGGCAGAAATATACCGGAAATCTACCGCTAACATTTGCCACATATGGCTTAGTTTCAAGGCTTGAACTTATACACTGACTGGAACATAGGCCATAGAGGGTCCTAATTATCACTGTATCATCATCATCATCATCATCATCATCGCCACACTCATATATCGTCTTTACATCACAAATTAGACTCCTCTTCAAAACAAAACAAAAAAAGTCAATTTAAAAAGTCTTCCAAATTTAGGCGTTGTCTATTTTGAGATGTCCTTATAGCTTAAGAGTAACAAACTACACACAAAATGAGGTTACGAAAATTAATATAACATTACCAAACAGGCGACTAGCACAGCATCGCTATTATTCCTTTCCATTTTATTTCTGCAGAGTTGAATCAATCGCACAATACCTGGAAAGAAATCGACTGTGTTAAGTAACAATTTAAATGCATATGTGTGGGTGTAGTTTAACATCTGCACAAAAACATGGCAGCCAGTTTTTTCTATGATGGAGGAGTGTATCCGGTTAAAATTTACCTCGGAAGAGACCATCGGTCTACCACAAGTTAACTTGCAAACCTTTCTAACAAAATCAGCTTATGTTCTACATGTTCTAGCAGGTTTCAAACCTTGGTTCAATTTCACTCAAACATATCCTAAGGATAATGAACGACCTTCATATCTTCATTTATGATGCTTGTCTATATCGAAGCAAAAGAAGAGATAACAGCACACATCCAGTTCTAGCAATTCTCTGCTCAAAGACATGAATGTGCAACATCTTAATTTATGCTAAAATTGGCAAGTGATAATAATGATTATTGTATGTGTATTTAAGTTAGCGCACACATATTTTCGCGCTCTAACTGAGTACAGACTTATTAGCGCAATCTTAAATTCGCGCAAGTAATTTCATTTGTTTTGCCGTGTATACAGAGTGACAGGATGGTGAAATTTTAGCGCTGCCTTTGAATTAGCGCAATGACTTGAGTGCGAAAGGCGCTAAAATTAGAATACCACTAAAATAAGTAAACGTACAGTAACACATATACTGAAGTAAAGCGGGACCTGTTCTGAAAGGCCACTCTCATCAAAGCCCACCTGTCTTGGGGGACCACATTCTCGAAACCACTTGGTTCAATATTCCTTTAAATATAACTTCTTCTGAGAGATCACCTGTCTTGTAAGACCACATTTCAGTGGCAGAAAGGGTGGTCTTTCAAGACAAAGTGTAGTGTACTATTGGAAATTGGTCATTTATACTCAAAACTCTAAATTTAAACAGCACAAAATTCTATATCTAGCTGTTATAGTATATGTACTTACAAACTGACAGCATCAAATTAAATCATTTTACAGTGTGACTGACTTTCTCACAAAATTCATCTTAGATTCTAGTGGGACTAGAAGGTTCTAGAGGGACCAGAAGGTTTTAGTTTGACCAGAAGGTTCTAGTGGGACCAGAAGGTTCTAGCAGGATCAGAAGGTTCTAGTGGGACTAGAAGGTTCTAGTGGGACCAAAAGGTTCTTCTGGGACCAGAAGGTTCTAGTGGGACTAGAAGATTCTAGTTGGACCAAAAGGTTCTTGAGGGACCAGAAGGTTCTAGTGGGACTAGAAGGTTTCAGTGCGACCAAAAGGTTCTTGTGGGACTAGAAGGTTCTAGTGGCACTAGAAGTTTCTAGTGGGACTAGAAGGTTCCAGTGGGACCAAAAGGTTCTTGTGGGACTAGAAGGTTCTAGTGGCACTAGAAGGTTCTAGTGTGACCAGAAGGTTCTAGTAGGACCAGAAGGTTCTAGTAGGACCAGAAGGTTCTAGTGGGACTAGAAGGTTCTAGTGGGACCAAAAGGTTCTTGAGGGACTACAAGGTTCTAGTGGCACTAGAAGGATCTAATGGGACTAGAAGGTTCTAGTAGGACTAGAACCAGAACTAATCAGGTTCAGAGAATGACGGTCTAACCACATGGCCACAGAGACCCCTGTTCAAGTAAGCTCAGAAGTCTATTGACTATGTTAACATGCTCTTGCTTCATTGTTATTCTATGTCAGGTATATCTTTCTAAACTGAATTTCACCTTCAGATTCAACAATTGCTTCCGCATGATTTTCCTCTCTGCACATTCTCGTGAGAGCAATGGCAGCTTTTTGTTGCACTCTCTCACAAGCGGAGACCTCGGCCTGTGATTTGTAATTCAATGGTCGTTCATTCAACAGCAGCAAACAGATCTCGATGCCACCATTGTTTATGATGTCTTGACGGCACGAATCAACGGCCACCATATTGGCAAGAACAGTGGCAACCTACAAACAAAGAGAATTCAATTATAAAGCATGTTAAGAGTATGCTCAACATAAATACATACACAGTAAAAATTTGATGAGTCGAAATTCAAGGGAACACCTAGAAATGTTCGAAACATCAAGACATCAACTCATCGATGGTAACCGAGAATCATATGAATTTTAGTTTCAGAGGTCTTATAAGAGGCATTCGACTGCTTTGAACCTGTATAAGACACGTTTGATCTAAATATTTATTAATTAGTGCTAAAATTAACTTAATTCTCATGATATTGAATACTGAGTATTTATGAGAAATATTGTCATGGGGCACTTTCGTACGTATGTGGATTCTGACTTTGAATAACATGTATATGTAGAAATTTTTATTATAAAAAGGGGCCATAAAAACTTATTCGAAACATTGAGAAATTAAAACTCATAAAAGTTCAGATTATAAATTGTTTATAAGTAGCGTTAAATAACAAAATTATTCAGGACTTTGTTAGTAGATCAAAACACCAATAAATCTGACTCATTGGAGTATGACTCATTGAAGTTCTACTGTACGTATATTATGTTGTGATGAAAGAATGATCATATATTGAAAAATTGATCTTGTTTATCTTAAACATTGTAAGATTAAGATTTTATTGATTACAAAATTTTAAACAACAATGAAATAATAAATCCTAAAATCATCATTATTCTATATGGAACATAAAAGATTTATTAAACTCAAACATTTTGATTAGTTGACAGAAATAATTAAGAAAAGAAAATTTTACAAGAAATAAAGATCTAGGATACTATGAAAATTGTCAAAATGCATTTACAGTAAATCTGGACAATTTCACTGGACTTTATTTACACAATATACAAGTTCTAGATTTATTCGTGAAATGATATTTTTGCGTTTTCCAATGTCCATTTCAACATACTATAATCATACTTCTTTACACAATCTTTTATTTTTACAAGTGAGACCTCTCGTGAAATTACGTGTAAATAAAATTCTCGCGAATAAAACCAGACTTACAGTATTCAAAATCAATTTAAATCTAATTTTATTTATTCATAACAATTAGCAAATAGGTTATACAATTTATATCAAAATTCAGAAACAATTTAGAAACTGGTGTCATTTTTGTGGGTCTTTTACCTGGTCCTTTGAAAATAACGAATCCACAACTTTCCTTTTACAAGCTGAAATGAGGATACGTGGAGCTTCATATTGCAGTAAAATTTCACAGGCCATACTGTCCATAAATGTCATGTTTGCAATTGCTGCAGAGGCCAGCAAAAATATTTCATCCGACTCTGTGGCAACACACAAACCTATATAAAGGATACAACATGAAACTGATTAACCCTTGCAACATTACAGATCATAACAGATTGATCTAAAACAACAGAAAAGACCATTCCATTTAAATATTTAGGGGTGACAGGTTCCAGGATACAGGCTATGACAGCCATGTTTACTTTGTAATCAAATTCTGACCTATCTGTTTGAATTTTTATGTTTTAAGCCAAACTCGACAATTTTGATTATTATAATGGTTGCGGCCAGTTTTTAATGGTGAAGGAGAGATCAATGGCCATCCACAAGTATACTGGCAAACTTTCTCACAAAAATCAGCTTAGGTTCCAGCGGGGCTCAAACATAAGCTGACCTAAAGTGAGAGACTTGCCCCTGTTTACATACGTGTTCAATATTACTGAAACTTTTTGCAGCTTTAAAGTCGCAATATTGTGTATTCATGAAAGTATCTCAGAAGGTGAATACACGAAATAAAGTTGTCAAAATATAAGTGATTGATATCAAACTGAATCTCACAAAAAAAAAAACAACACATTTGTTTAAAGTATTTCATCACAAAATACCATGAATTCCTATTTTCTGTCATAAAATATTTCTTTTTATTGAAAAAAAATTAATTTATTGCATTGTAACTGCATCCTCAATTAAGACAGGGGTGATAAGAAGTTATAAACTGTCTAAGACTATTTGAGAGTTCATAAACTACATGAAACTGTAAAACCCATGATTTTATCTATTTTTCAGAATAGTATTTTATGCTAAACTTAAATTTTTTTTTCATGGTTTACTGGTATATGATGGCGGCCACTTTTTAATGGTGGAGGAGAGAACCCACTTATAATGTACCCGGGAAGAGACCACCGGCCCCGGCCTTTCCAGGTAAAACCAATGAAGAAATCTGTGAAAGGGTATGATGAATTAAGATCTAACTATCTAAATTATCCACTAAATATAATTTATTTAATATAATGTCTTCATGAATTTGACAATTTTTTTTTAGAATATGAAAAGAGATTTCTATTTCAATTTTAAGACAGAATGTTCATGTTTAGGAAGCAAAACATCTTCAGGCAGATATTTACCCAGGAGTGTTCGTAAAAGTTCCTCCATATTTTCCATAAGTCCAGACAGCTGATGAACGTTTTCCAAACAAGGGGAGGTAACCTGGGCAATGACGCCAGCTACTTCACTTCGAACTCTTTCTTTCATAGACGTATCACAGATAATGTCCAAAAGGCACTCAACACCACCTTCCTGTTATAGAACACGTATAGGGTATTAACTGGATATGATGAAATATTAATGCCCGCGTTTTTGGCACGGCAAAGGACCAAGCTTGCGAGGTCCTTCTCAGCACCATCAATATTTTAACATATACAGTCAATATTATTTTAATCATATATCCTTATCAATGATCATAATAAAAAAATCTTATTTTATTCACAATAATATCAAATATTTACCTGCAGCAATCACCCAACAGACTCGGTGATGGTGTTTAATCTAGACGGTGTTTATGTTTAAACTATGAATGAAGTTACTCGGGTGACGTCACGCAATGATGTAACTTCATTCATAACATGACGTCACACCAACCTCAAACTGGTCCTGGACCATTATAGAATATTATTGCAACTTTTCATCTAATGTTGAGTAAATGGAAAACGAAAGTAGGGTATATTATAATACAAATACATATGTATATATAATGAAAGTACAAATGTTTCTTTAGAGTCCACAAAAGACCTTATTGGTCACATTAGTTTCTATATATCTATATAATGTCTAACTAAGGAGTAATGAAAACCACAAAATTTGTGATCTTTGCCCTAAAGATACTACACACCAAACTAGAAGAGAACTAGCTAAATGGTTTTTGAGATGAAGTTTAAAATTTATTTTCAATGTGGTTTGTGTCAAACACTTGATTCCAACATTGGTGGTTCAAGTCACAGATTTTCAAATACAAATTTTCTTAAAAATGTACATTTATGTTTTTGTAGTCGTTATTAATCAATTTTCATTATTAAACATGCTGTATATATTCCAATATTCATATGATTTTGAATGTTAACATGATTCATTCGACAAGTTTTTTCAAGCTTTTCAATGTTTACAAACACGACTCTGAAACTAGAAGCAAGAACACGAGACGAGATAGATTTCAATTTATAATAGACATAAACAACACTAAATCATCTCAGAACTCTGTATTAAACGAAAATATTCATTTTTAAATCCTGCATGGTAAAAAGGAACAAAATAGATATGATAAAAATTACATGTATGTAAGATATATATCAATTTCTATATCCAGAAATACTTAACTCTAAACCTGGACTTTTATACATGATTTAATTTTATCTTTATCCTTTAAATTAATAATCTTCATTCACAAAATGATGGATGTCTACAATATTCTTCCAAAATACTAAGTTCTTATATACGACAACAAAATTACAACCAAATATATGTCTAGAATTACCACCAAAGTTTCATGAATACCTTTTCTATTTCAAAGATACTTTCTGTTACACAGCTTATTGTGGCTAAAGCACGTAAGGCTTGGGCATGAGCAAATGGCAGTGAGTCGGTTCGGCAGATATCCAACAGCGCTCTAACGCCACCTTCCTGTAATTATCAAATTGACGAGTGTTAAATAATTCTTAATCTAGAATGTTACAACCATTCTTCTTTTACTTAGAAGTTTTCTCTCTATTTCTCTCTATGTACTTCTATGAATTTGTGCATGTGTGTGTTTGTTTGTTTGTGTGTGTGTGTGTAAGTGTGTGTGTGTAACTGTGTATGTGTCTGTCTATGAGTGTGTGTGTAACTGTGTGTGTATAACTGTGTGTAACTGTGTATGTGTCTGTCTGTGAGTGTGTGTAATTGTGTGTGTATGTATGTGTGTGTGTGCTTGTGTATGTGTGTGTGCTTGTGTGTGCTCGTGTATGTGTGTTTGTGCTTGTGCATGTGTGTGCTTGTGTTTATTTATGTGTGCTTGTGTATGTGTGTGATTGTGTATGTGTTTGCTTGTATGTGTGCTTGTGTATGTGTGTGTAACTGTAAAAGGCAATTCTCAGCAATCATTGGATGTTGCATTGAATATTATAAACAAACTGAGATCAATTTCAAATATTTTTGAGTTTAGTGTATTGACATTGTTGTCTAATTGTTATGATATAACACATCACATACATACCCTAGCTATAATGTAACACATATGTTCTCCCTCTAGACCAAGGCTCACGATGGATCCCATGGCGTTGGACAAGGTCATGGGGTCATTGGCTTCATCTAGTGTCTCTACGACTTTCTGGAATTTTGAAAATCCGAAATATAAGTAACAAAAATTCTAACAGAAATACCTCTACCAACATTTCATATATTTCATATGATCAAAGATCAGAGGGCAAAAAGTTTTTGGTCTGTCACTCTATTTTCAACATTTTTTCAAAAAACTTCAGTTTTTTTCTTTAAATTTTAACAAAATTTGATATGGAGCTTTATAACTATGTAACCATGGTAACATACAATGAATGTAAATATCATCAACATGTGTCAATAATTGCCAGAGATATGAGCTTTTAAAATCTTTATGAGTGGCCTAATTTTGGGTCCGTAGTGTTTTAAGTGAGATTTAAAACCAAGGTCCTTGTCATGACAGACCTGGCTCATTTTAATAAGCATTCTGATTGGTCCATACCACAGATCAAACTTTCTGGCACATCCGCTATTGCCGGTGGCATCTCCACATTTAACGTTGTTTTAAGCCACACTTAACAATTTTTCAGTAATATGGTGGTGCCAGTTTTTAGCGGTAGAGGAGAGAACCCAGTCAGAAAGTACTTGGGAAGAGACCACCAGCCTTCCGCAAGTAAATTGGCAAAGCAAAATTGTTCACAAAATCAGCACATTTTCCATGGTTTAAAGCAAGATGCTCTAACCACTTGGCCATACCTGTCAACCTCTAAAAGTGAAAATGCTGGTCAAGACCTGCATTGAGTAAAAAATCCCTGGTCATAGCGCGTACAACATTTTTTCAGGCTCAATCCAGTAACAAAAATATATTTACATATAATTATATCTAAAAAAGATAGAAAAAAAATTAAATGCAAGTTATCAAATGGATCTACAATTTTAATCGAAGTAAAGAATCAGTATGAAAATGTATTCATGGGTCTTAACTGCGAATTTTATTGTATTTTATTGTATTACTTATATTAATGATTATAGATGAATATAAAAAAGTAAAGATTATTTATCTTTCATCGATCGGGTTTGGTGTTGCCCTGATCATTTACTTGTATATATTTAGAAGGGAAATTGCAGAGCCTTTATTGTTGGCAAGCCTTTTCAGTGGAATTAATTAACTTACTACAAATTCTTTTTTGCTTCTGTCCAATTTACTGACACCAGTTTGAGAATTTAAATAATATTTACTAGTAGGTAAAATTTATCTTTCATCGATCAGGTTTGGTTTTACTCTGATCATTTACGTACTTTGTGCCAAGGAAAAATGGCAGGAAGGAACAGCACAATATTCCTTGAAGTCAAGAATTTTCAGTGGAAATTAATCAATACACTGTAAATATTTTTGGTTTTTGTTCTATTAAAATTGATATAAATTCCAGAAATTACTGTTTGGTGACTCATTTGCCCATTTCAGACTTAGTTGCTGTCCGTGGTACTCCACGGGAGCTTTTAGTCACTCTCACAACTCATCAAAGAGGCCAATCAAACAATGACAAGGAGTAACGACCAAGCTCGACATGGGGTTAATGACCGATTTCTGAATAGATACAAAATAAAAAAAAATATGCGTAGGCCCTAAAATCGGGGGGAAAAAACGAGTTAACGATCGGGAAGTCGGGTCATTTTTCGAATTCCAAGGTTATTTAATGACCCGTCCGGTTATTATAAAATAGAGGGTCAAAGGTCAAATTTACGGTTGCCACTCGCAAAAAACGGGTCATTTGACAGGTATGCTCCGCCATGGAGGCCCTGCATCTCTAACATATTTGACGAGAAGTAAAAGGAAAATAAAACAAACATATATACATCGTTACATCAATAAAATGATATATAAACAAATTAAAAAAAAAAACAACGACAACAAATCAAACATTTTACCTGTACTAAATACCCTAAGGCCAGATCTACAAGTCTGCTGAAAGACTGTCCTAGAAATGTTAGTTGATTTACAACTGGAACCTTGTATGGAGTAAAATCATGTTTACTTAAGGCACTGAAATATAAAAAATAAACCATATATCAAAGAGAGAAATTTATTTATTTTTTTACTTGCAAAATAAACATGTAATGTCTGATTAGATCTCATAAGTTTACAGTTAGATACAAAGACTTGCAAACTGTCAATATATAAATGACAACAAATACTGTATACCTGAACATTTTCACTTCCGTTTAATTTTCGCCATGTTCATATAAAAATCTCAGATACCAAAGTATAAATCAATAGGATGTCAAGGACATAGATACAAATCCGGTAAAAATGGACAAACACGGACCTCTGGAAACCAAGAGGTGGGATCAGGTGCCATGGAGGAGTAAGCATCCCCTGTCGACCGGTCACAGCAGCCGTGAGTCCACAGTCAAGTCCAATGAAACACGTGAGGAGTGTATCCTCGTCACAATTGGTACAGACGTCTCAATCAACAACCGCCAACGAAAAAGCAACTCAACATTTCACTTAGTGAAACAGAGTAGTCGCAAACAAGAATATTATACCGACCATAAAATTTGCGGAACGTTGAAATTAAACGTGGTTTTCGATATCCCTGTGTCAATAATTTGTCAGTGAGTAGTTTACCTCAATTATCAAGCTGAATAACTGAAACATGCACACAAGGCCATGGTGTAGAGATGCTGGTGGCTTACTGGAAAATTTCCTGAAATTACTAACTAAGCCAATATGGGCTTTGGGTCTGGGGGCCGCCTAGGCCCCCGGAACTCTGAAACAATGCTCTGAGATTGATTCTGGCATACTTTCTGGTGTTTGACTACAATAAAGGACTTACAAAATAATGACTGTTTTGTACTTTTTTCAATAATTCATATTTATTTGAAGCAATGTGAAAACCAACCATTATGTAATATATATTGAAGGCTTGTTCTGCTTAGAGAAAAGGTGTAAATATAAAATGATTTGATCATTGCACACAATTCATAAACACTGCCCCTTTACATCAAATTTACGGACATAATCTGACATGTCATGAAGATACCCATACCCTCCCTTTCCTCCAGCAACTTGTTCTTAATCCTTGGCCTTGGTCAATCATTTTGATATCAGCGGATCCATCTAAAACACTCATGTTAGATTTTCAAATTTCGCTCTGACACCATGCATGCCATGTGCTTTGAACTGTCAACCTCGCTTTAGCAATGAGTCAAAGCAACATCGATGCTGATTAGTCAATTCAGTTACAATCAACGAATGAAAAAACAGATAGAAAAAGTCATCAGATGATTAAACGGAAATTTATCTCAGTGGTCTGCCTAATTACCGAAAAGAACCACAGAAATTGGATTATACTAAATAACGGAATAGTAATCAAACTCCGGAATTTGGTTATACTAAATAACGGAATAGTAATCAAATCCGGAATGTATGGGGATGGGAATTAAAAATCCGGAATTCTGGAAAAATCCGGAAAACTAGCATCTCTAATGGTGATTCAGGGCAAAGTTAAGACGGACTGAATCTGTTTTCTGCCATTAAATGGCGAAAATAACCAGGTGCAAAAATGACCAGATATACAGTAGAAAGATATATACCTGAAATGTTTACACCTTGCTCATTTTACCGGGTGATTAACATGATTATACAGGAGAGGCCTCCTTGGTCAAGCGGTTAGAGTATCACGCTTTAATTCACAAAATCTCTATCCACTAGTAAGCTCCAGATCTAGCCCTAAAGACACATTTGGACTAGTCTAAGTCATTATTTACAGAAGAGTCCATTGTTTTTCAGGGGTTGATGAGGTACAACAAATATGATCAAAACTCAGTATTTATGAGTGTCTTTTCAGTTTGTCTCAATGTTACGTAACTCACTCGTAAGACAGGACAAGACGAAATTTAAGTGCAGTTGAAATTAATTTACATATTTACCTGAACTGACATCCTTAAAAGAGGATGACTTACCTTTCTACCTGCTGCGCTAATTTGGCACATTCACCCATAACTACTTCCTGTTGCTACAAGATTAAGTACAAAAAGGTCAATCTGGAAATTCAAAATGTGGAAGCAAAACATGCTGGACACAAACAAAATTAACAGCAATTCTGAATTTCATAAAAAAGGAAAACTTCATATGATACCCGGAAAGTTGTAATTTACCATGAAACTTTTCAGGCTTGTAGTTTATATCAATGACTGTACAACAGCCATTCATCAAGATTTAAGATGTTTCCTACCTACCTCTATAATGTAGTGAGGGATATCGTTGGTATATATATCATAGAACATACCTTGTACATGCAGTGAGAAATATATTATAAATTATCATAACATACATCTACAATTTAGAGAGGGATATATGTGGTATGAATTATATAACATACCTCTACAATGCTGTGAGGGATGTCTAGATTTGTGGAATACATATAAAACCTACCTCTATGGTATAGTGAGGGATATATGAGGTATAAACTATAACACCTACCTCTATAGTGTAGTGGGGGATATCTGAGGTATAAATTATAACACCTACCTCTATAGTGTAGTGGGGGATATCTGAGGTATAAATTATAACACCTACCTCTATAGTGTAATGAGGAATATCTGGGGTATAAATAATAACACCTACCTCTATAGTGTAGTGAGGAATATCTGGGGTATAAATAATAACATCTACCTCTATAGTGTAGTGAGGGATATCTGAGGTATAAATTATAACACATACCTCTATAGTGTAGTGAGGGATACCTTTAGCATTTACCATAACCCATATCTCTAAAGTGTAGTGATATATGTGGCATAAATCTTAACACATACCTCTACAGTGTAATGAGGGATATTAGAGGTAGAAATCATAACACCTACCTCTACAGTGTAGTGAGGGATATTAGAGGTAGAAATCATAACACCTACCTCTATAGTGTAGTGAGGGATATCAGAGGTAGAAATCATAACACCTACCTCTATAGTGAAGTGAGGGATATTAGAGGTAGAAATCATAACACCTACCTCTACAGTGTAGTGAGGGATATTAGAGGTAGAAATCATAACACCTACCTCTATAGTGTAGTGAGGGATATCAGAGGTAGAAATCATAACACCTACCTCTATAGTGAAGTGATGGATATCAGAGGTAGAAATCATAACACCTACCTCTACAGTGAAGTGAGGGATATCAGAGGTAGAAATCATAACACCTACTACTACAGTGAAGTGAGGGATACCAGAGGTAGAAATCATAACACCTACCTCTACAGTGTAGTGAGGGATATCAGAGGTAGAAATCATAACACCTACCTCTACAATGTAGTGAGGGATATCAGAGGTAGAAATCATAACACCTACCTCTACAATGTAGTGAGGGATATCAGAGGTAGAAATCATAACACCTACCTCTACAGTGTAGTGAGGGATATCAGAGGTAGAAATCATAACACCTACCTCTACAGTGAGGGATATCAGAGGTAGAAATCATAACACCTACCTCTACAGTGAGGGATATCAGAGGTAGAAAGCATAACACCTACCTCTACAGTGAGGGATATCAGAGGTAGAAAGCATAACACCTACCTCTACAGTGAAGTGAGGGATATCAGAGGTAGAAATCATAACACCTACCTCTACAGTGAAGTGAGGGATATCAGAGGTAGAAATCATAACACCTACCTCTACAGTGAAGTGAGGGATATCAGAGGTAGAAATCATAACACCTACCTCTACAGTGAAGTGATGGATATCAGAGGTAGACATCATAACACCTACCTCTACAGTGTAGTGAGGGATATCAGAGGTAGAAATCATAACACCTACCTCTATAGTGAAGTGACGGATATCAGAGGTAGAAATCATAACACCTACCTCTACAGTGAAGTGAGGGATATCAGAGGTAGAAATCATAACACCTACCTCTACAGTGAAGTGAGGGATATCAGAGGTAGAAATCATAACACCTACCTCTACAATGTAGTGAGGGATATCAGAGGTAGAAATCATAACACCTACCTCTACAGTGTAGTGAGGGATATTAGAGGTAGAAATCATAACACCTACCTCTACAGTGAGGGATATCAGAGGTAGAAATCATAACACCTACCGCTACAGTGAGGGATATCAGAGGTAGAAATCATAACACCTACCTCTACAGTGAGGGATATCAGAGGTAGAAATCATAACACCTACCTCTACAATATAGTGAGGAGGACTAGGGATATTTCGGTTGCACTCATTTATCAGTGTTCTAACATGACATGTTAACTTGATGGTATAACTCTGGACCGTGTCCCACTTCTCGCCATTTGCATACCTGAGCAAAAATAATATGACCAAGAGAAAACATATAAAGTACATGTTATTGATTTCAATCTAATTTTAACAAATTTCTACAAATTTTCTCAACACCCAATCATACATTTTCAATTCATTTTAGAAATCATGTTTCTACATTGTCAGGTTTTCAAGTCAGGTTTTACCGTAATTAACGATTTATTGCTCTTGCTGAATGTAGATATAAAGATATATATTTGCATCCTTCAATTCATGTTCTCTCCAGCTCTGCCCTAGCATGGGGAACCTGATCTCCCTCTTACAAACAAAGCTTTATACATGTCCTCAAGCACGGACAATACATGTATAATATAAGCACAGGTTTTTAGGGTTAGTGCAGATCTAGTATAAGGCCCCATTCCCAATGGCAAAACACAAAACTTTTTCCCCTTTTTCGGTCCAAAATATTTCTCATTTTTAATCTTGGTGAGAAAAGGGGTATCTTCTGTAATTAATTCAAAAGATAAACAAGAAAACAAAAACAAATGAAGTTGAATTTTTCATCAGCAAATAAGATACAAAGCCAGCTTTGTAAATTTGAATTAATCAGACACTTAAAACAACAGAGAAAGTACCTTCAGATATAATTTCCAATGCTGTTAGAGTTTCCCCAATTTCAGGGAAATATCACAAACTACCAAATTCAAAAGGAACAGCCCCCCATTTCCAGTGGGCAGAAAAAAAGTCCATTTATATGACAAGGATGATAAAAAATAACACTTACTTGAACAGCTTAGCAAATTCATTGCTGATCTGATGAGACTCACTCCTTATAATGTCAATGCCATCTGTTTAAAGAAAATGATAAATACATGTGAATGGAAGGAAACCAAGAGACCAATAATGCCTTACACAAGTGACCAGTCACCTGTCACCTTTCTGCCCTATCTACATGTACCAGACTAGCTACATTGTAAGACCCAAAACTCAGGGTTCATAAAATCATGAGTTTTGAAACCCTTGCCCTGGAGAAAATACATACACATGGTTCATACAGCTGGTACATGGCTATCAAATTCTAGGACTTGTAATACATTTTAAGGACAATAATTATGCATAACAAAACATGAAAAATATTACCTTTTTTCAATTTTAAGAAGTTAGTACTTGACGTATCAAAGAAAAATGAACAAGTAGAAACTTTTGTTTCAAGATTGTTTTTAATAATTTCAAGTTATTATTTCAAAGCAATTTAATCAAAGTTTTGAATACACTATAACAATTTTTTCACGGATTTTCTAGGTATTTACTGGAAATCAAGGACTTTTTCAAGTACCGATACTTTTTTAGCACAACCCAAAACTACAAGGACTTTTTCAAGTACCGATACTTTTTTAGCACAACCCAAAACTACATGGACTTTTAATGGCTTGTATGAACCATGATACAAAAGTATAGCTGGAACAGGCCAAACTATTTTTGAAAAGAAAGTTAAAATGTTACTACGATTCATATGCTTGAAACATGACAGCCATACAAACAAACGACTGTTGCATAGCAACGGATAGCAATATAGATCACTTGTGTTTATTTATATCAGTTAACCTACAAAACAGTTACACACTACATGTACCTAATTATTAAAAATGTTAAATGAAATTAATCATAGAAAAGGAAATAATATACATGAAGCTGTGAATTCCATTATATTGATGGTGCAAAGTACTATCGGTAGGTTTGAATTTGAATTTTTGAATTTTGAATAGTGTTTTACTGGCAGTAAGTAAACTGGCAAACTTTTTCCAAAATTTCAGCTGAGGTTCCAGCGGAACTAGAACATGTCCTGACAGAAAGTGTTTTTAGTGTCAGATTT
Source organism: Atrina japonica (assembly GCA_030159075.1). Classification (NCBI taxonomy): domain Eukaryota; kingdom Metazoa; phylum Mollusca; class Bivalvia; order Pterioida; family Pinnidae; genus Atrina; species Atrina japonica. The sequence continues at coordinate 532,905 of BROG01000412.1, read as the reverse complement.
AAAGCGTGATGCTCTAACCACTCTGCCACTTATCTATTGTATAAGACCAGTCTATTGCGGTCTGTAGGGATGAAACTGAAAGGGTTATAAATGTTATAAATGCCCAGTAAGCATTACACAATCCTAAAAAGGCATCTATACAAGTATTACATATACAGTCAACTCTTGTTATAACGGCACTTGATATAACAGCATTTTCAGTTAACGGCAGAAATTTCATGGGAACGAATTTCAGGGTTCGAAAAATCCACTCGCCTGCTCGCATTGGCGAGTTAGATATCGTTTCGGGCGAGGAAATTTTGACAATGAACTCCCCGTTTGGCGAGTAGGCCCACTGACGCCATACTGGAAATCCGGATTTCCTTTTAAGTTTCAAAAGTGATCATTTCCTTCTATTTTTAGTTGAAAATACATTACAAAAACATTTAGAAACTTAAATAATTATTTTATTGACAATTAAACACATTAGTCTTTACCTCATGGCCGAAAATGTCACAGAACACATTGTGTATTGTCTGCTAATGCTTGCAGTTTATGGAGGAAGTGGAAGTTGGATGTGTGTAAATCAAAAGAACCAATACTGAAAGGACCTGAATTTCAGGATTTGGTAAAATAATCATAACACTATACAATGTTTTAAAATCTGAATTAAATGTAAGTGAATGACAAAAGTAAAAATAGTTACTGTAAATAAAAGTTTTAATGAAATACATAGAAATGGATGGCCATTGTTTTCATCTAACAATAGTGAAAACTTACTTTTGTAATTTACATTTATTTAATGTAGCAGTTTGCCTGGTAGCAACAACATCATAAAATAGTAATAATAGTAATTGATAATTGAAATAATAATGATGCATTTACAGTTAATTTAGCTGTAAATGCATAATTCAGAGATAATACATTGTATATATTGTATAAAAATTTATCTGTTGAAATAACAATAAATTTAAAAAACACAAAATTAAATAAAATATTATTTTCTTTGCGGGCAACCAGATTTTCTTGGTGGGCAACCAAAATTTCAGTAAGGAATTTGAATTCTAAAAACTTAGGATAAGAGCATACAAAAGTTGTGGTTTTTCCTTTGTAATAAGTACTTGATTAGAAAAAAATTACAATTTGTCAAATAAAGGGTATGTAATCTGTTAAGTCATATACATGGAAGATCTATTTACTTTGAAAAAGATTTTATACACTCTTAACACATCCACTTTGAAATACTACCTTTCATAGTTTGGCAAGTGCAAAATCAGTTCGGGTGAGTGGATATCATGTAATCACTCGCCCAAAGGGCAAATGCATTTTTGCCAATTTTTCGAACCCTGAATTTACATCCATGTTAATTTGTTTGATATAGCAGCATATTTGCTTTCCACCACCGGCAGTGATTTTTGGCAACAAACATGCATTTTACCTTTATAATTGATTTGTTATAACGGCAAAATATATAAAAAATGAAAAAATTGTTGCCATAATTTATTAAAGTGATAGAATAAAAATAACAATAAAAACAATTTTATTCATTGCAGTCATTTTATCATTCACCGATCATATTGAATTGAATTTTCACATTTAATAGGGGTTTAACAATTTATGTTCATACAATCTAATTTTTGGCGCTAAGCCTGGGAATTTGATTTAAGAGCATATTTGATATAACAGAAATTTTACTGGATCCCAACCTGGCCGTTGTAACAAGAGTTGACTATATTATATTCGTGTAACATACTTTTCACATTGGTTGCTCTCATCACGTATTTATCCATGTTGTCGACCAGAGATTTACCCTGCAACACACTCATGCACTCCATCTCCTCAGCAAATCTGATATCAATCAACCATTGTTGCACTGGGTCATGTGTGCGTTTGATCATCGAGGGTACGCTACTACAGAAAACAAATGTAAAAATGTAGGGAAGCCATTGATTTACCAATGGCAATTCTTCATTCTGATTGAAATATTAAATACAATAATGAATTTAAATACTGGAGGAGGGGGGGAGGGGGGGGGGTGACAGGATTCGAAATTAGCAGTGGATTTTCTCAAAGGAATTAATAAAACTTGTAAAAAAAACAAAAATAAACAGATGAAATTAAACTATTTTATGTGGGCTAGTAGATTTTTTTATGGAACCTGTAGCTTGTTTATGCCACTAGCCCTTTGGGCCACCTAGGAAAAATAGCTAATTTAATTTCGTAGTCTGGCTTTAACCCTTTCAAACCCTGTATGATCATGCTCGCTGTTTTGTATAATAAAATAAAATTGTGCCTTCAAATTGATGCTAAATTTATCATTGAAAATGGACATGTCTAGAGTTTTTTTTTGCAAAGTTCCAAAATTTTGACCTATGCTATAGATTGATACTACATGAATAATTCTTTATTGTAATAGCATTATTTTTTATTAATTATCATATTATTCATTATTACCCATTCACTTAATAAACCAACATCTGCATTCCATGACCTAAATGAAATTTCCAAAAGTATTTTCCTTTAAATATGATGTGGTTTAAAGGACTACTTGACTTGTGTGCATAATAACAGTGAGTTTCACTTCAAAACTTCTTAAACAATCTTATTTACCAACTTAAACATGTTGAATACAATCTCTTTTTCATACACACATAGTATATATACATACACAATTCTCCCAGAACCTCTTTTTAATGCCATCCCCCTACAATAATGCCAAACGCTCATATTGCCATTACAGAGATTTTGAAATTCACCGGTCTTGCCAGAATAACTGGTGAATTTTACAAAAGTCCAGTGAAATCTATCTGATAACTGGTCCAAATGACCAGTAATTTTCCATTTCATTTCAATTGTGTATATATACAGACCAGTAAAAAAATTTCTTTGACCAGTGAAATTCCTTTATTCATTAGTCCGATTGACCAGTACTTTTTTTTTTATTTCAAAATATCTGACATCATTTCTCAAAGAACAAATTTCCTCTTCTATAATAGATCCTTTAGCAGTAACTGCAGTCCAGTGACTTTGCCAGTTTTCCAGTTGGCAAAATGATAGAGATTCCAGGAAAATGACGTCAAGAAACAATCAGTTACTATAACGACGTCTATGTTTTTGTGGGTATCTGTATCATTTTGCCAACTGGAAGACTAGCAAAGTCACAGGACCGCAGTTCCTGCTAAAGGGTCTATTCCCCTATTATAACACCAAACCCGTATATCGACCGACCAATGACTTCCCTGTACCATTACATGTACATGTATGTTATGAGCTCTTTCACATATTTATTTTTACTTACCTTGATGATTTGATTTTTCTATGTCGCAACATTTTTTTTTCTTTCTAAATTTCTGTGTAACTGCCAGTGAAATCCATACTTTTCATTCAATTACTGTATAACATGTATAAACTGGTGTCCATTTCACATTTAGGTGCTGTAAGCAACATATTGCATCCATCATATCTATTCGTTCATCTACATTGTATATGATTACATACTGGCCTTGTATCTGAAAAATTATTTAAAATCTAACTTCAAGTCTACTTAAATACATGTGGATAAAGAGAGTACGAGTGGTATCTTGTTATCTTGAAATTCAGGGGGACCACCCCTATTACTTTGATATATCCGGAATTCGAGATAACTGGAAATTTTATTGAACATTTCTTTACATTAATTAAAACATTGTGACATAGCAGCGGTTCTACTCTGAGATAAGAGAAATTACCAAAAATTTCTGCCTGGCTCAGTCGAAAGTGCACTCGACTCTTGATCGTGAGTTCAAGTCCAGCTGGCGGCAGGTTGGTTGCCTGTCCTTCGGCTGAGACAGTAAGACATCGAGGTCTTGAGTCCCAGTAGGTGTTGGCACATTAAAGAACCCTCACTGGCCGTAAGTGCCGAGCATAGACCAAGATATGAAGCCCTTCACCAGTATTTGGTGACGTCTCCATATGAGTGAAAGATTCTTGAGTGGGACATTAAACAACAATAAACAAACAAACACATCTGTTAAACTACAATAAACAAATAATCCAATTTTTTTTTATTTTGACATTATGAGATTCCATTGTATTATGTTCAAATTTATGTTAGACATTTTATTGTAAGCATACATACTGCCAGTAAAAATATGTAAAAAAAAAGATAATATATTATTTGATTCACCTCAGAAGATGCATGTACCTGGTATACATGTAGTTTTACAGAGATAAATTTGCAGATGTTTTACAAACATAAATCTAGATTACAACAGGGGTTACAGTCTTATTCAATTCAGCTTTATAATATTAGAGCTAATATCAATGTAAATACTCGTATCTTTTAAAAATAGACGATCTTTGACACAACCTGCGTGTGCTACTGAGTACTGTAACATGCATCAGGGGGTCGGCATATCACATCTCACAGTCACTAATCCAGATGCTGACCACATTTGCTGCAGCTTAACTTCAATGCATGAATATAAACACCAACTGTCTAGCCACAAAAGCTAGCTATTGACAGGACTAGAAAATTAAACAGTCTATATTCATGACTGTTATACTACTTTATCTTGGTATAGTAAGACCTTTACTATCTAATCTGATTTTTCGTGACTGTCATATGGTAATACACACTAGGATGACAAACAGGCTCCCTTAACTGTGATAGTGAATTCACCTTGTGTAACTTACATGTAATCTAAGATTTAAAACAAATAAATAAATACTCATAGAAATTTAAACTTGTGTACAGTGTATCAGTACTTGGAATAAATATGGTATTGATGACTCTCTCTCTCTCTCTCTCTCTCTCTCTTTGCCTTGGTCATATAAAATGTAAAGAAAAAAACATACAAAATAAAGCATGAATATTCCTGTTTCCCTCAGCCATTTTGGAGTCTGGTTACAGCACCCATTTCCAATGCCAAAATGGCTTGTTTTTTCCCTATTTAAAATCATGCAAAAATTCCTAATTTTGAGTTTCAAAAGATAGAACTTTTTTTTTTCAAGCAAATGTCTCAAATTCAGTCTTTCTGTTTTAGTTAAAATGTTGTATATTTTCCCAATTTTTCTGACATTGGACACAGAATTTAGGAGATATGAAAATCCCTAAAGAAATGAATTTTTAAAAATGTTCTTTTCTATTGTTTAGACCAGTCTATTGTGGCTTGTAGGGTTGAAAGGATTCAATAAAGCATATTTACATTAAAAAAAAAATTTCTGATTGTCCAATTCACACCTTTTTAACTGTTGAATTGGTTCAGATGAAACTAGCCCACGTAAAACATGTGAGGCTAGATCTATCTGTTTTTACTTTTTTTTTTGTCAGAAAACAAAACATGACAAAACAAGTTGGGATTAAATTTAAATAGTGAAATAGATAAACAGGTAAATTGGGATAAAAAATATGGATCATACAAACAGAGTATTTCTAATAATTAAATGAATCTAAAATGAAAATATAAGAAAAACAGAGTGATAACGCATACACTGAGATGCTTGCCGTCATTGGCATCTCTTAATCCCTTCATCTCTTCGGCAGCAGTTCCTGCTGTGTCAGTGTCTGAGGTTTTACAGGTTCTAAAGAATACTGTTATTCAAACACAGACAAGAATATTCATTAATCTGGTTGCTTTTTTATAAATTTGGTGTAAGCCAGCCTGTCATAATCGCGAGGAAGGCATAGGAACTCTGATACTTACCTGTGACAGTCTGTCAACTCACAAGAATAGTTTTCTTGATGTAAGCGGCCTATTCGTGAGACTACAAAAACCGGATACGAAATAGAACCTGTTGATGCGGTATACCGTACTGAAATTCAAACCCATTTCATGATTGGTTTTAATGCAAACTAGTACATTTTAATGTACTAGAACTTAGAATAAAATACTTTAAGGGAAATTCATGGTTAACATTTATGGCCAACATTCATTATGTACTGCACGATGTCATCAGAAATACAGAAATGGTATTGATTCGGGTCCATTTCTGAAATTGTTAGTCTTATTTAGTTACCCCATACATCATAGAAAAAAATAAATAGTAGTTCACCTAACTGGCCTGAACAGGGAGAAAAGTGTCATTTCAAAGCATTTAATATGGGGATTTGTTTACCTTGTTTAGGTGGACAGGTGGATGACTATGATCAACCAACCCCTGTGAGTCAAAAATATTTCCTAATTTTGATGAATCTCCCTGTACACAACTTAAATCTGCAAGTGCAAGTTGGCCTCATTCAAGTCTCAATATGTCAATGCTATAAAAAATAGTGTCTTTATTTATATTTTTTAAAAAATGCCCTTGAGGGTCCCTTACCGTAAGTGGCATTGGAGAAAACAGGCAAATGGGCTGCATTGTTTATTGTTAAGGGGCGGGTAGGCTTGTCTTTTACTGAAATAAAAACAAAGTTTTGTCGTAAAAATTACATGAAAGATATTGTTGACATATGTAGAAAACGAAAATAATGATAGGTGAAATGACACAAATTTTGACCTATGCTATGGACTCATCATAATGTATCAATGGTTCTTAAAGTTTTAAATGTCAATATATCAAGTGTAACAAGATTAAAGGCATGTACATGTAGGATGCCATTTTAATATAAAGGCCTATATATTTATATTTATATAGGCCTATCCAACGATTAGACAATTAGTTGTAGATCGAAACTTTGAAATAAAAAGGCTAAAGTATTTACATACCTGACATTGCTAGTAATTTCTTTGTTCTATCCTTTAGTTTATTATGATTTTATTTCTATCTCATTTATTCACTAATTACCTCCCTTTGGCGGTGCTGGCGTTGTTTAAATTAGGTTATATAGCAAGATTTGTCAGGTTCCATTTAAATACAATAATTCTCCAGAGGTCACTTTTCAAAGAATTTTATTGGTTCATTAAATTATTCAGGTACTTCCGGAAAGTAACATGAGGTGAACTTTGATTTTTTTATCCATTTTCATCTGTAATGTCTGTTGCCATCATTCCCTGTTGTTGCATTAAATTGTTATTTTAGACACTAGTCGTGTGTATTTTCGTGTATCTTATGTATGACTTAATGTTTTTGTTACTTAATAGAAAGGTTTTATAAAGTTGTACTTTTTCTTCGAATGCCATCGGGTTTAACACAGGGCACGAGGTACTCATGGAACTGTTTGGGTTATGTAAAGTAATTTAGTAAATATTATTCATTCTCAGACTATAGTTTTTAAGGAAGAATGAACTGAATAAGTATTTTTCCAAAAAGTTGGAAAATTGATAATAATAAAAATACCAAAATATTTGCACCTCCCTACGACAGGCGAAACAATTATGATAATACTCTTCCTTCCCTCTAACTTTAATTCCTGAATCCACACTGGCTTTGTCTGTATATATTTTGGATTTTATGGCTTTTGACCAGTATTTCAGTTTCTTTCTAAAGTGTTTGCCCTATATATCAGTAAAGAAATTTTTGTTTGCGTTTTCTCAGCATGTATGGATATGAAAATTTATTTGAAAACAAAATTTGCATTATATCAAAATGTATGCGATTTTCCCTTCTGTTGTTATCAGCTGAAAATTCAATCATTGATGACATAGATATTATAAACATAATACCAAAGTTATAATGCTTAAGACGATCGTTTCTGTCAAATAGACTTCATCAGATGAGCTCCAATTTTAAATAGATTTTCTAAAGAAAAAGTGGTGTATCCAATTCTTTACACAGAATGAATGAACACAATTTTCATGTGTACAGCGTTTTGTCTCCCCTCCCCAATAAAAGAAAAACAAACTTTGTGCCCCTCTTTGAAAATCCTGAATCCGCCTCAGAATAATGGCCTTATACAGACCTATCAAGTTATCCTGCTTCCAGTACTGGAAATATGTGCATCATTGCACACTGATCTTACAATGTGTTAAACTTTAAATTTTTGTTATGTTTATATTAAATTTATTTCTATTCTTAGATCAAATAACTACATGAATGTTTTCTCAATCTTCAAAATTTATTTAATTTTTCCAAATAGCATTTGCTCTGTTTATTAAAGAATGAATTTGATGCATCTGATTGCATCATGTTTATTTATAGTATCTGCATACACCATGGGAAGCTAGACACACCATAGCATACCAACATGCCTTACAGCCCTAATATTTGAACTGGTCCGAATGCTATGGTGTATGTAGAGATACAGATACACTACATATACTTTATAACGAGAAAAAGATGCAGCCTATGGTACAAGTGTCTAAAGTCAATTTGCTTGTTGTATTTTATTTTATTCTGAAAGAGCTAGCCGGTTAAATCTGCAACCAAAAGGGGCAGTAGGACCCGTAATTGTCTTTGTTTGTAATGCACCAATGTTTACGTGTAGTTCAGGCTAGGCTGAAACGTTACATATATACATGTATTGTCTAGAATTAATGAAATTTGCCAATGATTGATATAATTCCATCCATCCATGAATGATGAAATGATACATTTGTTTGTTTATGTTTATTGTTGTTTAACGTCCCACTCAAGAATATTTCACTCATATGGAGACGTCACCAAATGCCGGTGAAGGGCTACAAATTTTGGCCTATGCTCGGCATTTACGGCCATTGAGCAGTGAGGGTTCTTTAACATGCCGACACCTACTGTGACACGGGACCTCCAGTTTTTACTGTCTCATCCGAAAGACAGGAAACCAACCTGACACCGGCGGGACTCGAACTTATGACCTCATGATCCAGAGTCGAGCGCGCTACCGACTGAGCCAGGCCGGCTCGATACATTTGTTAACACATCCATTATTAATATTCAATTTCAATTCTTTTCACAAATTACAACATTATGAAAAGTTTTTTCAACCGGTGATTTTCTTAAAATATTTTATTTGTATAAAACATTAAATATTTGAAACTTTAAATACAAAAAAAATTCATTGTACATATACATGTACATGTATGCCCAGCTTTAAGACTTTAGAGTAGTTCATTTTAATTGACACATGAAATGATGGCACATCCAAATAAATTAATTCTAATTAGATTAATTGGCACCTGGTGAAATTGGCAGCTAGATTATGCATACATGTAGCTAACAGCACCTGGTGAAATTGGCAGCTAGATTATGCATACATGTAGCTAACAGCACCTGGTGAAATTGGCAGCTAGATTATGCATACATGTAGCTAACAGCACCTGGTGAAATTGGCAGCTAGATTACGCATACATGTAGCTAACAGCACCTGGTGAAATTGGCAGCTAGATTATGCATACATGTAGCTAACAGCACCTGGTGAAATTGGCAGCTAGATTACGCATACATGTAGCTAACAGCACCTGGTGAAATTGGCAGCTAGATTATGCATACATGTAGCTAACAGCACCTGGTGAAATTGGCAGCTAGATTATGCATACATGAAGCTAACAGCACCTGGTGAAATTGGCAGCTAGAGTATGCATACATGTAGCTAACAGCACCTGGTGAAATTGGCAGCTACATTACGCATACATGTAGCTAACAGCACCTGGTGAAATTGGCAGCTAGATTATGCATACATGTAGCTAACAGCACCTGGTGAAATTAGATTCAATTAGATAATGCATGTTGACCCAGTTTAGTGAAATTGCACCTACATACATTACATGTACATGTACATGCGCCTGTATATAATGATTTTGGCACTTTAGAAAAGAAAGAATTACTGTAAATCCTGCATTATTGTGTAATTAATTCCAATTTAGTACTAACATATTACATGTATACACATATATTTTTAGCATAGATATGATAAAATTCAAGGTATGATCTGTTCATTTGTTCATTAAGTCTAACATACCTATCTTTCTTGGTCTTCTCCTCTAGGTAGAATAAACGAGGTTAGGGCACACAAAACCACTTCTTCTGGTAGGATATCATTATCACTGTAAAATGGAAAAATCCTCTTGCAGGAAAGCCAGGCTTATAGTTTAATAATAAGGAACTTTCAAGTTAGCCTGCTTTACTATTATGATCCTGCATTTATTCACGCCTTTTTTATTTTGTTCCTCATATGGTCTTCAGGTTTTCATATTTACCTTTTACCTTTCTAAAATGAATTCATAAAACTCTTTTTCTTAATAATGATAGATGATATGGTACATGTATTTCTATTTACTAAAATAATACCATTCTTTACATTGTATTCACAAATGAAATGCTGGGATGGGGGGGGGGGGGGGGAGGGAGTGTTACATCTAGTCATCTAGGATTCCATTATAGTTGTTCATCAAAATACATGCAGTAAACTAAAGAACTTTTTTTTAGATTTTTATGATTTTTACAAAGTCGCTGTAGTTATAGCAACTTCAAATATAATTATTTTAAACCTAAATTTATGCACAAAAAAAGTAATAATTGTGTTGACCTTGTAACCGGAAAATCTGTGACAGAACAGTGATATATCCTTTTAGGTAAATGATTTGACATTTTGATAGAAATATAAAACTTTTTTTAAAAGTACACATTAACAAAAATATAAATTCCTACTTCATTACAGGAAACTCGAAGAAGACAAATGGCAGAAGCAGCAGAAAAACGCAAACATGGCCAAGAGGGTAGGGGCGTGAAGGATGCAGATGCAATAAAACGCAAACAGCAGAAGCGAGAAGAGATGGAGAAACGGAGTGAACAAGTGGGAGAAGGCGGGCTTAAGGTACTGCATTAGGTTATGTTGTGTTTTTAAACATATGTCCTTAGAAAGACAGGGTATATAGCATTTGCCTTGTCATGTTGTGAGTGTGATTCCTTACTTCCTTCCATAAAATTGTGTCTATCCAAAATTTTATTCAGACTATAAGTCGGGCACTTTGCAATAGACTTTGATCAGACTTCACAAAAATTAAAAATTGGATGCCCCCCCTTTCAGAATTGTATCCAGAAACTCCCACCCTTCATCGAAGATGGCTGCTGTTACTATAAATAGAAATTTCTTAAATTAGACCCAAAAACTGCTATATCAACAGATTTGTTTCAAATCTAGGTCATAAAAACAATATTATTATTATTAATGTCTCTATACATTAGACATAGATCATTAAAAAAAAAGATAAATCTTGTTTTATTTTCAATAATTTTATTATTCAGAGCTGAAAAAATGTATTTATCTACTTGTCCTGAAGGAGTCAAATTTTCATGGGATTTTCCACAACCCTGTGTACATGTAGGTCCAAAGTAAGACCCTATCTTAATTGCAAAGACCTTTCCTTTTTCACATTTTGAGCCCCACATTTCTTCTCAGGTATATTGACACATATGAAATAATTAGAAGGAGCATATAGCACCATTAAAATATCTGAAGTGGCATATAACACTGATGAAATATTTGAAGTGGCATAAAACATGTATAACACCAATTGAATATTTGAATTTGGCATATAACACTGATGAAATATTTGATGCAGCATCTAACACCAATAATATATTTGAAGCCGCATGTAACACCAATAAAATATTTTTAACGCCGATTATAACACCAATAAAATATTTGAAGCGGCATGTACTTGTAACACCAATGATATATTTGTAGTGGCATATAACACCAATGGTATATCTAAGCAGTATATAACACCAATAAAATATTTGATTTTGGCACATAACACCAATATGATATTTGAATGTGGCATATGTTACTAACACTGTAAAAACAATTTTAAAATTTTTTAAAATTTTTTAAAATAACACCGTAAAAACAATTTTAAAAATTTTAAAATAACACCGTAAAAACAATTTTAAAAATTTTGAAAATAACACCGTAAAAACAATTTAAAAAATTTTAAAAATAACACTGTAAAAACAATTTAAAAATTTTTTAAATTAATACCGTAAAAACAATTTAAAATTTTTTTAAAAATAACACCGTAAAAACAATTTTAAAAATTTTGAAAATAACACCGTAAAAACAATTTTAAAAATTTTAAAAATAACACCGTAAAAACAATTTAAAAAAATTTTTAAATAACACCGTAAAAACAATTTTAAAAAATTTTAAAAATAATACCGTAAAACAATTTAAAAAATTCTTTTATATTTATGATTCTTTGACATGAAGTTGCTTTCTTTTTCAGTGGCAAGTTGGATGAGTCAAGTGAGATTTACTGCAGGAGATGATTGTGGGAAATTGTAAGACCAGTTAACAAAAAAAACATTGCTTCATCCTCACAACAATTCATTGTCTCGAGTACAACCGCTACTAACAAGACATCATACATGTGAGATTGTAAACCGTGTGAAAAGCAAATCGAGTGAAATATATATATATATATAAAGTTACTTATATATGTACATGCATCCATGTTGTGAATCTGATTTTTAAACACTATATGGTACAGTGAAGCCCGTCTTAAAAGTCTAATGTTGTAGATTTTTGCCCGTTGTTTGTTTTCATTTTATAATTCTTAATATCATATATGTCTTTAAGGATGGAAAAAGATCTTGAACAGGTTATTTATCTCCTGACTTTACTTTTTGATCAACCGCTCGCTTGTAAGACTGCGAATCTGTTACAGATAAGGATTTCTCCCGCCTTGGACAGGCATCTCTATCGTTTTGCCAAGCCAGAATTTTTTCGGTTTGCAGACTACGGTGCGAACAAGCTACATGCTCTATGATGTCACAATATAACTTCATAACGTAGGTGATGACAATGCAGTGTATTAAAAATTGTGTCAGATTATATTTACATGCATAAACTTGTGTTTGATGCATGGGAAAAAAATAATCAAAAATTGTTGTAATGAGAGGAATTGGAACTGATCTCGACCCTCGTGGTAAGAATCTGAAAGTCCAGTCCTCTGGAAACCCTTGGATTGGACAACCAGATTTTTACCACTCGGGTGTAGATTTCCTTATCTACTCAACACACACAAACTTATGTAAGATTTTATTAGCCTCTTCCCCACCTGTTCTATTACAGAGCTGCTGGTTATTTACTTTTTAATTAACCTGCCCTATTAGACAGGTGTTCATTAAACTGGTAATCATTAATGCTTTTCAAAATGTTGTTAAAGTCTTATAATAGACAAAAAGAATAAAAACCATGATAGTAGTATTACGTCCATTATATAACTTTCCATTCTTAAATTATGAAAATATTTGCATAGCATAAATAACTCATAATTACATGTACATTTACCTTAAGATATTAACATGTGATTCTCAAATTGGCATATCAACTTCAGGAACTGTCTCGGTCCGTATTTAGTAAAATGTTTAGAGCATGAAATGAATCAACACACGTGGAATGAATCTTGTTCAAATCTTCATTTCATTCAATCTAAATTTTTTCATACCAGTATGTATTTCTTTTCTGAATTTCTGATATAATAAAACATAGCAACTGTTTTGATTTTTCGAACTGTACAGAGGTACATGTAGAAAGAAAAAAAATGCTGCCTAACAAGGCAATTTCTGTTTTAGTATCTTTTAAAATGATACAAGTTTTACTACATGCATTAGCACATGTATGTACATGTTAATATCTGATACAAACCTGCTCTTTGGGATCCTTTATTTTGCCCTTAATAAAAGAACAAAAATCAAGTGAAAACATTTTTTCATATCAAATTTATTTTGATGGTTTTCTGTATGGGGATGTGAACAATTTCAGTTCTGAATTATTTTGAAATAAGTTCACTCTTGAAAGACTGTAGTTGCAATTCCAATTTTTGTTTTTGTTTTATAAATTTCATCATGTTTACAGTCAAGTTCCTACAGGTTTTATAGATTATAGTAGCTTCATTTTACATAAGGCCTATATGAGTGTCTAAATGACATCTGTCTAAAATCTCCATTTTCCCAGTCTGGCAGGCTCATTAGGCGTTTTCATGAAAAATCTATCTACCAAAAACAAGATCTGACTTGCCTTGAGCAATCTTGGTTAATGTCAAATCTTCTAATGTACTGAACAAAGTGCTAAAATCACACACACATACATACATATGCAAACTGTAACACACACACACACATACACACACACACACACACATATGCAAACTGTAACACACACACACATATACATACATATGCAAACTGTAACACACACACACACACATACAAACTCACACACAAACTCACACACACAAACAAACAAACTCGCACACACACATAAAAACTTTCTCACACATACATATATATGTATTTATGAATTTCTTGAAGAATGTAGACTAAACTTAAAAAATTATATTTTTTCTATTCATTTATTTTGATATATTTTTTATTGAGAGATAAATAACATAAGTTCCACTAATGGTAGGTTATAGAATTCAGGGAGGATATGTTAAGATTTTTTTCTACCCCACATCTATACCTCTAACTGTTTTTAAGTCAGTTTATCTTCATTTGTTTAATTGTGTTGTTTGATGGATACATGTGTACATACATGTATATTGTCTAGGTTTCATTTTTTTGCCAAAATGTGGGGTCTACCAAGGTGTCATTTTTGTACTGTATTTTTTAAAATGTCAACCATTGAAAATAGTGGGATAAAATACTAGTAATCATTTTTGTAATATGAGATTTAACAAATCTATTTATCAATATTTTTGTGGTTGTTATCCATTTAAAGTAATTGTTTTATATATAAACCGATATTTATGTTTATTTATTTTATAAACAGTCATTTTTTACTATGTAAATTTTGTTCACCAAATGTAGATATTTGTTTATAATTTTTTAATTTATTACTTAGATGAGTTGGTTAGAAATGTCGGAAGATTGATCGATGTTGTTGCAACAGGAAAATTGATATCACAAAATTTCAGATGCCCCTGGAAAGAAAATTCAAATCAAAGCCGTATTTTAATTCTATCAGGCTCATGTCAGGCTGAAAATTTATTTTCACTATAGTTACTAACTTATATTGATCTTTGGCCAATGAGCATGGCATTTTGAACATATTAAACATTTTTTCAAAAACTAACAGTTCATTTCTCTTCAAATGAAGTGTGTAGCATCTATGAGTTGAGGGTAACACAAATTGCAAATATCATGAAACTTGGTATAAGGATTTGTTAAACAGGCTGTGGCACTAGGGTGACTGATGAAGCCCTTGTGGGGCCTCATTTGTATAAGAAATATCTGATCCATGATGGAGTCTGCCCAATATATATTTTTTCTGTGAAGTTTATGGGTGTTTATATTCATGTAACAATTACTAGATATTTGTATAAGGATTCTGTAAATAGAGTGAGCACTAGGGCGACTGATAAAGCCTGTGTGGGGCCTCATTTGTAATAGTATATCTAATAAATATATTTTTCTCTGAAGTTTCTAAGTATTTATTTACACATTGCAAAGACAAAACTTTGTAACATGATGAAATATACTTTATAAAGTTGATCTGGAGGAAATGATTCCAAAAAAGATTCTAGCAATCATGGTGACACATTGTACATATGAAAAAATCTGCTAATGTCTTTAATTATAAGTGTTATTTAGGAGAGGGTAAAGAAAGACAAAGATGTCAAGCCTTTGACATATATTTCAAGACAGTTTCAATGTGTTCTTTCTGTTCTGCATTTCAAGTAAAACTACACAACACAAATACAATGGAACCCAATTATATTGAACCCTGTTACACCGAATTCCCGCTTAATTTGAAACGATTTGAATCTCGGGCCAAATTTATTTATTACCATTATAACCCATTTATCTTGAAAACCTTGTTTATTTGAAAGAAAAATTAACTCCCCTTCAGTTTCGATATATATACGGGTTCGAGTGTAGTTTGTTTAAACATGTTCCAGAGAAGTAGAGCAACAGGATGATATTTAAACAAAATATAAACAATTCCAGGTTGTTGGAACTGTTAGATGTATGTAATGTATTTTGCTGTTCCAGTTTTGATTGTAGGATAAATATGTATACTACAGATTGTATCACTGATGTATGAAACTTTACAATAAAACGTGTTTTGGTGACCAGTCACCTTTCATTAGGAGAGTCACTGTTATATGTAATGAAAATATCTCGACACATATTGGTTAATTTAGAGTTGATAATATCCTTGATGTGAATAAAGTACAATTTCCATCAATGAATGAGTTAATTTCACAGATAATATCAACAATCAATTCTGCATATGTTGGTTAGATGCATAAGGTAATTAGATTCACAAGGTAATTGTATACAATCTCTTTCACTTCTGTAGTCACCTGTCGATTTCATCTTAATAATTTAAACACGAGTGAAAAATGCCAAGTATACATACGGTATATATATACATTGATCTCTATGTGCAGGTGACCCTTATACACAGGTTCAATTTATTTGAAGTATGCAGTCAAGAGATTTGAAAAAAACTGGCCTTTATAAACAGGTAGTCCTTATTTAGAGGTGACTGCTATAGCAGGTTTTACTGTACATAAATATAGATACAGTAAAACCTGTTATAGTGGCCACCTCTATATAAGGATTACCTGGTTATAGCAGGTTTTACTGTACATAAATATAAATATATATACAGTACATGTATAAAGAGAGGCCAGCATGATGCATGAAGAGTTGT
Organism: Atrina japonica; assembly: GCA_030159075.1. Taxonomy (NCBI): domain Eukaryota; kingdom Metazoa; phylum Mollusca; class Bivalvia; order Pterioida; family Pinnidae; genus Atrina; species Atrina japonica. The sequence goes on along the minus strand of BROG01000412.1, from coordinate 516,428 downwards.
TTGTGCATCATTGCTACCGTAAATTGGGATATATTGGTCATTGTTTAATTTTGGTGATTTTGGCCACCCTATTAAAATGACCAAAATTAAACCATCCAAATTATGTACACAATATTTCTGTGTGAACGTTAATCTTAATTAATTACCATGTAACACATCAACTCTAAGTATCCTACTGGTACTTTTTAATATTTGGATATTTCAAACGTGGAATTTTCGAAAAAAGACGATAAAAACCGAGATTTGATGGTACGCTTAATTTAAACATGATATAAACATAAATGGCCAAATTTTAGCGACGCTAAAATATACCAATTTGCAGTATAGAACACCTACATTGATTTCCCAGAAAACTTGCATATATTATAGTATACATTATCTGGTATGTTAAATTAGATGTCTTTATATTTTGATAATTAATGATATTGCTCAAACCATTAAACTCGTGTTAAAATATGCATGTATTTTAAAATTCTGTATTTTTATTTATGTTTTAACACTTTGACAAACAGTCGACCTATACAGTATACTTATACTCTGATGTTAATTTTTTTTTCAAATTTGATAATATTTTAATATCTGGAATCAACTTTCGTTTTTGATGCAATAAATCTAAATTATTACATGAAAAAATAGAAACGTTTTGATTGACTTTGTCATGTGACTTCAACTGGCTTATTGATTGGTTAATATGATATTCATTCCATGTACAGCTTTAAATAAAAGTCAGTGCATGTATTTTTCGAATCTTTAGTACTTGTAATCTCAGCATAATAAAGCAGCCATATTGCTATGTCTGATTGGATCTCATATTGTCTCACGTTATCTTTTATCAAGTGTGTCTTATAATTGTACATTATTTGTGTTAATCTAATATTATCTCACTTTGGCTTTGTCTAATATTGTCTTATTTCACAAATGATCCAATATGCCAGGGCGTGCTCAAAATATGAACATTTCATATACAAAGGTAAACCACTCACTGACAAATTATTGACACAGGGATATTGAAAACCACGTTTGATGTCAATGTTTCGCAAATTTTACGGTTTGTTTCACTAAGTGAAATTTTTAGTTACCTGTTCGATGGCGGTTGTTGAGATGTCTGTACCAATTGTGAGGAGGAATCACTGTGGAGTCACGACGGGTGTGACCGGTCAACAGGAGATGCTTACTCCTCCATGGCACCTGATCCTACCTCTTGATATCAAGAGGTCCCTGTTTGTCCATTTTTTTACTAGATTTGTTCCTATATCCTTGACATCCCTATTCTTTGGTATCTAAGATTTTTTATATCTTTCTCTACCAATGTACATGAATACCTAATATGAGTTAATCTTTTATCGTCTTATATCACTTTGACTTTGTCTAATTGTTTTATTATTTCTCTATCAATGTATATCTAATACGAGTTAATCTAATATCGTCTAATATCACTTTTGCTTTATCTAATATTGTCTTATTCCATCTCAACCAATGTAAACCTAATATGGGTTTATCTTATATCGACTTGCTTCACATTGAGTGTGTCTTCCCTGTCAGAGAAGATGTTATATCGGTATGGGATTTTAAGGGCATGCCATTTGCATGTAGCCATAGCCATAGAAGGTAACAGTAATCTTTTCACATCTTGATCCATTTAGGTTTCTAGGTATAACCACAAAAGATTCATTGCTTTGACTGAATGTAAAGGTATCAAATGCTTCACTGAGCTTGTTAAATAAACTTGAAACCATCACCAGTGTTATTACCAAATTATTAAATTATTAATTAAGTGGAGTATATACTTCATGGGGAAATCATCAACAACAAGAGATTGAATCATCTTGCATTGTATAATAAAGATGTTTATTTCATTCAGAAACTGATGTATCAAAAGAAGAAACAAAATTTCTGATAGACAATATATTTGTAATGTTTGGAGACGTGTTCTTTCAACAAATTATCGGCATTCCTATGGGAACCAATTGTGCCCCTTTATTGGCTGACCTGTTCCTTTATTCATACGAAGCAGACTTCATTCAGATCCTGCTGAATCAAAAGAAGAATAAGTTAGCGGCGTCCTTTAATTTGACATTTAGATATATCGACGACGTTTTGTCAATTAATAACGACAATTTTCATACATATGTCGATGCGATATATCTCAGCGAACTAGAAATTAAAGATACAACAGAACCAAGCACACACGCTCCATACTTAGACATTTTACTTACTATAGACACAGACGGTAAATTAACAACTAAGTTATACGACAAACGCGACAATTTCGGCTTTCCCATCGTAAATTTTCCACATTTAAATAGTAAGATCCCACAATCACCCGCATATGGAGTTTGTATTTCACAAATAAAACATATGAACATTTCATATACAGCGGTAAACTGCTTGCTGACAAATTATTGACACAGGGATATGGAAAACCGCATTTGATGTCAATGTTTCCCAAATTTTACGTTCGGTATAATAGTTTTGTTTGCGATTACTCCGTTTCACTAAATGAAATGTTGAGTTGCCTGTTCGATAGCAGTTGTTGAGACGTCTGTACTTATTGTGACGGGGATTCCTTCCTCAATTATTTCATTTGGATTTGACTGTGGACTCACGGTGGGTGTGACCGATAAACACAGGATGCTTACTACTCCATGCACCTTGATTTCCGGAGGTCCATGTTTGTCCAATTTTTACCAGATTTGTATATATATATACCCTGGATATCCTTTGGTACCTGAGATTTTCATATTTCAGCCATCCGTCCTTGGTAATGATGTCAGCCTCACAAGCTGGGGGTTCCGGGCTTAAATTTCCAATCCTCAAATACGTGAAATATGTTTAGCTCATTTTTACTAAGTGAGAGGTTTTCAGAGTTCTTTTAAAAGTAGTTTGATGGAGGCCAGGTTTTATTATTCCTACTACTCATACACCAAATTCACCAGTATGATATTTACATCTTATGATTCTTACCACACGCTATGGTTTAGGCGCTGTATAACAATAAAAATATATCGACAAATATATAATTATTATGTCGATTTAAAACATATCGATATCCAAAAACATCTAATTGGGATTAACAGACTTTATGCTTAATTTCAATTTGGTTGCATAATCTATGTATTGACAACATTTCGAAATTTTTGTTCGTTGTATAGACAACTTCATATTTTTGTGAACGAGTAAACGAGCGATAGAGCGTCTGTAGTATATAAGACATATAAGAGTTGTCTTTCTTTGTTTGATTTGCGTAGGAACAACAAATTGTACGGAACTGTAGTTTTCCATCGTCTTCTAATTCTCGTTCTTTTATCTTTTTCTTTCTTTCTTTCTTTCTTCTTTTTTTCTTCTTCTTTTTTTTCTTCTTCTTCTTCTTTGACTGATTTTGTGAGAAAGTTTGCCAGTTTACTTGCGGAATGCCGGTGGTCTTTTTCCGGGTACATTGTAACCGGGTTCTCTTCTCCACCATTAAAATTGGCTGCCACCATTGCTGAGTGTGGCAATGATTTTATTGAGAATACATTTATTGTTAGATAACTTGATGATTGCAATGACATTTGAGAAACCTAGTCAAGTCATTAACAACATTACAACGATTTCAAAACATGCATATGGCTGTTAAATATAGTTATCGATGCATTACCCTTTTAGTAACTTCTGTAAATTTGGATATGGAATGGTAAGATAACAACTATGATTAGAGCAGTGTAACAATTGGATTTTCACAATTCTTATTACTCTAAATTGCTTGGGAGAACGCTGTGTAACTTGTGTAACTGTAGTTTTGTAAACAGAGGTTTTATGGAACTCTTTGACAAGACGTCGACCCTAAGATATAACGCTGCACACTGAATGTAATCGGTATTGTGATTGTCCAGTAACTTAAAAATAAATCCTTGTCGCTGGCACCGTAACCCTGTAGAATTAATTAAGTCTGAAAATTAACTGTGTGATATTTGTACTTTTTATGTCTTTAAATCTCTAACATGATATATTTGTATCATGGTATTCTGGTCGCCAGCTCGGTCACGTGGGTTCTCTATGGACATTCCAGTTTCCTCCCATAGTAAGTACCCCAACATCAGAGCGAACGAGAGACATTGATATGATTTGTAAAAGTTTGTTTGTTAATTGTTGTAAAATAGATAAAGTTTTTTTTTCTTAAAGTTGTTTCAAGATGCATAATATTTGATATACCTAATACAATAAAATATTTTTGTATGATTCATTGAAGAATTGTCACGTATATTATGTACTGGTTACTTTTAATACTTTATAATAAAAATGGTAGGTGCACACTTTTATAGAACGTTTCTTTCTGAATGTTTTCTATCTAAAAAATTTATCACTGGATAGCATTCAGTTTTGAGTTACCCTTTAACAGATTCTCAAAATTCTATTTTTATTTTATTTTTTGTTAACGTATATATTTTTAATACTCGATCCAAAACCACAATAATTCGATATAATTCGCCTATACTTGGTACATACATGGACTGTAGGCCTATACTTGGTACATACATGGACTGTAGGCCTATACTTGGTACATACATGGACTGTAGGCCTATACTTGGTACATACATGGACTGTAGGCCTATACTTGGTACATACATGGACTGTAGGCCTATACTTGGTACATACATGGACTGTAGGCATATACTTGGTACATACATGGTATTTTCTCCCCTGGTTATTTTCGTCATTTTACGATAGATTCATTCAGTCTTAAATTCGCCCATTATAAGCATAGTCTCATTAATGACATATATGTCTGAGTGTCAGTTATTTGGCTTGAATATCTCACTTTTTAAATTCGCCATTTCATCTAAGGACGAAAATGGCGAAAATTAATCGGGAGGTATATAGGTATATAGTAGTTTAAATGAAAAACAAATAAAATGTCTTTGACACAATCGCCCAGGGATACAAAAACATGCAAAAGATGGCAAATGTTTTAATAGAATATTTTTTATGAGAGATACAGAGGAAAATACCTTCTGTCTGTTACATTCAAACATTGCATTTAATGGCAATATACACACCATGGCAGTTACATTAATATACAATACTTATTATACTCTGTTATCTGAATATCTGTGAATGCGTATTCTGATTGGTTCTTTTCTTTTTAAAAAAATCTATATTCTTGTAGAATATTTTGCTCACATCACGTGCTTTCCAGAGGTGAATACAATCAATCACAGCGCTGCCTAGATAATGAAATGGCATCCCTTCCAATTAAAATGCAGCATTTGTCTCGCGTTTGTTATCAACAATTATGCAATTCTAATTATTATAATTGATTTTGATATATTGAAATTGTGGTTACTTTGAATAAAATATCTTGTTAATAGAGATAATGACTTAAATCTTTTTTTTACTCAGTCACTGAGTTTACTTAGCATCAAACTCTAAATAGCTGATTGTCAAATAACTGTAATTTTCAATATATCAATTTTTCTTAAAACATAGTGAATACTACAAATTATCTCTCATCGGAGTCTGAAAGAGAACTTCAATCCACTGATATTTGATACGATATTTACCCCTGTTAAACTGCAAATTAAGGTTAAAAACTGGTGATCCTTAATTTGTTTATTTTTATTCATACGTTCGAAAAATAGAGTTCGTTGGGAAAATCTAACATTTTCTTTTAGGAAATTATCTTTGCAAAATAAAATGAACACCGAGTTTATTAACTATGTATAGAAGATGAAATCTATAGCAATACGTATACGATGAAGTATTCTTACGATGTCCATTAGTATCGCACACGTGTGAATCTGTGTGTTATTGTCGACATCGAAGATTTCCCGGGATTCCATCCAGATGATTGTCGCAAATTACGCAAATAATTGCTACTGAAGAAATAGGTCTTTATTCTTCAATTTTACTACAAAATATGGAATTTATTTGATGGCACGGACTAATAATAGTGATAGTTAAATGGAGAGAAATATCGAGGAATTTTTTTTCCAGAGATATTATGTATATAGACATAGTGAAACATTGTTTTATATCCATACGCGCCAGGTTGTTATATACAAAATGAATATGTTATGTATGTCGTACATACAAAATATACGCGTGTTTTAATTACGCAACCACTGCACTGGTCATTTAGAAGTCAATGTCTCACTGAAGGATTTTATATAAATTAAATGTAATATTCACCGAACCCAAAAGGTTCATTTTATAAATATACATACTTGGAAATACTACTTATAACACCTACGTAACGATAAACATAAAGTTACAGTCCTGATAAAGTAAACCTACATGGTTTAAATATATCTATATATATCTGATAAAGTGAACCTACATATATTTAGCTTTAAAATATAGTCAGTCTCTATTGAATATAAAACATTTGTTCAGACAATGTTACTTCACCTTTAAAATGTTTCCCATGTCAACCCTGTTCTATCATTATTCTAGATTTCCAGAGGTCCGTGTTTGTCCAATATTCCCCAGATTTGTATATTGTATCCTGGACATCCTGCAGGATAATACTTCGGTATCTGTGATTTTCATATGATTCTGGTTTCGATAGACAATGATCTTTATCTACACAGTATTACCATGTTTCACTGGATGAAATGTTGACTTTCTAGTTTGACCGTCTGTATCAGATGTAACCGGGGTTATATCCCTGCTCTGAACCTCATTTGAATGCAGTCTCACGTCGTGCATGACCTGTCACCTGATATCACTTTTTTACTTTTTTAAATCATCCGAAAGTCCAGCCAAGTTTGTTTACAATTCAACGTATTTGTATATTATACCTATGCAGGAAATATGCTGAATTTTCGAATTGTTTATGCTTCCTCCTCCATGGTACCTGATCCCACCTCTGGATTTTCATAGGTCCATGTAATGACTATGCTTACCAGATTTTTATATTATCTCCCAAACCTATACTTTGGTATCAGTAATTTAAATTTTAAGTCAGTTCATCTTGTTATTATCAAAGATATCAGTATAATCTAAAACAGCTTTTTAAACTTACATCTACAGAATCTGTGAAAGAAATTCTTTATGTTTTGCAAGCGAAAAAATCTTTATTCGAATCTTCAACAGCTCAATGTCAAAACCTTCACATACTGTATTATATTTTAGCGGAATTCCAATATTAGCGCCTTTCGCGCTCAAGTCATTGCTCTAATTCAAGAGCAGCGCTAAAATTTCTCAATCCTCTTATTCTGTATACATGACAAAGCTAATGAAATTATTTGCGCGAATTCAAGATTGCGGTAATAAGTGTATACTCATTGAGAGCGCTAAAATATGAGTGCGCTAATTTAGATACACATACAGTATATTGTGACTTCTGTATAGTTGCTTTTATTCGTGGACGATTTAATTTTGCGGTCAATGGTAATATCACGATAATAAATACCCGTAAATATAATACGTTACACTAATGGAATATCGGAAAGACAACTCGTAACCAATCTTGCGCGAAATTTAACACCCGTGAATAAGTTCCTTTCAGAAAAAAAAACCGCGAAATTTTCTCCCCGTGAAATTAAACAACTATACAATATTCCGTAATCGAGTGCATCATATCGATAGAACCCCAAATTCTACATTCACCGAACATAATGTTTGCATTGGGCAACAGGGACACTGCTTATTTTATATTTGTTTTAGTGTTTTATAGCCTGGCAATATTTTAAACTTTCAGCTGGATGTAAAGACGAATTTTTCAGAGGTTCGTGTTTGTCCAATATTCACCAGATTTGTTTATTGTCTCCTGGACATGTGTCCTGAAGATTAATACTTTGGTATTTATGATTTTTATATTTAAATCTTTATTATTATCAGCGTAAAAAAATGTTGTCAATTTCTTTAATATGCTATTTGTTTCGGTTCATGACAAATCGGTTTTTTATATTTCTTTTTTAAACATGTGTCTGTTATACGATGCAGAATGTTTGTTGAGAGAGAGAGAGAGAGAGAGAGAGAGAGAGAGAGAGAGAGAGAGAGAGAGAGAGAGAGAGAGAGAGAGACAGACAGACAGACAGATAGACAGAGAGAAAGACAGACAGACAGACAGAGAGAAAGACAGACAGACAGAGGGAGACAGAGAGAGAGGGGAGAGAAGGATTAATAACTAAAGATTTTGAAGCATTTTGTTAATTTATTGCTGATTTTACTGACCATTGATATGACGATGGATAGTTTGAATCTTGGGTGACTTTTTTCTTGTTTAGAAATACCTAAGATATAAAAACCTCAGATACCAAAGTGTAAATCAATAGAATGTCCAGGACATAGATACAAATCCGATAAAAAATGGACAAACACGGACCTCTGGAAACCAAGAGGTGGGATCAGGTGCCATGGAGGAGTAAGCATCCCCTGTCGACCGGTCACACCCGCTGTGAGTCCACAGTCAAGTCCAGTGAAACACGTGAGGAGTGTATCCTCGCCACAATTGGTACAGACGTCTCAACAACCGCCAACGAAAAGGCAACTCAACATTTCACTTAGTGAAACAGAGTAGCCGCAAATAAGACTATTATACCGACCGTAAAACTTGCGGAACGTTGACATTAAACGCGGTTTTCGATATCCCTGTGTCAATAATTTGTCAGTGAGTAGTTTACCTCTGTATATGAAATCTTCATATGTTGTGCACGCCCTGGCATATCGGATCATTTGTGAAATATAAACTCCATATGCAGGTGACTGAGGTATATTACTACTTAAATGTGGAAAAATTTACGATGGGAAAGCCGAAATCGTCGCGTTTATCGTATAGCTTCGTTGCTAATTTCCCGTCTGTGTTTATGTTAAGTAAAATGTCTAAGTATGAAGCGTGTGTGTTTGATTCTTGAAATACTGCATATTCGAAACCTTAATTCTGGTTGCGAAGCAAACGCCCTTTCAACCTACCTTGGCCCAAAGGTTTTTTTTTTTGAAAATTTTAATTTGGGGATTTAATAGATGCAATGGTCCAAAAATGCCGTTTTTTAAGAAGATCTTATTTAATAAGAAAAAATTATTTTTAACTACAAGCTAATTCTCAAGGCGCCTGTCTCACTGAATTTCGTGCACCTGCAGGTTACTAATATTGTGTCCATGTTCTGATGCTTGGGAGCGTAGCCGTTGTGTCTGGCTAAAGCGCACCTGTAAGATGCTATGTTGTGAAATAATGTCAATCCTGGTTGTTTTGTCAACTTCTGGATATCTCTGGGCACTTTTACCTGCCCTGTACCTATACGGACAATAGCTTTTTACAGATGCTTTTTACACCGGAGTAAATCACTCATACGTCCATTGTATATGTCTTATTTTGGTTTCTTATTAGATTTGGACATATTGTTTCTCATGAAATGCTTTTTTTCATTTTCGTAAATGCCTGCACAGATTTTAATCCACTTAAGTAAATGTCTTGTTTTTTCTACTTCTGGAGTACTGGACAAATTTATTATAAGATTACCCAAAACCTAAAGAAAAATCCAGGGGGCTTGAAAAGTTTTACTGTCAGCAGTTCGGTGTTAGAATCATGTTTTGAAATACATCATCGATGTGTGAAATTAAACCTCATTTACTAATAATCGTGTTACTTTAACCGAGAGTGACGACATTTTTTCTTTACTATATTTTCAGCCACTAATACGCTAGTCATTTTACAGTCCAGCCTTCTTTTCAGAGTACTTAAGACATCAAATAGTGGTAGCAGTTATGTCTATGCCTGCAAGGGAATGTTGATCTACCTTTGCGGAGACAGGACAGCTGGTGAATAGTTACGTTAGATCTAAGAACTTTACTGAATTGTTATGTGAGCTGATATGTAAACGTGTAAACTACATGTAATTTCATAATTTACCCCCAAATGAATAAAAACAAATTCATTATTAATGTTATTGGTATTTGAAAATAACACAGGATGTTTGGCTAGATTTAAAAAATTAGTGTAACCACTAACATCTTCCCTCTATCCATTGTGTCTGTATATTCTCTGTTTATTTTATTTCCAATTTTTCGATTTTCGTTTTGTCATCTGTCATTAATTATCATTTATATTCAAATAAGCATTATTATTTTTACTATTTTTATTATTATTATTATTATTATTATTATTATTATCATTATTATTATTATTATTATTATTATTATTATTATTATTATTATTATTATATTCTTATTTTATGTATAATCATTTATGTTAATTGCTATTTTTGCTATTATCATTATTGATAAAAATTATATATATACCTTTACTATTGTTCTTATTTTTATCAATTTATCTTTATTATATTGTATTGTTGCTACTTTTATTATTATTATTATTATTATCATTATTATTATTACTATTATTATTATTATTATGTTGATTACTATTATTGTTATCATCATTATTGATAATTATTATATATATCTTTATTATTGTTCTATTTTTTTATCATTTTATCATTATTATTATTATTTTTATTATTATTATTATTATTATTATTATTATTATTATTATTGTTGTTGTTGTTGTTGTTGTTGTTGTTATTTTCCTATCGTTGTCATCAAAATTGTTGCCATATCAGGAATATCTTACGTTTGGGTATTCTTGAACTACGCAAGAATTGATATTTATTCGTAAGTTCAATTCAACTGCACGAAAATTTGGAATAATATCTTCCGGTTCATAAAGAATTTACAATTAGTGTTTAATAACTAAAAACATAAATAAATATATTCATGTCTTCCATATATCTGAAACAAACCATATTATATTGTAAAAATTATATGTTAAGGTTTAACACTGGATTGTGTATTCAATTCTACAGGAGCGGTGTAACCTTTCAAGTTTTTGTCCTGAAAATCTTCTCATTTAAATTTCCACGTCATTTCCCTTTAAACTATGAAGGCGTCAAACAGTTTAGCACGATTATTACAAATGGCTGCCGTTATAGAAAAGACACAGCCGTCTGCGCTTGAATCCGGCGTCAGAGCGCATTTTAGTGGTGCTAAGTTTGGTGTCGATCTAAGTGATTTGTAAAGTATTTAATGCAAATTTATTTCGCGTCACTAACTTTTAATCTTTAATGAATAGCCTTATACTTAATAATATAGATAATAACCTTCGCAGACAGAAGTTTCAAATATTTGGACATACACGGTAGCTTTACAGTGTAATTTTCAGCTTAAGTGGGGTAGCAAACCGCTAAAATTATAAACAATTCCGTCTTAATAAGTCAAAATAGTCAAAAGGCTTGTAGCCATTCTCATTCTATGTGTATACTCAAAGACTTGATGACTTTTTACCTGCCTTTAACAGGTGTATATGTTGTTAATAAATACCATGAAGTGTATTTTCATGCGATCTTTTCTTTAAATATGTGCTTCAATAAATTATAATGGTATATTTTCAGACATTTTACATTTAATATTGTAAACAATGACTATTAAGCCATTTTCATGTGATATAATGTTTTTAGTAAAATGTGTTTTGATAAATGATACTTTGGGTTTTTGTACTTATATACGACATTTTAAACTTTTTAAAAACTTTTTGTATAATAAAGAATATATATATATGTATATATATATATATATACACACACATACATATATCATTCAGCCTTTATATAGATATAAAAAATCTGAAAAGTATAAATCAATAGAATGTCCAGGGCATAGATACTATGCTTCCGTAATTATGTATTGTTAAACATTAACACAAAATTTGCATCGTGTTAAACGATCCGAAATCCAACCAAAATTTATAATTTACTGAACAACCGGTTTCATAATACAAACATTAAATCACTCCCAATTAATAATGATATATCCATTATAGGCATACATTGATATTATGTTCATCGTCCTGTTACACTGTAAAATGCATATAAAAATAACAGATACCAACGTATAAATCTTCAGTATGTCCAGGATGCAATATACATGTCTGGTGAATATTAAACTACCAAACGGACCTCTGGAAATCCATTGGGTTATTGCTGAGGCATATTATATTGAGTGAAATCAGGTTATAAAATCCGACTCTGTGAAACAAGAAAATATGAGTACTGATGATCCTTATCTTTAAAGTGTTACAGTATTGTTTTATATTCTGTATCGTAGCTTTTTGATCAGCTGATATGTTTACGTCACGAAATGTCTTCAAATGAATGTATTGTGAACGTAACTATAAAACTCGAATGCTCAGCTAAGGAACCTTCATGAGGAAACAGTATTTTTTGCCTGATCATGTCATCAATTTCTATTTTCTAAATCGATAAAATGGAAACAGACGTTATTTCTGTTAAAGAAACATTAGGCGAAAACACAAAATAATCTTTGTATAGTTGTAATACATACTTTTTGACCCTCTGAACATTAATACGTATTGATATATTAAATCTACTATCTAATTTGAAGGGTAAGCTGGCATTGTGGTGAAAGGACATGTGCTGTAGAATCATTACCTATACCAGTGCAATTGGGGCTCTTTTTCAAGCCAGTCCAATCGTTACACCATTTATTTAGCATTACCTGAAAGATCATAACATTTACTTCCTATACCAGAGTATAGCGAATCACTACCTTTGTCGAGGGAGCCTGAAAACGACCCGGGACGGGAATTAAACCTGTGATGGCCAATGGCAATGCCGTCGCCAGTGAGTCAATGGGTGTGGTATGAGATTTCTAGCATTCAACATATTTATGTATCAACTTCTGGACTTCCTAACGATTACACGTTGACATTTGTATTATATATATATATATATATATATATATATATATATATATATATATATATATATATATATATATATATATATATATATATATATATATATATATAAAGGTCTGTAGTTTCAGGTTAATCATAATTGTTTCTGCCCAAAAGTAAAGAATAATTAACTTTCTTCAGATGTAAATATTTTCTTTGTGTGGTCACTGAACATTTGTCATATGAAAATGATCTCTGTTATCCGAACACTGTAATAAATGCATAAACCTTCATATTTTCTGTATAAACAAATCCAGCAAAATGTCTTTGACAATCACAAAGTATTTCTTTCTCAACTTGACTAGCAATCTACCCCACAAGCTTGCAATTCAAACACGAGTCCCCTTTGGGTGTTATTCTTTCCATGGTTGTGTTTAAGTCGAGTCATTTTCAAAACACAGGAGGACACGCAGGGGTCATCGGGTCATTTCTAATTATATTTCCCTTTAAAAGCGACACAAAAGTTTAATTTCTCCTATTATTTGTGACTTTCTTTGATTTTTCTCGGCTTACATACATTTCCGTCCGCCAAAATATTGAAGCAATTGACTTTAGGCCTAGCTAATCCAATGTTTACCCTGACAGTTCCGTACAAACTTGGCAGAAAGACCCAAAGAAAACACTAATAAAGTTCAAGAAAAATAAAGTAAACATTTTCTTTATGATAAATTAGCGAGTTGAAATGATCCGACACTTTTTATGAAAAAAATCAAAGCACGGAACGCATAAAAAGAGAAAAACACCGAGGGAGGTACAAAGAAATGGGTGTCCGGTACGGCTTTGCAGTACTATTAAATCACATGTTTAACTTTTCAGTATGGTATTGTTGTTTATAAAGAACTAAGTAAATAACATTGCGTATGAGATTCCACATTTGTGCTATAGAAATATTTCTTTTTGATTCTAAAAATATAACATATATATGAATTAAATTTTTATAACGAAATTGATATTTGAACACCGGGTTCGTGGTTTGTATGCGTCATTGACATATGAAAATGTGATTGTGAATTATTTTCTTCCTTTATTCCACGTCATCTCAGACCCAGTATAGTGACAAAAGTGAGTATAATTTTTAGTTTTCTCTATATATTTCATATGAATCTGCAAATTTTCAAAATTTTCATGTTAAGTCATTTCTAAATCAATTTTGGTTAAACTTATACCATAAAACTAAAAAAATTGACAGTTACATTGCATATTAGCTCATGATGTTCAAATTTCCTGTTTTCAAGATTCAGGAATTTTAACAGAAAATTAAATTCTATAGTCATAGCTCCCTATTTATAGATATTGAAAAGGGACATTGAAATTTTGTATCATGCAAAACTCATCAATACTTTAAAATGAAACAATGGAAATTTACATCAAAACAAACACAAAAACTTCAAAACATTAATAGTTAACGGTAAAATTTTTATTGAAATTGAACGGGAATTGACTGTGTAAGAGGTTTTTTTTAAAAAAAATGCAGTTTTATATGAAATATGTAGAGAAAAATAAAAATTATACTCATTTTTGTCATCTTACTGTATATGTACGTATTGCCCAAAGTAACTTCATATTGTGTGGTTTTTAATTTTTTTTCTAATTTGAATTTGATTTTGAATCTTATTTTACTCCACACTCAACGATTTAGCATTCATATGGTGGTGGTCTGTTTTAATGATCAAGAACCCAGTGAAAAATGTACCAGGGAAGAGGCCACCGGCCGCCCGCAAGTAAACTGGCAAACTTTCCCACATAATTAACTAAGGTGTCTTCGGAATTCGAACCTGCCCTGACTAGAGGTGAAATACTGCATGATTTAAATCATTCACCCCTAAAGACACATTTGTGCTGGTCTAAGTCATTGATTTACAGAAGAGTCCATATTTTTGTCAGGGGTTGATGAGATAAGTGCGATGCTCTAGCCACTCGGCCACGGAGACCACCTTCATATTCTAGTATACACTACATGTATGTTTCATTCATATAGAGACGTCACTAGTGAAGGTGAAATGCGACAAATTTTTACCAGTGCTATTGCGGTGAAGGGTGCAACGTATGTAATAACAAGACACCTTGATTTTTAAGTCTCACTCAAAGGACCCGTGACTTTCACTTCCAGAGGTCCGTGTTTGTCCAATTTTTACAAGATTTGTACTTATATCCTGGACATGTGAAATATTTATACCTTTGGTGTCTGAAATTTTTTTTTATATTCTTATACCGGAGATGGAACGGTTAGTGCCTTTTGAATTCTTAGGTATACCTGGTTTCGGGGATATGATCTGGAATCTTCAACATACAGGCGAACGTTCTCAACTACTCTCATCTATCGCAAGAAGTATTGACTTATGACCATGTTTGTAGGGTGCTACGGAAAGTTTATTTACCCAATGAAGTCATATTATCTGGGGCGAGATCTGAGAGAAATTAGACTGTTGAGGGTAAACAAAATATCAATTTACCCTACAACAAGGACTATAAATTGTTTATAATACCGGATTTATCAGCATATTTCGTTGAAGTATTTTTTTTTTCTTTTCAGCGCAAGGAATCGTTTCAACCACTGGTCGTCTGCCATGTGTTTTTGTTATTATTCATTTTAAGAATGACGACAGTATAAAAAATTAACATATTCCTGAAATACCAGAAAGAGGCAAGTACTCTCGGGATATAATTATGCTGGTTCCGTTTCCCCGAATTGCGTGCTTCATGGGTACATGATGTTTTTGAAACTTGATCATGTGGTGTAATACAGTTAATCAAAAACGCTGTTACAAACATGAGATGTTAAACAAGGAAGGACGGGGAGCCGTTAAAGATGCTCAACACAGTAAAATGTATGAACAGTCAAATCCTGATTTGTCGTATAGGTGTGTGTATATATATATATATATATATATATATATATATATATATATATATATATATATATATATATATATATATATATATATATATATATATATATGTATATAAATCAATACACTTAACCGTATTTATCATTTTATACATTTATTTCATTTTTATGTTTGGTTTACTCTTTTGAATTTCAGGGGTTTCTTTATATTTCTATCATGTAAATTCAAAATAACACAAAAACAATAGAAACCAAAGTATTGTATCAAAAGAAGGTGCATGAGACAATACACAAATCAGGTGAAAGTTGGACAAACACATGAATCTCTGAAAATCCAAAGGTGGGATCAGGTGTCATGGAGGAGTAAGCTTAAGCATTCCCTGTCGACTGGTCACACCTGCTGTGAGTCAACAGTTACATTCATATGAAGTAATTGTGGAATGGCTCCTAGTCATAAGCGGTAAAGACTATTCAACAAGCAATATCGAAACAAGGATCAAATTCAAAGTTTTGAAATGAAGTGTAATTAAATAAAAATGTTACCTATTTAGGAGCACAAATAAAATATGTATCCTTTATGTCGTATTAAGTTCAAACATACTTTTCAGATATAGGTGACATTGTCCAAAGTGAAAAAAAGAAATGTAAAATTCCTTTGGAAGTGAGAGATTTTTAGATTCAAATTTTTATAACCTTGATGCTTTGTACGAAACTGATTACTTTATAAAATCTGTTGATTTCATTTGTTGAGATTGTTGACGTCACGATTGAGTAGAAGTTGTTTTCATTTATCCGGAAAAATAAGTGGTAACTATCAAATATTTTCATTATTATCCTTCAACTACCAATAATGTTGCCTTCGGTTTTGTACTTATATGAACACAAATTTGAACTCAAACACTCCCACGGCGACTTCTCTTCATTCACAACCAAATGTCAAACAATTTGCTTTAAAAAAGAAATAATGAAATATTTAAGAATTATTTTGGGTGAACGGTGAATTTTTTCCATAGACACTCAAATATGACCTCATTACAAATGTATATAATTAAATTTGTATTAGATGATTAAATAGATAGATAGATAGATAGATAGATAGATAGATAGATAGATAGATAGATAGATAGATAGATAGATAGATAGATAGATAGACAGACAGACAGACAGACAGACAGACAGATAGATAGATAGATAGATAGATAGATAGATAGATAGGTGGATGGATGGATGGATGGATGGATGGGAAGGTAGATGGATAGATTGATAGATGGGTAGGTGGATAGTGGGTAGATGGATAGTGGACGGATGGATAGATAGATTTGTTATTACTTTATGTTGTAATTGTGTTTCTGTATAATTATTCATTTCATATTCTTATTCTTTATTCATTTGTTTGTGTAAAGTTTACATCATTACCGTTATATATTTCGACATCCCTGCCTATAACTTAGATTTCCTGCTTCCTTTTTACCAATACAATACGGCACAATGTGTGGTCTCAATAGTTGCCTTACTCGATCGATTTTTATATCTTATTTTAATGACCGATCAAAAAGTCTTCAATTTCAATATTGACTTTATATTATTAGTACAAATACTAAATATTAGAGTGTCGCCAAGTCTATTGACTACCGACACGAATTCTCCTTTTTGACTGGTTACAGACCACATATTACTCCAACATCAGGCTGGTCGTTTTGTTTGTCCGAGACTCTGATCAAATAGTCCACTAAATGTCATTATTGACTAAATATAATATACAGAGTTTATACCTAGAACCATGCATTGTATTCGACCGTTTACATAAAGACGGATCAATTACCGCTAATGTACTATTAACTTTCAACGGGTAGAATCACTGTGCCTTCCGTCCGTCTGCTTATCCCGAACTGGATTTAAACATCCGGTCAGCTTCTGTGTTGATTATTGACCAACTTGGTGGCATTTTATATTTCGTTTATATTGGAAATGTGTTTCCACCCATCAAACACATGTCCCGCTTTCCTGTTATCAAGTTGTTTACCGTGCACTGCTTGATAAAGCCATAGCGTTCCCCTATCTGTTGATGGTTTTGTTTGGAAAAATATATGTATTTAGTCAAAGTCATGCATACATAATTTTATGCCTTATGCTGAGATTAACCTTTCATCAAATATTGCCAATGATATATAACATTTTGTTATTTTTGTCGTTATCATTTATATATACATGTATATATGAATATATATATATATAATATATATATATATATATATATATATATATATATATATATATATACATATATATATATATATATATACATATATATATACAGCATTGTCATTTAATCTTTGACGCCATTCTTTGTATCTATGAATAAAATGAGTAGATATGAAAGCTATCATCCCTTACTATATGATCTCTGTTTCTAAATTCAACCATTTATATATATATATATATATATATATATATATATATATATATATATATATATATATATATATATATATATATATATATATATATATATATATATGGTTTTAATTATTAATAATTATATATTTTCGAGAGTTCGAACACAAGTCGGGACATGGTGAGTTTGTAGGTGCCCGGCTATTTCTGCAGTTGTGCTTGGCACACCACACTTTAAAGGTCTTATTAAGAAGATTAATTATTTTAAATTACAAATTCACAATACCGGTTAGGTACAACAGGTGTACTTGTAGTTTTAATACTACCGCCATTATAATTTCACAGAAACTGAAAATTGAAAAATTCACAAGTTTGATCATAATAAAAAACCAGATAACACATTAATTTTGTTTGCCACATTTACAAAACTCTTAAAACAAAAAAGTAAAAAAAAATCTCTTTGCTATTTAATTTGACGCCAGTGTCTCATTTTTCATATAAGTGAAGTTCATTATTTGATATAATAGTGAGATAGTTTAATTTCATATCATTTTATTGTCATTTTTTCTATAGTATATTTCTTGTTAACATTCAAATTCCCTGTATGATTGAGGACTTCGGGCCTACCGGAGCAGAGATATGTCGATCTAAGCCTGAAATGGATAATTGAGCAAATACAGAATGACAAACCATCAAATAAAAAAACACCCGACTATAACTCATTACATTGTAGTTACAAGCGCTAAACTAAGGTTTTGTTGTCATCCGATATTCTTTGTCTCCCCGTTCAATTTTAGACATTATGTAACAATAATTATATTTGTTTTGTAAAAGAACATTTCCCGTATAACATTATCCAAATATAATATAATATCCGATATATCAACCAACAAGCCTGAAAGCCAGAAATGAGCATGACGGATTGTTGAAAGAAAATTCTCTGTTTTATCACCAACTAACATCAATTATTTAATCGCATAGTGTTCTGTTTCAATCAATTTGCAGTATTTCATATTCGGATGCAATGGGAGATCTGATTTGTAAAGTGGGTATAATGTCAGACAGATCGGCAGTTTAATGTATCCGGTATCCGAAACGTTAATTGACGCTAGGAAGTCTTGTGTGAGGTATGATATAGGAGTTCTAAAGTTCTGTCGTTATTTTGGATTTACCAATTAAAGTATTAAATGAAAGAAAAAAATGAATGTGACACAATTTTTAAGCGGACACAGTAGTTCAATCAGTAGGGCGCCAGATATTCAACATGAAGGTCCCTGGTTCGATTCCGGGCGTGCCAGATTTTCAGAGGTGAGATTTCATCTCATGTTCGCACAGCTCTATGCATATTTCATTATGACATTTTCTCTACAATATCTCATGATGATGCATAGTTGGAGGATGAATGGTCTAGGATGTGATAATCGTCGTCAGATTGAACAAATTAAAAAGTTAAAAAGTTCGGACCACTCAGGCAAGAACACACACACACACACACACACACACACACACACACACACACATTAAACATATCTTTCCCTGCCTCACGGCTACGAGTGGCAAGGGATTTAAGGATTTAAGTTATCACACCGCTAGTTAAATCAAGCCAAACTAGCAATTTTTATAAGTTTATCAAGAATAAATAATGATGTATATTTCAGTTTCCTTTCAATTTAAGATTTCGTTCATTGCATCCCTGTTTTATCACCCAATCAAGACTTTTTCATTAGTATTAAAAGTTCCCAGCTTTAAGTGAAATACCAAAGATTTTCACCTGTACTATGGACTTACGCCAATACATTAGGTTTCTTTAAATTTCTATAATTTCGTGACCTTGGTTTAAAAGGGGCATTACATTTCTTTCCAAAACCCCTTCCTTTTATTATTTTACAACAAAATCATATACACAGATACACACAGGCATGAATAATTTTAAATTCCTCTATATTTTGTGAAAAAATGCTTGAGAAAGCCGGTTTGGTAATCATTCCTTTACAAATGATTAATTAGACCTTCGTATTTGTATTTGTATATGCACACTAGACTTGATCTGACCTTATTTTCACCAAATATATAGGAATATAAAAATGCGTATGCCGCTTATTTGTTATTGTACATTAATATAAGCAATAAAAACGGAAACAATGTTTTGGAAAACACCGCTGATGCCAATTATTATGTCAAGCTAAACTGTTTTTCATTCATCAACCCTTGTAGCCACAACTGGACTCATCCATTTCAAAAAATGGTAGAGTCTGTTATCATAATTCAGGCGAATGTTAATTTTACAATGCTTTACATTCGATAATATTTTGGTCACTCTCGAAGTATGACAGTAAATCATACTATTTATTGATTTGGGTGAGTCCAAACGTGACCATAGGGGTTGCAGAGTTAAGGAAGTACATATGGTACATGGAATCGAATCCTAGACCTATGGCTTGTACGACGAACACTTAGACTGATTTAGCAGCCGGAAGTGTCGTAAATGGCATCATAATATGCAGAGAAAGTTCTCATCTTTTGAAAAATTGCAAATATGTAGTAAATAAATTCAAAATGGTCATCTGTAACCGAATATGGTATAAAATCAGATCTGAATATACCCAATATCAAAATAAAGCAGATTTTCATAATCTCTCTCTCTCTCTCTCTCTCTCTCTCTCTCTCTCTCTCTCTCTCTCTCTCTCTCTCTCTCTCTCTCTCTCTCTCTCTCTCTCTCTCTCTCTCTCTCTCTCTCTCTCTCTCTCTCAATTACTTTGCATTCAAAAATATCTTAATTATATGACTGACAACTATCATTGTCTAAATGTTGACAGTGAATGAGCTAATATATATATCATTTAATATATATATCTTAGCGTGCATCGCTTTTTCTATCTATATTTATACAGAAAAGGTATTCTCTGCAGCAATATTCATAGCAGGTTAAGAAAACAGACTTTTCAAACTTGATTTATTTTGATGTTTTGTGAAATATATTTTAAATCTTGTTTACACTAACAAGATATATATTAAGAACAGACAACATTAGCCGACATAATACTGGAAGGGAGGCGGTCACATTGATCATAACAATTTGGGATTCTTCTAAGAGCATATGTATGTGAATCTTGTTTTTCTATCTTTTCAAAGATTAAACTAACAATACCTAAGTACGTGTAATGTTTTCAATAAACACAAGAAAAGGAAATCTGATAATATTATACAAGATCTACTTAAAAACATTTTATAATGTATATATATATATATATATATATATATATATATATATATATATATATATATATATATATATATATATACACATATATATAGCACACCATTTTGTCGCTACGCGACTGGCAAAATGCACGACTGCTGATATTTTTAACATAATACAAAATATATAGTTTTACAAAAGAGGCCAAATAAATGCTCCAGACGATCGTTTCTGTCAATAAGACTTCATCAGTTCAGCTATAATTTAAAATATATTTAATATTACGAAACGAAGCGTGACATCATGCAAGGTTAAAACAATAACCTAAACACGTCTATTGTCAAAAGATGACTATCTTACTTTTCAAGGAGTTTAGAATTTTTAAAACTCTCCATTCGAAATTTTTTTTAGAACAAAAACACAAGGTACTGGGTTTAAATATATCCCTCGGGAATTCAAACGGTCCACCAGCATTGGCAACGATCCAGGGGTTGCTATTATTATAAACAAAAGGTTTTTAAAATGTTATAATTTTGTGAAAACAGAAAAAAGGCCTATAGGGGATTTACTCGTACTGGGGATCTTCCTCGACATCTTCTGTCAAGTTTAACTCATCAACCCCTGTGGTCACATTTATACTAACCCAAACCAATACACCCACGCTTCATATTTACATTTTACTTACTATAGACACAGACGGGAAATTAACAACTAAGCTACGACGATTTCGGCATTTCCATCGTAAATTTTCCACATTTAAGTAGTAATATCCCACAGTCACCCGCATATGGTGTTTATATTTCACAAATGAACTGATATGGCAGGGCGTGTTCAACATATGAACATTTCATATACAGAGGTAAACTACTCATTGCCAAATATTGAGACAGGGATATCGAAAACTGCGTTCGATGTCAATGTTCCGCAAATTTTATGATCGGTATAATAGTCTTGTTTGCGATTACTCTGTTTCACTAAGTGAAACTTTGAATTGCCTGTTTGATGGCGTTGTTGAGATGTCTGTACCAATTGTGACGAGGATTCGTTCCTGATGTATTTCATTTTGATTTGACTGTGGACTCACGGTGGGTGTGACCGGTCGACAGGGGATGCTTACTCCTCAATGACACCTGACCCCATCTATTGATTTCAAGAGGTCCTCGTTGTCCATTTTGCCAGATTTGTACCTATATCCTGGACGATTTATACTTTGGTATCTGAGATTTTTTTTATTTTATGGTCTACTGACATAAATTAGGAGTGAACAAATTCATGTTGCATGTACAATTATTATAAAAAATTTATTGTAAATCATACATCCCTCAGAATTCTGACAGTGGACTTAACCATTCTTTGAAATGGACAGATCCAAATGCGATATCAGGGGTTGGTGAATTTACATTCTGAACTACACTATAGAAATCATTGTTAAATATTTAATTCATGGATATTGTTTAGTCCAAATTGTCTCTCTTTGTAAATCTATCCAATCTAATAGTTACACCTCTTTATAAGATGATTGAAAATCATGTCATCCAACTCTTTATTCTGATCTCTTCAACTTCTATAGAATTATATTTGCTTGGAAAATGCGTGATACCGTACCCGACCGATCGTTCATGTCAGGTAAAACTTATCAATAGTTTTTGAAAGCCAGAAATATGATTACTCTAATTATAATCAAATATCAATATAATATCATAGCATCATCAATAAACAAATGTTTTAGATCGTCAATAAACCGCTTATAAAATAAGATATGTTGGAGGCTAATTTAGGCAACACTTTGGCTGTATTCTTCTCCGTTGCATTATGTTGAAAAAAAAACTCTGGAATAGTGATTTATGAATGTATTTCGGTACTAGCTGATTATGTGATACTAAAATAATACCGTTATATCAAATATTAAATTCTACACTCATCGAACGCTGGGATGGTTATCTATTTACAATAGTAGCTCTCGGCTCTTGGACGGATCTCGGTATACATTTAGGTTTATCATTTTACCTTGTATGACACAATTATGTTTTGTTTCGGAACTCTACATCTAATTTTAAAATTTAAATTCAACGAATGAAGTGTTATTGACAGAAACGATCGTCTTGAGCATTTGTTTTAGCCGTTTTGTTTGCAAAGCTGTAACTTTGATATATTTATAAAATGACGAACAAGCATTCAATAAAGGTATCAAAACTGCTCGCGAAGCTCTGATGGTACAATGTCACTCACAAGGGAGTCCCGGGTGGGTTCGATTTCATATACCGGATAATATGTAAATGCTAAGTACCTAAATATAGTAGTGATTGTTATTTCACCATGCCAAGAGTTCTGCATAAGAACTGAAAGTCATGGATCTTTCGGGAGAAATTAAAAACCGCCGAGCCATGTCACGACAGGCGTAACACATACAATAACCCTACTTTTTTGGCCATAGTACATGACTTTGGTGTAATTTGTTTCACTTTACAAATATATCACCATTTTTTGTTAAAATTATTTGTTCAATGGTGGTCGATGATTTTTCTATTTTCCTGTCTTGCTCTTTGTATGGCTGCAAAATAATGACTTATGAGACCAGTCGAAAACGAAAGAAAACTCACGCATTACATACGATCGTACGACAGGACTTTCTTTATATTTACTGTTTTCATACAGACTGGGTTTGCTACAGTACTTTATGGTATATGTTTTAATTCCTGTGTATTTTAGGTGAAACAAAACACGTATGATTTTCATTACATCAGATTTCAAATTAAGAGTATGTGGCTCAGAGGATTCTTTAATTAGGATTCCTTGATACAGATTCGTCTTCTCCCATAGTTTTTCGTATCCATTGGTTCTTCCTCAATTTATCTTATTAAACGAATTTTACGTTTTCTAATAAGCATGTGATTGCAAAATAGAGTAATTGATCGGTCGAGTATATAGAAATATGTTAATTAACCATGAATTGTGCGGTATCATGGAACTATGGATATATCTCTATGGTAGTAATTGTTTTACGAACAAATATGTTATTTACGGTTTGTGAAAATACATTAGCAATAATCATTTGGAAATTATGTACGAAAAATGGTTATTTAATAAAAAATGCATTTAATTCTGAGTCAAATTAAAAATTCAAAATATTATTTGTAACCTTCAGCTGGAACTTAAGCTAGGTTTGTGAGTAAGTTTGCCAGTTTACTTGCGGATTGTCGGTGGTCTCTTCCCGGGTACATTGTAACCGCGATTCTCTCCGCCACATTAAAAACTGGCCGCCACCATATAACTGAAAAGTTGTTGAATGTGAGTAAAACACGATTCAAAACTGTTGTTGTTGTTGTTGTTGTATTGTTGTTTACCCGTACGCTCAAAAATATTTCACTCATATGGAGACCTCACTAAATGCCGGTGCAGGGCTTCAAAATTTTGGCCTATGTTCGGCACTTACGGTCATTGAGCAATGGGGGTTCTTTAACGTGACGACAGTTACTGTGACACGGGACCTCAGTTTTTACTGTCTCATCCGAAGGACAAGAAAAGACCGATTCACTGCGTTGACATCAGTCCAAAGCACAAGTCAATTTTTGTTTAATTTAACCAGAAGCTGGTAACGCCTCCACATGAATTGAAAACAAATAACCAGGGCGTTAATATACAATAAAACATTAATAAAACAAACAAATAAGTACTTTGTTGTTAAATGTTTAGCAAGTAAACAATATAATTACTACAAGTCTATCCACGTAAAGTGGAATATGTCACCCCTGTTGTGATTCACTGCAGTTGTTTTGCCACTTAACCTTGGTAGACCTATACTCCTCAAAGAGAAAAAAATGTATTATCCATATAAAAGGTCTGCAGAAAATTCTATATCACCAATTTCAAGCTGAACAATTCAATGCCAAAAGAATCAAGAATTTGCGATCCCAAAAGGAAATGGTTAAATTGGAAAGCTATTTTCAACACCGATTTAACATATTAGTGTACGAGTATTATGATATATATATATATATATATATATAATATATATATATATATATATATATATATATATATATATATATATATATATATTATATATATATATATATATATATATATATATATATATATATATATATGTATAGTCGCATATGTAAAAATGAGTAAATATATATGTATTTACTAGATATATATACATGGAGGCATGAACTTATATATAAAATGTTTTTTCGGTAAGTCTAAATTTATTTGAAAACCTGTCATCTTCCTGGCTCCTTTTCTGTCCTCCTTTCTACCATCTATTAACAAACGTGTGAATGTTTGTGATCTAGATTAAATGTGGAGTGAAACCTAGACAAGTTCTTTGCTCCCTAGATAGGTGGAGATGTACCGGGGTATGTAAAATCTTGGCTTTGTACCCATGG
Source organism: Atrina japonica (assembly GCA_030159075.1). NCBI lineage: Eukaryota > Metazoa > Mollusca > Bivalvia > Pterioida > Pinnidae > Atrina > Atrina japonica. The sequence continues at coordinate 490,863 of BROG01000412.1, read as the reverse complement.
ATAAACGTTATCATTTGGATTTAGATCTGCTCGACGAAAGAGAGGGGTTTTCATATTGTTTAACAAGATGTAACAAATTCCGTGATCTTTTCAAATATTGTATTTGTATATGGTTATGTACTTTAATATGCCCGAATGTATACATTACAAAGATGATGCACTTGCACAAATTTCTGATATTAAAATACAAATGAATGTAGATAACCATTTGGATACCCGAGATTTTTGGTGTATCAATCGGTGTGAACCAATGAGTGTAATATTGAATTGCCTGGTTGTTCAATCGCATTACCGATTATGACGAGGATCCATTCCCCTATTATTTCATCTGAATTTAAATATGAACTCACACTCGGATGTGACCTGTCGACAGGTGATGTTTACTCACCCATGACACCTGTTCCCACCTCTTGATTTTCAGAGATCCGTGCTTTTCCAACTTTCACCAGATTTGTATATTGTCTCATGAACCATATGTCAATTAATGTTTTGGTGTGAGGTAATGTGATTTTATATGTACATGAAATAGCATAAAATTGACTTCTGCTAAAGACGCGTAAGAAAACGGAATGTTAAAGTATTATTACCATGTCGCACAGGGCTTCGATTGTACAACATATCCAAAAGGACCATTTTCACGTCACATATGACGACATTACATAAATATCTGGCTTAAAATCTTTAATCAACACATATATTTACAGGTGTTAAGAAATTATCAAAGTGTGAAACCTATTAATTCGTCCATCCAAATAAATCAAATATGACAAATATGATATGTAAACACAGAATCATACTTCAAAAGTTATATATAAAAAGTGTATTTATTTATTTACACACGTCTGTCATTTGTATTTCTGGCA
>BROG01000412.1:430000-485000 GCA_030159075.1 Atrina japonica | reverse complement strand
TTCTAGACTGGGACGTTAAACAATAATACAACAACAACAACAACGGAGGTGTCGAAGTCGCTACTGTCCAGGCAGCTCACTTCGAAAATAGGAATACCTAACTTAAATTTTAAACTTTGAATCATTGGGCTGAATAAAAGTCTTATATCTTACTGGAGTTGTTGAATAACCTCTACATAATACAAATTTAATGGAGATGAGCATTTTCAATGTTAAAAATGTCTCCTGTCGGACCGGGTTTTGTCCTGTTCTTACTATGACGTCATTAGTCAGCGGTTCCAAATATTTTCAGGTCTATCAAATGTACACGGGAAGTACTCTTGGACAAATAAAACTACCGATATAAACTATATTCATTCACAATATTTAAGTATCATTGAATTGAAGTACATGTCTTATCAATAGCACCAAAGTTACAGTTTTACTAAAAAGGCATCGTACACACATGCTCAATACGACCGTTTATGTCAATAAGACTTCATCAATTCGACAAATAAGCTCGAATGAAATGATAAATTTATATTTCAAAAAGATAATAGTGGTATCACACAAGGCGAAATGATAAACCTAAATGTATTTTTAAGAGTACCCACTCTTAAATAATGACAATCTTAGCTTTTGAGAAATTTAGAATTTAAATAGAACAATCCCAGCGAAATATTGCTTTAGTATAAAATAACTCAATATGATGCAAATTTTAATTCATATATAACTGCTGCATACACATCCTTCACATTTTTGTCATGGAATGCCACCATTAGTATGACGTCAATGTTTTAAACATAAATGATAGTATCTTGACATACGAAATCTCATATGTGATATCAAAATATGGTAGTACAAAAGTATTCTTCTTTTGATTGTTGGGTAAGGTTTGTCATTCAGTCGGTCTAGGTCTTTGTCTTGGTACAATTCGTCATGGGTGCGAGTTTTTCTTGTAACTTCGTGCACATCTACGAAGATTATCGGAAAGTAATCAGACGCCATGTCTCGTTTCAGTTTCCGTGTAAACGCAAAATATATTGATGATTTTTTGGCATCTGCACTCTTTTTTTTGGACGGTAAATCGTATTGTCGGGTGATTTTTTTATGATATATATATATATATATATATATATATACCATAATATATAATATTGTTCATATTTAATAGTATCAGTGGAACGATTGATCGACGTTGCAGATACTACAACATTAAAACAGGCAATACAAATGTAACATCTTAAAATATTTGAAAATTTGAACTACAATCAATGCATTTTTGTATTGATACGTAAAGGTCTTGCCATTTAAAAAAAAATGCAAAATATATTATATCTGTTTCATGTTGATATTTTCACGTTTACGTTATTCGTGATAGTAACTCTGTATGATTGTAAAATGCCAACCAGATCATTATCAAACAATTTTTGCTTGTCGTGATGCCATGGTTACTAGGTAACGTCTTCGTAAATCAGATTTCGTATGAAATATCATCCACAAAATTGTATTTATATTATTAAGTGTCTCATTTCAAAGATAAGTGGTAAGGTTGACATGACTTTAGAGGGCACTAGTCTTTTTTTGTTCTTCTAGATATTTGATGTTGCCATACACATTTCCATTATATCAGAAATAACTACGGTAATGTAGTACTATGTAGTGTCACTCATACATTTGTTTTACTTGATAGTTTTAACGCTTTTATCCTTTAGAATTGAGACAGGTAACACATCTAGTGTATTATGAAGCGTTACAATATTTAATACGTGATTATGCACTGTAAGGGAACATCTACAATGCTTACATATACAGTAAAACCTCGTTATACTGCTACCATTTGTGCAGCCAAAATTCGCCATTAGAAAGAGGTTTTACTGTGTATATATATTCTCCTGTGTGTGTGTGTGTGTGTGTGGTTGTGTGTATGTTTGTGTGTGTATGTGTGTGTGTTTGTGTGTGTGTGTGTGCGTGTGTGTGTGTGCGTTTGTGTGTGTGTGTGTGTGTGTGTATGTGTGTGTGTTTATTGTCAATGGTTATTATCTATCATGAGAAAAGTTAAAACTGATCCGCGATTTGGATAGCTTTTATCTGGATATTAACAAGATTTACTTACTCTAATTGACACTTATTTATCATCTGGTTGAAGTAGTTTAACACTTGATCATCGCATTAGTAACCTGATATATAAAGACTTTTTACGTCATGATTTGTTACTCGCTAAATATCGACAATATAACCCAATAACTTTAACGGTAAATAAGTTAGTGGATAAAATTACATAGATAGATAGATAGATAGATAGATAGATAGATAGATAGATAGATATAGATAGATAGATAGATAGATAGATAGAAAGACAGTCAGACAGACATACAGAGATAGATAGATAGATAGATAGATAGATAGATAGATAGATAGATAGATTGACAGAGCAATCGATAGATAGATAGATGGATAGGCAGAAAGTAGATAGGCAGGTATTTGAGCGCAGATAAAAATGTCGACATTTTACCTTTGTGAACATGAATTGATCCGTTATCTTATTATTAAATGTATAAGATACATACATATTGTGTTTGCGATTATCAGAACAAGACATGATTTTGTCCTGTTCACATATTTCAAAAAGGCTGTTTTTCATGCTTTCTGACAGAACCCGATCTGTTATACTGCTAGGCCTGTAGTGACTCTTCATTCGCTTCGTTATCTGAATTAAAGCAAGGGATCATACGGATGCGATTAAAACGTATGTCCCGTGTCTCAATTGGTGTAGACGTTAAAAATCAAGAATGCCTTGTCAATATGTAGTTCATATACAGCAGTAATATAAACAAACCAATCAAACTGTTTTGTGATAATACAGTCATTTTTGTGTCAAAACTGTAATATTAGATTAAGATTTAATGGGTCTGTTTCGCGGACTTGTATGTAACACCATTTCAATTTTAAACTATTCAAATTTAACATATTCATTTTACAGTGGGTACTCTTCGACGAATTTGGCAAAACAATTAGATTTTTTTATTTGGCCTTGTATGGTACCACTTCTTTTTTCAAAAATATACATATACATCAAATTCGAGCTCAAGTCATATTGACTTAAGATTGTCTTAAGCATTAGTTTAGGCCTCTTTTGTAAAATTATAACTTTGGTATTGTTGATTATATTTTCCTGTATGGCAGTCCTGCGTAGAACCAAGATTCTATATTTGGTTTAGTTTATTTTTTGGTTATAACATGGCGAATGGCACATTAAACGGTAAACATAAATGAAAAGGCTGTAACTCGACACATGTCTGCATGGGTTATATATATTTTATATTTAATGATTGAACGCTTGTCAAATTTGTTTATCGCCAATATGGATGCCGTTTAGGTGTCAGATAAATGAAATGCGCTTGTTGATAGAACAGTGAAGTTCAAGGTAGACGAGTAAAGTATGGCGTTTATAAATATATTATAAACATAATACCAATGTTATAGGTTTGTAAAAAAAAATCAAAAAAAAAATGTTTTCAAGTCGATTGTTTTTGTCAGTTAGACTTTATTAGTTGAGCACGAATTTAAAAAGGATATAGAAAATGAAAAAATCATACAAGGCTGAAAAATAACCTATATGTATCTGATTGATATGTTTTGGTGCGACGTCATGTTTTGAATGGGGATACATCTTTGTGTGACGTCATATGAGGAACTTCGATTATAGCTGATATGGGCGCAATCTAGATTAACAATGGCAGGCTGCTGCTGGAAATGTAAATATGCAATAATATCCACCAAGCATCTTATACATCAAAGCTTTTCTACCCTCGACAGTCCAAATTTGAGATGAAAGTTTTAAAACAATATGAATGCGATTAATGATACATTTTCGGCTATTAGAAACAGTTTGTAAAAAAAGAAATCAAAAATTAGAATTTAATGAAATTTTGAGAAAGATCACATTTAAGACAAATGGAGTTTGTTTGTTTGTTTAATTGCTGTTTTACATCCCGCAACTATTTTTTGATTCATACAGCTTTAGGTAAACTGCTACAAATTGTTACCTGTGTTATGGAATGACACCCATGCAGTGATACCTTCGACGACAAGGGACCTCGGTTTTAAGTCTCATCCGGGGCTTTCACTTCGTCACTTTCACTTTCACTTTCACTTGAGCGTTAAAACATATGAAACATATGAAAACTTTACCATGAACATAAAATATTTGCAGGTATTCAACTGACAAGATTTGGTGTAGATAGGGTATAATTACGCGTTGCATGTCACTACTTTTAAAAGAAGTTTAATACAAGTCCTTTACCATTCGCCGCGTGTAGATTTATGAACACCCATGTTATCTGAAAGCAAATGACTGCGGCAGAAAAGTTTGTATCAATCTTGGAAAATAAATACCAAAAGTCAAAAGGCTTTGACATAACTCTCATACGTTTTTCTGCAGTTTTAATAACAGTTTCTTCGAGGCGGAAAAGTAATTTCAGATGTTAATAAAATTTAAAAAGTAAACTCCCCACACGGTTGCTTTTCGACGTTAAACACACAAACATTGATAGATATATGTAGAAACACTAGAAAATTTAATCCCATAGCGAATGTAATTGAGTGTGCTCTTATCATAAACCGCAGTCGAAATACCTATAGTCATTGCCGGGTATTACGTAGCCAGGGTTAAACAAAGAGAAATGTCACACTCATCGAAGGAAATATTTGAATTGTTACTGTCTATATCAAAAGTATCTGGACTCGTTTGTGTTATATTAAAAACTTGAACAAGTTAAATACAAAAACTTCTATCTAATAAGTTCTAACTAAATAATTCCATGTAGAGATTGAGCTCAATTACGCAACGCTGTCTGTGTGTAGAACATCTAACCAAATATTTACAAGTTCTGCAAATAAACCCTAAAAAGCTACAAGAAAAAGAATAATGTTTTTAATTATATACATAAACTTCATTCTGTCGATAGAAATGGCATCAACAGTACGTTATTTCTGATGGTTTAAGATTAATGCTTTATCTGCCTGAGAAAATAGAACATTTATAAATATCCATGCGTGTCACATTCCCCAAAATGAACTTGGATTTGAAAATTAAGATAAGCTATAAAAATATTGCTTTTACATCTGTTTACAGATTAATGGTAATCGATGTACAATACGAAACCCCAACATGTGGTATATATTTTTGACCTGTGCAAATACTGTTTAACATTTCCTTACATTATGCGTCAAGTGTCAAAAACTATTCAAACGTGATTATCCATAGATATTTGTATATAGGGTCACATTTTCATATTACATAATCACATCTTATCTGGTTATTGCCCAATGAATTTCACATTACCATGTCGACTTCGTTATAACAATATAAAACATCATTAAACGTGTTATTCCACATTTTCTTTGCTTAGGTTCGATATTTTTTTATAGATATATAACAATTACAGATGCAAAATCATTAATCGTAAAAAGGTTCATGAGGACCATAAACAAATCGGATTAAAATTGGAACCACGCGGATCTCTTAAAATCCAGAGATGGGATCAGGTGCCACGGAGATGGAACTCAGAAAACGTCTACGACGGACGGCATAGTTCTTTCCCAATCGTGTACGTCTTACATGCAATTACGAAAAAATGGAGGGGTTTTATTCCGTAAATACAACCATTGTATCTTTAAAAAATAAATATATCAACAAATTTTTATGAGAACCCTTTTAATAAAATTTGAACAGCTTATGTGAAAGAGAATTTTTGAATTTGTATAAGCATTCTCATTTTCAAGGTGTATTTTCTGGCATAAATCGGGAAGGTGCTTTATCGTATAAAACAAACCACCAGACAAAACTTATAGCTGAAATCACATAGTGATATCATCAGCAATGTCCAAGTTTGTAAGTTTAAATACGGTTTGGAATGTAGTAATACAGAATCTGTTGAAACAATTTTTGTAAAATCGGTTCGAATAACAGAACAAGGTATTTTATAAAAAGTGAAAAAATGTTGCACTTTTTAAAGGCGTTAATTGCAAAAGAGACGATGTTGTTATTGTAGACAGGATGTTATTTTTTCTTGCATACTTTTTAATATTTTTTCTTTAAAAGTTTACATTAAAAGTAGGTCTTTTTTAAATTTTTAAATTTTGCATCACAAAAGATTATAAATATTTAGCATTATATTTCATTACGATAAGATTTTGTTTCTAACGCTTTTTCATGTACTTATTTTTACAGTTTTGCGTTTTGTTAAAAATATCTTGAATACTATAGAGCCGGCCTGGCTCAGTCTTAATATATAAATTTTATGAATTTTGGTGAAAGAGAATTTTTGAATTTGGTAGCGAGCTCGACTCTTAATCGCGAGGTCGTGAGTTCGAGTCCAACCGGCGGCAGGTCCTGTCCTTCGAATGAGCTAGTAAAAAACGAGGTTCCGTGTCACAATAGGTGTCGGCATGTTAAAGAATCCTAACTGCTGAATGGCCGTAAGTACCGAGCATAGGCCAAACTTTGAAGCCCTTCACCGGCATTTTGACGTCCCCATATGAGTGAAAGATTCAACCAACAATACAACCAACCAACTTATATACTATATATAAGCATTTTTTCTCCTTTATACGTGTAATATATTCGAAGTGCCCTGTTGAACGCAATTTAATTAATCATTCGATGATGTTGCACGTGTGAAAGAAAGATGAACGCCCAGACTGACAGGAAAAAATAAATGACAGTCACTTTTTGGTCAAATTGATGTTAATTTTAAAATATATGTAAGATATTTGTGCTTCACGAATGGTAATCACTACCTGTGCATAAAATAATTGTGTTTGATTGTTATGAATATGGAAACAAAATACAGATATATACAGTTAAATGACAGGAACTCCAAAAGGCAATGTATACAATTGGAATACTGAACGATGACGGACCTCTGGGATACTTATTATGGGAAACATGGTTCAAGTGAAATCTGAAGGTTCTGCTGCTTAGAGGTCCAAAGGTCCTGTAGATTTTAAGATGTTATCCTAAATTACAGGTCTATCTAGTCCGTCATATGGGACTAACTGGAATTCACCGGACCCGGAATAGCTGATGGTCCAGTGTGTCTTTGTCTACACTTCGTTTATGACACCTGCTATGTTTTATTAGCGCCAGATTTTTAGGAAAGTGCCCGAGGTTAACTTTCACTTTTCTGTATTCAACATCAGAGTGTTCTCTTATGGAATATTTTCTTTTTCAAACACAATAAGATGAATATGCGAGTAGAACGGACCATTGATGAAATGAGATGTAATTTATTAAAAAGAGAAAAATATTGAAGTAGGTATTAATGCTTAAATTGCAGGAACATAAGATGTACAACTTATCCTGGACTTTTCGGTAAAAATTCTCACACTTACAAGTGTGCACTCATACAAACTACTTAACATAATTCTCTCTCAACATATTATTCAAAATGCAATAAATGTACAAAACCTGTGTCGTTTCGAAACCTCAATTGTAAGACATCATGTACTTTATAATTCATTTTAGTCAATCCGTCATTTAAAACTTCAAGTAGGTATTTGAATATAATTATCTATAAATGTTTCGTGTATATGTATTTGTACAAGTATCAAATCTCCATTCTTGCTTTTATTTTTATTTCGGATTGTCTGTGGCAATGAAAGTTGGCCACTTTACCACTGTGAATAATTCTTAATAAGTAGGTCGGTCAGAGGACTTGACCGTTTCCCAGCCTTGTCTCGTAGACATTTTGTTGACTTAACGGATTGCCTTTTGGAAACTAAGTGAGATACATACAGACGATTTTACCACATTGCTTTAGAAAAGCCAGACAATGTATATCGGAAAAGACAAATATAAAACGCTTGATAAAGGGCTTGCCTCAAAAGCTAATACCCCTATAAAGTTCAGCTTTTTATCAGACATAATCATATAACATAATCAGCCGTGTTTTTTATACAGTAAAGCTAATATGTCACAAATAAACTTCACTTTTCAACTGGTCAGAACAACGTCTTCTTAATAAGTAAAAGCAACAACTTTACAAGTTAAATAGAACGACTTTGTGAAATAGAAATGCCATCACAATAGCTTATGGGAATAAAGTTCTTGAGTTGCACAAATTTGTATAAGTAATGCAAAAGGCATTGAATTGAAAACATCGAACTGAAAGCATTTGAACGTTGTGTTATGATTTCAACCAAACAAACATATGCCAAGGTGAAATTCTTTATATCTTACTCATTTTCACATGAAATTGGACTAATCCTGTAATCTAAGCCGTCAAATGTTATACTGTTTAGCACTTTGTTGAAAAGAAAGGAAACAATTACTAAAGTCAGGAAAATGTGAATCAATATCCAATATTCAATAAAAAAAATTAACCGAATTACTTGACATTTGAAAATGTGAATTAATATCAGACAATGAAGCATGGACTAAATTACTTGACATTTGAAAAATATATTTTTGCATTAAAAATGTCTCATTTAAACAAGGCATATTGCTGCAGATAATTATCTGAATTTTAATACTTCATATTGAATATTTCTTTTATTTTTAACTTCGATTTTATTAAGTGTGCTATTTTGACGTAAACATATTCATTTTCCTCCATATAAGATTATAAAATGTTTTTAGATTCGCATACAATAAACAAAGTTAAACTTGAAATTCAATCATTTTTATTCTTTCGGTCCATGTACATCCATTTCTTTTATTCTGAGGATTCATAACAGTACTTAAGAATATGAAGAACAAGTTTAGCATCTCCATATGCATTAAATAATCGTTATTTCTTATTGTTGTTCCGCGTCTACCGACACCATGCACTTGACTCTCATTTAAATATCATATTTCAGCCATTAACTGTCAGAAAAGCTATACCTAAAAATATATTTGAATTTTTCCCATAGTTGGCTACAAAGTGTGCATTTCCACCCGGAAATGACCATAAATGCGAATACTCAGCTGTTGTAGAAAGGAGTTTTTCCGAGCGCTTCTTTAAAACATTCATTTTTGCACGTGTGTAATTTGAGAGACAGTGATTTTCAAGGTAGCAAAGGCGAATAAAACAATTTATTTTGGGAATTTATTGCTGTGAATGAGAGCAGCTGTGAAAGTGTTATAAGTGACATAGACCACAAAATGTAAAATTTAAAACAGAAGGTATTTATCTGTTGATATAGAGTGCAGTAGGGCATTAGTGATCTTTATTCCTATATCACATTTAGTCATTACTTGAAAAGACCATTTGCCATATTAATTCTTAAAACTTTGGACACAGTATGTGGCAACAAGGTTGTTTGAAACCATTACTTCCAACATATCTGCGTCCATAGCATAAGTCAATTTTTGGGACACTGTTTCTTAATCTACCATTATCTCAATATCTGTCAGAGCTGTTTCAGACGTTTTTTCATAGAAAATTTGCAATACAACAAAACTGTAACATGATTCAGATTTCTTCTGTTAAAAATTATACTAAACTGTGGTATATTGAGTGATATTTAATATATTTTTGTCATTATCTATCAGGGATATATACAATATCATCATGAGATTTGACTGACTACTGAAAAAAACATAAATTAATCTGAAAACAGATCAATGAAATTCCAAGTCCAGAAATCTGGGTCTCCATATTTTTTTGTCATTCGCAATTTTTATTTTTCTTCTGTTTTTATTTTATTTTTTTGTTTTTTGTTTTTTTGTTTTTTTATTTTTTCACTTTTATAAGTGCTAATTTTGTATTTCATATTTTTCTTAAAAGACGTAATTATTCAAACAAAACATTCATTTGCTTCAATCTCATATTTTCTCATTTCAGGCCGTATTTTGACTGACGTTCCATGTCGGGTATGCCAGGATCATTCGTCCGGGAAACATTACGGGATCTATGCTTGTGACGGGTATGTACAGATGCATCACTTTTAAACGTTTTTAATACTTGATTATTTCTTTCGATTTTAGAATAATTCATTGCTAAATAGAAACTATTTTGAAATTTAGAGTAAATATTTTACTAGTAACTATAATTTAGACACAATTACGTTACCACATATATATTGTTACTAAGAAACAGAATTATCATAAAAAGTCGCCAAAATGCTCACAAATACGAGGTTGTTACCTGAATGTCCCGTTTCGAAGCATATTGATTTTTTTTTAAATTTGACATAAACATACTCTTAGGCGGATTTCGACTATACTTTTAGATTTATCATTTGACTTTGTATGATACCACTTTCTCTTTAGAAAATACATATACATTTTAAATTGGAGCTCAACTGACGAAGTCTAATTGACAGAAACGATCGTCTTGAGCATTATAACTTTGGTATTATGTTTATAATATTTAAAAGTAATCATCAAAATAGTCCAACTTTGATATCGACCATATAGATTGAATTTATTAAACTTACAACCAACCTTTGTCTTTACTTTCAGATGTGCAGGATTTTTCAAGGTGAGGACATCTTAATTACTCGATATTATGCCAGGTTGTATTCAGACAACAAATCAACATTTTGTTTTGTTTTTTGGGGTTTTGGGGGGTTTTTTTTGGGGGGGGGGCTAAAAACATTTTACCAAGTGTTGTACATGGTATATATCTGGGACATACCCCTGATATCGCGCATCACTTGAACTGTAATTTACAATGTTTGGTATTGAATTTCAATTTTCGTTCATAAGTATATTTTAAATTAGAGAAATTATTTAGTGTATTCATTATTACCATACCTCATAAATAACTACACTATTTTTACAGTCTTTTTTTCTATTATCAATTTCATATACATGCAAAAAATACTCCTTAAACACATTTGAATGTGTATAAATCTGTCCTTGTATCCATCCATTTTTTGCGTTTGACTTATGACCGATTGATAGGAGTGATACTATATTTGTAATCGTTTGAGATTCCCATGTCTGGCCCTATGACGCCATGCAAACAAACCTTAATATAGTAACAGTTTGAGATTTCCAAGTTTGGCTCTAGACTGCAGTATAGTAATAGTTTGACATTTTCTTGTCTCATCCTAGACTGAAACAACAGTCATCGCCATTAGGTCATGTAAACAAACCGCAGTACAGTTATATTTAAGAATTCCCTGTCCCACCCTAGACTGAAACAACAACCCATGCTTTGATGTCAAATAAACAAACTGCAGTATAGTAATACATTTGCATATGAGAATTCCTTGTCTGACCCTAGACTGAAACAATAGTTCATGCTATTATGTCATGTATATTAACTGCAGTATAGTGATAGTTTGTGATTTCCCTGTCTCACCCTAGACTGAAACAACAACCCATGCCATGACGTCATGTAAACAAAACGCTGTATAGTAATAGTTTGAGACTTCCCTTTCTAACACTAGACTGAAACAACAACCCACCTTATGATGTCGTGTACACAAACTGCAGTATAGTAAGAGTTGAGAATTCTTTGTCTGACCCGAAACCGAAACAAGAATCTACGCTATGACGTCATGTAAACAGTTTTCTTTTTGGGAGAGGAATTTTGTTAAGCTTTAAGTACTGCACAGACAATAACAAATTATGCATTAATTATATAGGGGTGGACTGGGCTAAAATATGCCTTTGTTGTTCAAATGCGCTACATTTCACACTATAAATAGAGATATATTCTATTATTCTACTTGTACTTGTTTCAATTTAACACAGCGTTCGATTCGACGAAATCGCCAGTATGTATGTAAGTCACGTTCCCAAGACAGCTGTCCTGTAGACAAAACACATAGAAACCAATGCCGAGCCTGCAGACTGAAGAAATGTTTCAAATCTGGAATGAATAAAGATGGTAATAACTCAATCAGATAATTTTGTAAAGTGATTGAAATTTGTTGATTTGTCGTAGGTAAAACTGTTGTTGTTCTAGAACTTATTTGTAAATATATATCTTAAATTGATGATGTATGCAAAGAAAGATTAAATATGGTCATAGATTATGATATTATTATTATTATTATTATTATTATTATTATTATTATTATTATAATTATTATTATTATTATTATTATTATTATTATTGCTACTTCTATTATTCTTATGTGTTTTTAAAAACAGCTGTGCAACATGAGAGGGGACCAAGAAGTTCAACTTTGCGCCGACAGGTGGCGATGTATCTCCGCGAGACGTCTGATTACAGTACCCTTATTCCGGGAGCCACATTACCGTCGCCATATATTCCAGCGTATTACAGTATAAAACCGCCGGCAATATGTGATGCCGTTTTTATGCCGCCATCTTCCGACCTGCCATCTCCATCAACACAGTCTCGTGTAATTCTTCATCCTACAGCGAGAGTAAATATTTTCTTTATACTTTATTCTGTTTGTGTATTTTGCGATATTTATATTGGATGTGTTTTGCAGATTATTAATACAGAATGAAAAAAAAAATGTCTTGTTGCTTGTTAAATTCGAAGCCAATAAACGTTTGGTAATCGATACATTAAATGAAATCCGGGTTTTTACAACTTTGTTCTTATATACCAAAAAATGTACTTTTTCATCAGAAAATTTAATGCAATATTTTCAGTACCCACAAGAATTTCCAGCAGTGCCACACTTTATGAATAGTCCAGATGCTATATGCGAAGCAGCTGCGAGAGTTCTTTTTATGAGTATAAAATGGACGAAAAGTGTTCCGGCATTCGTAAATCTTCCTCACCGAGACCAAGTTTTACTTTTAGAAGAGAGCTGGAGAGATCTTTTTCTGCTTAGTATTGCCCAGTTTCAATTGCCAGTCGAGCCACAATTGCTGATATCTGCTTCCGGTAACTGAATAGTCGTCCAATTCTTACAATTGTATATCATTACATGTTGTACAAAATAATAAGAGGAAATAGATAAAAAGAAATTACATAACATGAATACATTTGATCCAAATATTTCATTTCTCAATTTAAATTCTATCAATTAATAACAATTTGTTCATTTATCTTTAGTTATTTTATGTACCTATTTATTTAGTTATTTTCATCTTTTATCAATGTATTTATCTCTTTGTTTTTATATATATTATTTATATATTTATCTATTTAGTGTTGAAATATTGAATTGTTCTTCTATCTATTTATTTATCTTTTTTTATCTATCTTTTATTTAATAATTTTTTTTAAATATCCATTTATTATCATATATTTATCTTTTATTCATGTTATTCGTATAACATTGGAGTAGTGTTCTTATGTTATTACATGTTGCGGTCATAGCCTTGCTTGGTTGGTTGTATTGTTGTTTAAAGTCCCATTCAAAAATCTTTCACTCCTATGGGGACGTCACCAATGCTGGTGAAGGGCTTCAGAGTTTGCCCTGTGTTCGGCACATACGACCATTGAGCAGTAGAAGGTTATTTAATGTGCCGACACCTACTGTGACACGGGACCTCGGTTTTTACTCTCTCATTCGAAGGACAGGAATCCGATCTGTCGCCGGCTGGACTCAAATTCACGACGTCACGATCAAGAGTCGAACGCGCCACTCACTGAGCCAGGCCGGCTCATCATTGCCTTGCATTCTAGAAATAATCAATAGTAAAATTCCGAAAATAATACTCATGATATGAATTATATGAATTTTCACAAACCGTTATAGGTCCTAATTTTATCTTTTCTGTCTAGGTTTAACAGCTGACAAGAACTCAACGTCTGAAAGAGTGGCGACATTTATGACAGAAATGCGTTCCCTTCACGATACCATAGAAAAATTCAAGTCTTTACTAGTTGATGCTACTGAATATACGTGTTTGAAGGCAATAGTTATGTTTAAAACAGGTAAAAAAGTGTTTGCTTCTTATTCGATTCTGAAAGGAACATTATAACAAATAAGAGCTATACATAAGCAGAAAAATCTTATATTCCTATATATTTTGTGAAGGTATGGTAAGGTCCAGTGTGGTATACATATACAAAGAGTAAGGTTGAGTTTATCAATTGCAAGTGAATGATTGTCAACCCGGGTTTCTCAAGCAATTTTCAAAACCTATATAGGGATTTAAGAATTTTTATGCCTGTGTATATCTCTTTTTTGTTATTGTATATCGATCTAAGTAGTAAAAAAGTAAATATTAAAAAAGATAGCTAAAGCAATTGGTTAACTAATCTATATGTAATGTATATCTTGTTTCTGTACTTTCTGTATGGCATTTTGATACAATGTTATCAATCCAAATCAATATACATTCTGCTATTACATATATAAATCAACACCTTTGACATAAATTCGGTTAATAATTAATATATATATATATATATATATATATATATATATATATATATATATATATATATATATATATATATATATATATATGTCAAAGGTGTTGATTTATATATATAGTAGCAGAGTGTATACTGTATATAGGGGGCACCCAACGGACCAGAAAATATATTGACCTTTATGTGCAGGTTCAGTCAAGGGACTTGAAAAAACTGGCTTTTATAAAGAGGCCATCCTTATATATAGAGGTTTTACAGTATATATATATATATATATATATATATATATATATATATATATATATATATATATATATATATATATATATTAATCACAAACAAGGTATCATCACATGACTCGTTACGTGGCTTTTCAGAATAATTCTACGTTTTACAATAATAATCTCGTATTTTGGGGTCTGCTTAAGCTCCAGAAAATATCAAATTAAAATTTAACACATTGTCTTTCATCTAATCTCATTTCGGAGAAGAGACGTTTTTGATAACTGAACTAAAAATTATAAATTCCTACACAATTACATCACGAGGCAATCAGTTTCTGTGACAACGTTACCGATCGTATGTGAAAATGCCGAATTTACGATACAAAATCCGGAGTATAGTTATCAGAAAATAGCCTTTTCAGACAAGATGATTTTTAAAACATATATTTGCATGCATTAATGCAAGTCAAAAAGGCGTCAACTATGTATCGTTTCAATAATACTGACGTCATAGATGTACATATTCGTTCTCATTTATATTTGATTATTTGATTAATAAATAGTCACTGTCATAAAAAGGATAATCCAAACACACACGCACACACACACATGTATATATATATATCACAAATATCACTACAACATTATCATTTACTATGGACCTTAGATCAGAAATGATCTATCTGCATAAATAAATTATACAAAAAGCACAAATACAGATATAACAAGGTACCTACAAACTCACCATGCCTTGGCTGGGGTTCGAACTCTTGACCTATGGCACCAATCGCCTGCCTCTCATGCACGACGTCCTAACCACTTGGCCATCTACGCATTCACAAAAACTGAATGTTTCGATAGCGGTGATTA
This sequence comes from Atrina japonica, assembly GCA_030159075.1. Taxonomy (NCBI): domain Eukaryota; kingdom Metazoa; phylum Mollusca; class Bivalvia; order Pterioida; family Pinnidae; genus Atrina; species Atrina japonica. The sequence goes on along the minus strand of BROG01000412.1, from coordinate 469,675 downwards.
GAATTCCGAACATGATAACTTGATCGCAGAGATAGAGGTGAAAGGTGTTTAATCCTAACGTAAATGACAATGGATCGATTACGATGCATGTAGTGTAGAGAAATACAAATATATATAAAGCACAAATATCACTACAACATTATCATTTCCTATGGACCTTGGATCAGAAACGATACAATTTGCGTAAATAAATTATACATAAAGCACAAATACAGAAATAACAATTGAAGGTACCTACAAAATTCACCATGCCTCGGCTGGGGTTCGAACCTTCGACCTACGGCACCAATCGCCTGGCTCTCATGCAATTTAGCTTTCTACGCATTCACAAAAATGAATGTTTCGATACCAGTGAGTAGAATTCCGAACATGAGAACTCGGTCGCAGAGATAGAGATGAAAGATGTTTAATCCTAACGTATATATATTTCCAGTCTCTTGATAAATATTTAATAAGAACAAAACCTCATTTAAGAGACAACCTCAATAATTAGTTCACTTTGAACCAGTCAGTGCTGTCTTAATTGTGAGGTTCCATTGTAAATGTATAATTATATATTTATACATAAACAAATGTAAATTACTGTACAGTACATAATTTGTTTTTAATCAAATTTTATATTTTCTTGCAGCAATTACCAATTCTCCTAGCGAAATGAAAACACTTCGAGACTTTCATGCCGTCGCCACACTTCAAGATCAAGCTCAACTAACATTAAATAAATACATAGAAAGTGCATATCCGGCGCAACCGTTCCGGTTCGGTAAATTATTGTTGCTACTTCCGTCTCTCCATGCTATTTCACCGAAGACAATAGAAGATATGTTTTTCAAGAAAACTATTGGGCATATACCGATTGAAAAACTTGTTATTGATATGTTTAAATCCGGGGACTTTTAATTGGAACATTATGCATAGAAATCCCTTTTGATAGTCAACTGCGACTAGAATGGGCATATATTTATTTTATTTATTTATTTACAATATGAACGGATACTTATGGAATGTACATTACTAAATGATTTTTATCCTTTTCATAAACATTCTCTGAAAACCCGTTTTTCTCTTAAAATTACGGAATATGAGTGCGTAATAATAAATCATAATCCAGTATTTCAAAACAAAAGAAATTAACATAGAATTGATATATTGCATGTAAATATAATTATTGCTTTTTATAAAATTGATATGTGAATATTTGCAATTAAATGATTAAAAACCATTGGACTCAATTTCAATTTTATGAAATATATTACTGATTGTACTTATTACAATGGCACATTATACATTAAAATTACGTTGATTTGTTCCAACTGCCGAAAAAAAATTATAAAATCATTGTAAATCGACATTTTTCTGCATTGTACTGTCAAATTTGCATAACAAGTCTCTTCTGTATAAAGCGCACTTGCTTATAAAGGTCATTCAAATATAACCTTTGTTAACTTTTTATGATGAATAAACCTCTCTATAAAGTCTAACCATTTATAACGGTTACTTTTGCCTGTTCCCTTGAGTGGCCTTTATAGACAAATTTGATTGTATTTTGCAGTTTATATTATAAACAAAAAGTGTCTTCCACAATTTAGCTCTTTTTAACCTTATCTTCAGGCAAGACAATGAATGATAGACTTTCAGGTTATAGATAATATTTTCTGATGAGAAAACTAAAAGACTAAGAGAAAACTAATGAATACAATTTCAAGAAATCCTGTGAAAGTACTATTTTAAGTAAAAAAGATAAACATCATACATAAACGACAAAATTGATCTGAATTATTGTAATGAACATGATAATAACGATACCATAATGTCAACATTAACCGAAAATGATTCCCGCTGGGATTCATATTATGTCAACACAATATGATATACGAGATCCACAGAAAGCGTTATCATCTGCAATATATTCCTTGAAAATGTTACTGTCTACATTATTGCCTTTAAAAGATAACCATATAAAATATGCATTGAAAAAGTTACCTTCTAAAACATTAATTGAAAATATTACCATCTACAATATTACCTGAAAACGTTACCATCTACAGTATTTACTGAACATACCTGAAAACGTTACCACCTATAATATTAAAGGAAAACATAACCATCTGAAAATATTACCTGAAAACGTTATCATTTACAATTTTACCTGAAAACGTTACCGTCTATAATATTACCTGAAAACGTTAGCATTTACAATATTATCTGGAACGTTAGCATCTACAATACAAACTAAAAATGTTACCATCTACAATATTAACTGAAGACATTACCATCTACAATATTAACTGAAGACATTACCATCTACAATATTACCTGAAAACGTTACAATCTACGATATTAACTGAAAACATTTCCGTCTACAATATTACCTGAAAACGTTACTATCTATAACAATAACTGAAAACGTTACAATCTACAATTTTATCTGAAAACGTTACCATATATGATATTGACTGAAAACGTTACCATCTACAATATTATCTGAAAAAGTTATCATATATGATATTGACTGGAAACGTTACCATCTACAATATTATCTGAAAACGTTACCATCTATGATATTAACTGAAATATCTGAAAACGTTACTATCTACAGTGTTAACTGAAAACGTTACCATCTACAATACAAACTGAAAACGTTACTTTCTACAGTGTTAACTGAAAACGTTACCATCTACAGTATCATCTGAAAACGTTATCATCTACAATACAAACTGAAAACGTTATTATCTACAGTGAATATTGAAAACGTTACCATCTACAATACAAACTGAAAACGTTACCATCTACAATATTATCTGAAAACATTACCATCTACAATATTATCTGAAAACGTTATTATTTACAACATTATCTGAAAACATTACCATCTACAATACTAACTGAAATCTACAATATTAGCTGAAAACGTTACCATCTATAATATTACCTGAAAACGTTACCACTGTCTCAACAGGTAGAATATTTGCGATTTTAACGGACAGATAACTTTGAGGATGAACTGAGCACAGGGACATGGTCAACAAAATTTTAAAAATTAGGAAGCAACATTAATTTACAACATCAAAATCAGCGAAAAATATTGTAGTTATAATCATCTGAACACAGTAATGGAAAAAGCAGATATTAACATTCCCTAAATTGTTATATTTACATTTTTCCTATTGTTCCAATTTAATGCAATGGACATAAAATTCAGATATTACATTCATGTGACAAAAAACCAATACTACAAGAAAAGAAAAGAAAAACATTGTTTACAAGGGACCACAAAAGTGAATATGTCTTAAGCCAGGTTATGTGACTGACGGTTAATTATAATATATCTTTTATTCTATATATATGTAGAAATATGCAGTGTTTTTTGCAGCTATTCATTGTCAGTTAACACCTGTTATTGTAATAATACCATTCCTTTTTGTAAAGCATTGCACTTATGTCTAGACTGGTATCCACATGTCAAATAGAGTGAAACTGAAATTTTCTACATTTTTTCTCCGTAAGAAATAATAAATAAGCGATTTTTTTAGAAAATTCAGAATTATGAATATATTTAAGTCCCTCAAATATTTTTTAAACAAAAGAAGAATTGATGAAAATGTATGCATAATGTATTTTAATGGCAAAAATAAAGTTTACGTACTATAGTTGACTCTGAGTATTGATGATGATGATGATGATGATGATGATGATGATGATGATGATGATGATGAAATTGTAAATATGTTTTGTTGACAAAAAATGAAGGGAAATTTTCCAATAACTAGAATTCCACGAATGACTTTGTAACTGTTTACTCAATTTACAAAAGTATTTCTCTCTAATTATCTGTAAAACAACATTATTGTAATATTTGGATATCTTTTGTATACCCAAAATGTTGGAGAAATATATCCGTCTGTGTATCTCGAGGCTTTATGTTAATTTAAATTATGTAACGCAGACAGTCAAATGACACCTCATTGGTATAAATAGATACCGTTTTATTTACACAACTGTTTCCAGAAATTGCTTTCGATTAGATTTAGACGCCTATTAATACTTTCTTGGTTTTTTCACTAACACGTGCGAAAGGAATTTTCTACCCTCGGGATTTTTTAACTAGTTAAGTAAATCCACTGACTTAAAATTAAAGAAATCAACGTCAATCAATTTACTGCGGGATTTGTTTATTTTACCTGCATAGTTGCCACTGACACCTGTACTCAGAGGTTAGTTTCATGATATACTTAAGGGGTGGTCTCTCGCATTCCGTATATTTTGCGATAATTAAAACTGACAAAAGGCGTTCCTATTTTCCCTAGTAATTCAAAGGCAATTTGCTTTCAACACCTACACAAACAAAAAAACGTATAAAATGTATTAACTTTCCTAATGTCCTCATCTCTCAGTGACCAAACTCAATCAAGCAGAAAATAACAATTTGAAAAAAAAAAATGAAATTGATAAACAAAACGAAAACAGGTGTCGTTGAGGACAATTCAAAACGTTCGGATACAGATTCAAGAATGAGTTTGCTCGTTAATTTTTACTACATATGGGAACTTGAGTCTATAAATCAAATGTTCAACTGGGTGTAAATAAAAACGTGTATCCTCATCTAACAAAACATTGATGACTGGCACTTCGTTTTTAGGACATACCGATATAAAATGACATTTAATGAAAAAAAACCCTAAGTGCCACATTTCTTAACTAGTTGTTGAAAGTTATAAAATGTCAGATCTCTCGTTTTGGTCATCCGACGAACACGGCGACATTTTCCCATTGTGCTCATGGTACACTGACTGAGACAGAGTTATCCCATATATTTATTTTAAGTCTTCCTGTACGAGCATTTTCCAAATTTTATTTAACATTTTGTTTGTAGTCACCAATGCGACACTGTAATCTAAATCAAAACTCTGAAGATCATAACTTCATTTTGTATGGACATCAGCGTTCAAATATTATTGCTTGGCCTTGTATAGTACCATTTTTCTGTTTTGGAACTATACATCTATTTTAAATCTGAGCTCAACTGGTGAATCTTACTGACAGAAATGATTTTCTTTAGCGTTTGTATTGGCATTTTTTTTTTTGCAAAACTATAACTTTGGTTTTAAGTTTATGATGTTATATTCAATAAATCAATATTAAGACACTAAAATCACAACAAATTTTTCACTCTCAAAACCCTGTAAAGCTACAGTATCCGAGATTTTTGTCAAATAATTATATTAGGAGAAAGAGATTAAATTGTATAAAATATGAGTATTCAACTTAATTATCTCTCTGTTAAAGTAGAAATGAAATCAAAATATACGAATTTACACAAGATTAATGGATTTAAACCTACATGTGTATTACTATCTACGTGTGTATTAATATTTTTTAACATCATTATCATTAAATTACATATGGTCGTGTGTTAAATAAGAGAATAAACTCTCTCTCTCTCTCTCTCTCTCTCTCTCTCTCTCTCTCTCTCTCTCTCTCTCTCTCTCTCTCTCTCTCTCTCTCTGATCCCCATACACGAGAGGTTTGTTACTAATTAACCCTATTTCCAATGAACTAAATTTACTCAAAGACCTTTACCAAAAAGCCCCATTATATCAGGACAGGTCATCTAACCGCATCCACAGGTGTTTACGTTGACGGAATGTTTACGTGGGCGCAATGACTGTTCAACCTACAGACGGATAATATTTAAATAAATAGATTTAAATAATAGAAAATGAAGGTGCAATGTCGTTTGGACACTCCAAACTCTACCTACTGCACTTAATGACGAGCTATCCACTGCACTTAACACTAACTACCTCAAGATATATCATTATAGAACATAAGTCCAGGGTACTTAATGGCACGTTCCGCTCGTTCATGAAATTATTTCAAAATGTTGCAGAAAAATAAGGCGAAAGGGAACAGAGAAGTGAAATAACACAAAAAGACAATGCTTAAATAAAAAGGAAAGTAATAGTGTTATAGGGAACACTATTGTTATGATCTGAAAAAGTCCAATCCCTGAAATATCTCACGAGCGGTACCTTTTTATAGTACTTATACAATCATGATCATAAATAAAAAGAAAAGATGTAATGGACACGAAACGGAGACAAATAAGATGTAGTAGCATTAGTAAAATCTATTAGTGTACTAGAAGTAGTAGCAGTAACAGTAGTAGTAGTAGTAGTAGTAGTAGTAGTAGTAGTAGTAGTAGTAGTAGTAGTAGTAGTAGTAGTAGTAGTAGTAGTAGTAGTAGTAGTAGTAGTAGTAGTAGTAGTAGTAGTAGTAGTAGTTGTTGTTGTTGTAGTTGTTAATGTTTTGTAGATTTTGTTAAAGTTATTGTTGTTATTGATGTTTTGTAGGGTTTGTTGTTGTTGTTGTTGTTCTTGTTCTTGTTCTTGTTGTTGTTGATGATGATGATGATGTTTTGTTGCTTTTGTTTCTTGGGTATCTTAAATTTTTAGGGCACTACGCTAAACCTTTCAATAATAATTTACAAACCATCTCCAAGATATATAAATGTAAAACAAATCAATTAGCATTTCATTTCTTTAACGTTTTCAAATAAAGCCTATTTCATCAAGAATTAAGATCCTTGTTGACTATACGGAGCACAGTCGGTGCCCATTGCTGACAGGAACATCAGTCCCAGGTATTCAACGACGATCTTACTGGTCCCGAATTCTTACCCCGAATTCTAGGCTTGCAGCACAAATATCACTGGTTGCAGTGCGTTCAAGCCATCATCACAATTGGCTTTATTACTAGAATTACGGTGGTGTTACTGATGTTGTCGGTCTTGTAAGTGGAATGAATGTATCAATATTTTGCTTGTATTGCATAATATCTATAGTTTTAGTGTTGGTTTAAATATCGCTTCAGTTAAATACTGTATATTCAGATAAATTAATGGGGTTAAAATTTCGTTGTTTTAAAATTAAAACAAATTCGTTGACATTAAATTAAGTTCAAATAAAGCACGTGCTTGTAAAGGAAACAATTGATATCACCATGTTAAATTTTTATAAAATTTCGTCATGGTTTCAATTTCGTTGATAAATTAAAACAAAGAAATATACGGCATTAAAACCACAGTATAATCTTCTGATTCTACAGCATTTCATTTTTGTTGTTAATTCTTCCATTGTTTGTTACAAATGTTGTTTTATGGATCCGCTCAACATTATTTTTAAATACTTATTGAAACTTTCTCTGGTAACCATTTTACACTATAAAAGATTTTGTTAAATTTCTGAATAATAAAAAAATAACAACAAATTAGTATTCGAAACACGATAAATGATGTTATATTGTAGCATAAGAACGAGAACGCAATAATCAACTACACTATAAAATTACAACTGAATTAGTAATGGCGCCAGAAAACGATATCTAATTCCGACGAAAAAGTCAAATATCAATAAAGGTATTTAATACAAAAATCTTGATGTCGTTAGCGGCAGAGAATGGAGTGATAGCCAAATACGAGGGTGGGCATTCAGGTAGAAGAAAATATGACAAAATACGAGTGACATCAATTCTTGAAGTTAACAAAATGATTTTTCGTTTTGTAAAATTTGAACCCATGTACAAATAAATTAGTTGCTTGACTTTCAGGTAGAACAGATTCATAAAAACTTAATTAAAGTTTAAAACGATAAGAAAATAAGGCCTTGGAGGTAAAACGAGACGTGCGTCTTGATTTCCTTCTTTTGACATTAGCTTTGACTCTGCTAATTGCATGGTTTTATTCGACTGAAAGGGGTTTTAAACTTGATAGGTTGAAACTTAAATCAATTTGCCATGTGTCAAATGTTGAAGTATCAGAGAGCTTACGGTACCACTTTGGACGGGCAACACCTTATTCCTTTAGTCAAGGTATTTAATTTCTGGTTCTGTATGTTTGTCATTTTGCTCATACCACTGGTATCAGTTATCCCGAAGTACAAAACCAAGCTATGACGTCACAATGATTACACTATTATATCAGATCGTTATTTTGATGTTAATGACCCCAGGACGCTCGAAACGCCAACACTAATAGCGTCAACTACTAGATCAGAAAAAAACTGATAAAAACGAAACGCTTTTGAAATTACTGGTGCCCAAGTAAAGGTCTTTTATTTGTTGGAAATAGATTAGCGATTGTACGACATATTTGAACTTGTGTATCGTTGTCAGCTTCATTGCAATTTAAGATACTAATTAATCAAAGAAAGTATTCAATTAATTACCGTTGGAAAATAAAAACGACAAAACGAATTTTAAAATTTATAAATTTGTGTAAACAAAAACCAACAACAAAAACAGACCTTCAATGACAAGAACCATAACAGCAAATAATAATAATAATAATAATAATAATAATAATAATAATAATAAATTAAATTAAATATTGCAATTATTATTTTTGTTGTTCTTGCTATTATCATAATACTTTTATCATTATTACTATCCTTTGTATTACCTTGCTCATTATTATTATTATTATTATTAATACTATTATTATTATTATTATTATTATTATTATTATTATTATTATTATTATATTATTACTATTATTATTATTATTATTATTATTATTATTATTATTATTATTATTATCAAAAATTGCATCTTAATTTTGGTAATTTTACAGTAGTTTGACTTTCGAACAAAGCTATTTGGAAATAGTGGATCTTTAATATTTTAACTGTAGCATTTGCCATGATGGTGTTATTTGCCAGCTATACAATATCCTGTAAAAGGTAGATGCACGTAAATCTAAATATTGAAAATAATGCAAATTTGAAGATTTCAAGCATTTAGGTTAGAATATTATTTTTGTAATTTTAGGATTCACTTTATTATTGAAATAATTATAAAGAATACACATTAAAATATATTATTCAATGGTATCATGTTTGTTACATGAGGATAGTCCCCTTTCTTTCAAAATGTCAAATAAATATTTACTTAGATGTCTCTTCCCAAACAATATATCAGCTGTAAGAACATTTTTTTTCTAAACTTTTATGTTAATATTTATAAAACCTCTTTGTATGTATTAAAAGTCCTATAGGGCATAGCTTTGAAACTAGACCGAGCTTGGTTTGATATCGACTCGCCGTCTCTTCTCCGTTCCCGAAATTTGACTCGGTCTACAGTCAGTATATAATAGGGAATATGTCGATTGACCGTTTTTGTGTTAATTATGACAATCTTTGTGTGCTGTCTGGGGTCCTGCTGTGTTAATTAGATGTATTAGGTCCGCATTTGATTGTATCAGTTCCGATTAGTCAACTGACAGGGCGAACGGCTTTTCTCGTAATCTAGTTATTGTGGGGAACCGTAGCCTACCGTTCAGCACTCCTTATTCGAATAAAAATGAAAAAACAGAGTGTAAATTGCCGCTACCGATGTCATTATTAACTTGTACATAATAATAGACAGGTATGACAGTCACCATGTGTACTATTTCGCCCTTGTCTTTTCGTAAATCATATAAACTTACAAAAGGTCATCAAAATTTCAAATGTTTTTATTTTCTAGATAAAAATATTCGCCAATCTATTTACACATTTGAAACGGTTATTTTGTTCTTCCCGATTTTGTAACAATCTTAATTTATGTAAACATTTGAGTAGTATCGGCATCTTAAGTGAGAAGAGGCACAAACGTATGTTTATTTACCATGGACCAACTTAGACGACCTGAGTTCGATATCCTTTGGTTCGATAGCTTCTGGCTTCTAGCCATTTGACCTGTTTTAACTTTATTCAAAACACCTACCACAATTATTTTCTGTTTGTGTTTTGATTCGTGTATATAAAAACAATTTCCGGATGCTCAAAAAAAGTTTCTGCAAAGTTTTTCATATTACGACAAAAATATATTTGTATTTGTAAAAGCATCTAGTTTTGCAATCCAGTTACTTTAACACCTACAGAACAAATATATTGTTTTGAAAAATCCACAGTTTTGTTAACGAATAATAAAGCTGGGACAAAAAGTTGAAACGAACAAAATGCTAATTAAAACACGAATTGTTACCTAAAGACGTTCTTCCTTTTGTGGTTATCAACTTTATCTTTACAGCAAACTTCACTTTTGATTGACGGGGAAATTGATAATTGACTCTAATATTGTTTAGATAAAGGCATCTATTTTGTAGGAGGAAAGGTTATCTATTAGAAGAATGGGAATTTAATTACATCAGTATCATTATTTATCTGAAATCATTTTATTGCATAATGATTGTAACAATTCCCTCAACCGTGAAAAGATCGTTACTTGCAATATGATGATAACTAGGTTCATTGATCAGATGTCTAGATAATGACCAACCCGTTGTTCATATTGTCCTTAACATGCCTGATTTGTTTCTGGTGTTTTAATTGGATAGGATATCATTTGATATATCAATCAATGACGAGTGAATAAGTAGTTTTCGATAATTAATCAAGGCTTAAAGAGGGAATTAGTTATTCGATATTAGTTACTATTATTATTATTATTATTATTATTATCTTGTACTCTTGTATATCTTGTAATTAAAAAAATTATATACAGTAGAACTTCGTCTAACGAACATCTTGCATAGGAGATTGCCTTACATTTAAGACCGTTGTCTTCAGTCTCTTAAATATTTCATTTTAAATATAAAATACATGCCCTCAAATAAGAGACAAGCTCACAAATCAGACCACTTTGAGTCAGTATATATATAATTTGTTGATAAGCCAGACTCGGATTTATTATTTGACCTTGTATGATACCACTTTCGCTTTACAATACATACATTTATATTAAATTGGACCTCAACTGATGAAGTCTAATTGATAGAAACGATCGTCTGGGGCATTATAACGTTGATATTATGTTTATGATACGAAAAGAAATGTTTATAATATGTATATCATGGTTACATTTATAAGATGAATAACAGATGCAGATGAAAATGTGATAAGCACTACTGTTAATGGACATCATCCCGACCATCAAATGTTGATACAATAACATACCGACCATCAAATGTTGATACAATAACAACGTTCCATATATTGTAATTGTCATGTCTGATTACTATCAAAGTTGACTTCAATTTGTCTTTCTACTGTTTACAGACGTACATGTCAAATAGCACAGAAGGCGAGTTTGACCTTATGATAAATACCCTAAGGAAATCTTTCTGCTACTGTTACCCATGTAAACTTGTTATGAACTATAGATTTGGGCCTCCATAGTCGAGTCATTCAAAGCCATAAAATATCTCATCTCCAGTCAACTTAGGTTCAACCCATGTTGGAACTTTCGATGGTTTTTTAGAGGAAGTTTGTCTGTTTGCTTCCGGACGGCCGGTGGTCTCTCCCCGAGGACATTGTAACCGGGTTTTCCGCTCCACCATTTAAAAAATATCCACCACCATATAATTGAAAACGTGTTAAATATGGCGCAAAATACTATTAACATATTCATAAATTCCAAATGATGTAGAAAAAGGTGAAACATATGCTTTTAAATTATTTAAGTCCAAAAACATAAGTTTAAACAAAAATGAAAACTTGACCTTTCAAAAAACATAAATCAGTTTGCAAAAATGATTTTCACAAAATATTCTTGGTAGTTCTGCATTAGTTTGAATTTGATAGATATCTGAAATAAATGGCACGTTTAACCCTGGGAATCTGGGCCTAATTTTGATTATATATTAGTTATTTTACATCCAAAAATTACTTAGGTATCGATGGTTTTATTTTTGGTGTTTATAGATCACGTCATAGGTCCATTCAATCCATTTATACTCTCATGAAGAATGATGTATTTCTCCTGAAATAACAAATAAATTGCAATGGAATTTCAGGCATATAAGTACCAACACCTCAACTTTCTTGAATCAGGTTTTGTTAAAAATGGATAAAAAAACCAATTCTTGAGTAATTATTTAAAAATACGAATTTACTAAGATTATATAGTGAAAATAAATTTTACGAACTTATTTATGTCCTACTTTTGGACACCCTACATGCAAATTCATATTATAATACAATGTTTTCGATTTTTGTTTTATTAACAAACAAAAACACAAACAATGAATAAATAAATATATGTTAAAATTGCTGTTTTATCACTCTACATTATGTCATATCATAGTAAATTGTGGTAAATAATTTGTCTCGAAAATCCAGTAATATTATTATTTTTAACATTTTTAGAAGTGTACCTATTTCAGTATTTTTGTAATGTTTGTTTACAGTAGTACAGGCTTATTGCCACTTTGTCATTTTTCTTTTTTTGTAACATAATCTACAGTATGTTTAAAACACCGAATATTGTGACAAAAATCATTTTCTGAAAACGTTAGCTATGATAAGGAGTAACGATGGTTAAAATGTGATTTGATATAATTTTGAAATAGAGAAAACCTTTAAAACAATCCATTCTATTTTAATATATAAAGAATCCTATACATGTCAAATTACAAGATATTAATGCAGAAATTGAAACAAAAATTTGATATATTCACATTTAGCATTATATAAATCAAACATTAGTACAAGAGAGCCTATTGTGTGTTTAATCTAAAACTTTTCAAACAAATGTCTCCCTGCTGCCGAACTTCAAAGACTTCCCTTTCGACAGTTCAAAATATTTGAAACGCCAATATTTTGACAGGCTGCCTCCAGATTTTCATCTTTGTTTGATGTACTGTTGGTATTGGAAATCGTCAATACTCAAATTTGGGCTGTATTGTTATCGCCATGACGATGGTAGACATGATTTTCTCATGTGACATAATGATATTCTATCGCCTCTATGTTCGTTTAATCAAGGTGACAGGCTGGATAAAAAACATCAAATTGTTGGACAAGTCGAACATAAGGTATGCTATGACCCTACGTCGGAAAGTTTGTCAAAAGCGAAATAGTACATAATCGCTTTTGAAACTTCTTTATAACATCCATCAATAATCACTCTTCTGTCAAGGAGATAAAATTAACACTCGTCTTTTAAGTCGGGATTTCAAGAGGTCTACATTTGACAGTACAACCCATTACTTCTGTTCGATTTTAGTAGAAAGAGTATATCATTATAAAGTGTTGCGCGTCTTTCCTGCGTTTTATTGTTGCATTAGACTTTCACTACAAAGACAGAGCCGGGTGACACTGATGTCACTTGCCTGTCAGTGAACATTTTAAAGTTCTTTGTTCCTCTATCTGCATACTTTGCTGTATAACAGTAAATAAGTACCCTAGGAATGGGGAGATCTTTCGTAGCATATTTTAATTTCAATGTACCATTGTCAAATAACGTGTACAATTTAAAAAGAACATGATATAACGATCTCATGACCACCTACCACCGTTTGACATAACCAAGTCAACACTAACATTCTGTTATAATTTGATGTAATTGAATTTATCAGTTTTGTCATTCGCATACGGCTGAAAAATTTAATGACTGTACTACTAGGTCTGTAGATATAAGACATATCTTGCCACAGCCTTGTTTGGATTTAAGCTTCAATACGTTCGCTATTGAACTACGTTAAAGCTTTCGCCACACGCTGAAAGGTTCGGGCTTCTACTCCTGAACAAATCGAATGCAAGTGGTTACCTTTCTTCTGCCAAGGTTTTTCCATGCGATAACTAAAAGTACGGTATACCTAAAAATGTTTGCCCCCGATTATTATCGCCCTTTAACGACAAGATATATATATATTCGCCCTGTCTAAAATTCGCCCTACATCACTATCGTCTCACAGACAGCATGCATGTCTTTGCTTTAATGAGTTAGGTTGAAAATTTCGTTTTCATTTAAAAGTCCCCCCCCCCCTCCCATCTAAGGGCGAATATACCAAAACTTAAACAGGAATATAGTGTGTATTTTGAAAGATACTTAAAACGAAACGAGGAACCATGATAATTAGGCTTGTAACATGCTATACTGGTACTTAACCAGTTTGCAGCTAAAATTTGCAGTATCTTCTTAGCTTAACTCGTGTATAGTCCTTTAAATACGTAAAATGTTCAAAAATTCTAATTCTAATTTTAGAATGCAACAGAGGTATCATGTCATATTATTATACTGGAATGTTGTAGGCGACAAAATATAAAATCACGTTCTAAAATGCCAAATTAAAATTGCAGATAACCCAGTTACTGATCCTAGCCGGGATCAGTAGTATTGGTCCAAACCGATTGACGCCATCTATAGATGGAGTCCACACATGAATGAGAAAGTATTGGCGTAACGTGAAACAGTATCTTTTTACCAAACAAATCAAAATGTTCTTCAGAATATTCTAAAATTAAATTCGGAGTATTTCACCAGTTTCAAATACCCAACTACTGTACCATTAAAACATAAAAATGTTGTCTTGGTAACAAAACAAAATAAAATTTGAAACAAATTATTCAGCATAATTAATCGGTTATGGTTCATGAATATATATATATATATATATATATATATATATATATATATATATATATATATATATATATATATATATATATATATATATAGAGAGAGAGAGAGAGAGAGAGAGAGAGAGAGAGAGAGAGAGAGAGAGAGAGAGAGAGAGAGAGAGAGAGATAGAGAGAGAGAGTAAAACCTGCATTAGCGACCACCTGTGTATAAAAGTCACCTGGTCATAAAGATTGGCATCTGTTGTCCCCAATATTACTATATGTGTACAAATCAACCTCTTTTACTATCTATCTATCTATCTATCTATCTATCTATCTATCTATCTATTTACTTATCTATTTATCTATCTAACTATCTATCTATCTATCTATCTATATATATATATATATATATATATATATATATATATATATATGATACTGAGTTTGCCTCGGTACTTTTTTGGTGTACGTACGATTTTGGTATGCGATTCACATTATATTGATAAGACTTGTATAATGTTAAACAGAGTTATGAAATAAACCTATCAATGTTAAATGAAGATTCAACAATTAGGCGCTTTTAGGTTTAATTAGATGGCCTATTTTCCGAACCCGAAACCGTCAAGCTGATAGTTCAGCTCTTGATAGACTTAGCGTAGCACGATGTCCTGATATAAATGTTTCCAACAGGTTTCAAACCACAGAGTATAAATACCTAAAAGATAAACAAATGTGGTGAATACTTTTGATACATTTTCCAAATATATACATCTAAAGTAAATACCAGTATGAATGGTTAAAACACATTGCATTGTGCAGGTATGGGAATGAACAGCCTCTGGACTGTTTCTAAGCTATTCGTTTTAATTCTTCCACAGGTGAGAGTTTCGGAAGTAAGGTAGATATGTTCTTACCTCTCAAACACCTGCAACCATGGCTTTATCGCATAAGAGGATAACTGTCCCATAGAAGAAACTTAATTATGGGGGATAAAATTGCTAAATTAGCGAAGATTAAGAAAACGTCTATGGAAGATCTTTTTTCACTGTCTGTCAATTTCATTTGGTCAGTATAATAGATAAAAAGACAGAGACTTTTTGTAACATCATCTTCAGTGTTAAATACACCGAGATGGAATTAAGATTTAAAAATCTAAAGTGGTCATACTTACTTTCAAAAGAATATTGTCATTTGGCTACATATTTATCTAAGGCTTTTCTGGTCTCCAAATTCTTGTCTAGCCGGATTTGTTAAAGGATGCATTTAGAAGAAAGAAAAGCAATGTTTTTATGTGTGGTCTTTTTTAAATGGAGACAAAAGATTCTGGACATTATCAGATCTAACGGTCACTGATTGGACAGGCTCAAGTCTTTGGCGTCTTTTTACTGATGAAAGGTGTAGATAATGACGACATTATTACATAGCATAGCCTCTTATCTCTAATTATTTACTCTGTAAAAATCAAATATATTCCATACAAAGTTACGTGTCCAAAGGAAATATTACAAAATGTATATATTAACACATTATGATAATAACATTTGGTATAATTATGTGATTGACAAATGGTACCTTGGCGTCTCATCATAAAACAATAGGAAAGGAGTTCTAAGAACAACGTTTATGAGATGAAATTTCA
This sequence comes from Atrina japonica, assembly GCA_030159075.1. Classification (NCBI taxonomy): domain Eukaryota; kingdom Metazoa; phylum Mollusca; class Bivalvia; order Pterioida; family Pinnidae; genus Atrina; species Atrina japonica. Next base: position 453,652 of record BROG01000412.1, on the reverse strand, counting down.
AAGATTTGTATATTATATAATTATCTATAATATTTAAAGATGTTAAAAACAATATGTTACTTGGAAAATATTAAATTTTATATGTTCCCTTTCGAAAATATACATCTAAAAGATTAGACTGATTTCAAATGATGAAGTCTGAAGAGTTTATGTTGAATTTTAAAATTAAGACCTTCCAAAGAATAAAATTTCAATATTGAAATATTAGATATCAGTCTTCTGCAAAGCTGTAAAAAGATTGCAATACTCTAAACGTATTGTATAGAACTCTGTTATATCTATCGTCACAGGACAAATGAAACTGAGTTCTAAAGTTGAGACCTTCTTTGAATTAAAGTTTAAAAATATTTAAATCGTATTTTTTCTATAATCATGAAACTGTATGAAAAGACTGTATTACTCAACTCACGAAATTTCATTTTTTAAAAAAGGTAATGTGTGTTATAAAACACGCTAGAAATCGAATTCGGAGAGTGTAAAGCTTAAAGAATATAAAAAATCTCAGATACCAAAGTATAAATCAATAGAATGTCCAGGGCATAGATACAAATCCGGTAAAAATGGACAAACACGGACCTCTGGAAGAATAGAATTTATAATTTTGATATATCATACTATGTATATTTCAAAAGGTTTTATATAACAGTATATGTTACTGATTTATAATACAGGTTAAATGGGGTGGGTCTAAATCTGCGACCTACCAAAAGAGAAATTCAACACATGCAAATATTATATAAGGTGTACAATAAATCATACTCGCTGAATATTTATATATTGCATTGTACGATTAATATCACTTTAAATATTCCTCAGTCACCCGCATATGGAGTTTATATTTCACAAATGATCCGATATGCCAGGGCGTATACAACAGATGAAAATTTCATATACAGAGGTAAACTACTCACTGACAAATTATTGACACAGGGATATCGAAAACCGTGTTTAATGTCAACGTTCCGCAAATTTTACGGTTGGTATAATAGTCTGGTTTGCGATCACTCTGTTTCACTAAGTGAACTGTACCGATTGTGGCGGGGGTTTGCTCCTCGCGTATTTCATTGGACTTGACTGTGGACTCACGGCGGGTGTGATCGGTCGACAGGAGATGCTTACTCCTCCATGGCACCAGATCCCACCTCTTGGTTTCCAGAGGTCCGTGTTTGTCCATTTTTGCCGGATTTGTATCTATGTCCTGGACATTCTATTGATTTATACTTTGGTATCTGAGATTTTTTTATATTTAAACCATGACGTCCCTCACCTCTCGTCAGTGAGGGATCGAGTCCTACTGGCACAGACGTTGATTTGGCGAGAAAGTTTGTCAGTTTACTTGCGGAAGGCCGGTGGACGCTTTCCCTGCTATATTGTAACTGGGTTATCTCTTCCACCAACACTAAAACTGGTCCCCACCTATAATTTTTGAAAATATGTTGTGTATGGCGAAAAAGTACATTCATATTCAAAACAATATCAAAAACATATATCAGTTTCCAAAGTATAAATCTGAGTATCCAAGATACATATACAATTCTGGTGAATATTGGACAAATATGGACCTCCTCTGGAAATTCAGAGTTGGGAGCAGGCGCAATGGAGGAATAAGTATCCCCTGTTGAGCGGTCACACCACAGTCAAATTGCCTCACGGCGGGTGTGACCGGAAGACAGGGGATGCTTACTCCTCCATGGCACCGGATCCCACCTCTTGGTTTCCAGAGGTCCGTGTTTGTCCATTTTTGCCGGATTTGTTTCTGTGACCTGGACATCCTAAAGATTGATTTATACTTTGGTATCTGAGATGTTTTATATTCAAATGAAATATGTGAAGAACAAAAATGGTAAGACGACTCAACAACAGCTATCGAATAGGTAACTCAAACATTTCACTTAGTGAAACAGAGTAATTGCAAACAAGGCTAAATGATACATTACTTTAAGCATTGAACTGTTGTCAGTTGGCATTCATGCGCTTATAATTGCCAAATGAAAAAGGTAAATTCTGTGAAGCGTGAGTGTGGCTGATCGGCGTGCAACGCTTAATCCTTCAGGACACCTGATTCCAACACTGTATTTTCCAGAGGTTCCAGAGGTCTGTGTTTGTATTCCCTGTAACGTGTACGTCCATTATCTGCCAGATTCATTTATTGTAAACACTTTCTTATTTGCATTCGACAACGATACGCTAGACACTAATGTCACTGTAAACATCAGAAATATTTTTCTTTAAATCTAACTGATACATTATACATTTTCACTTTACCAAAAATATATTTATGTTCTAATTACTAGTATATACCATGTAAATATAAACGTTGTCACATCTTTGGGGATGTTCAATATGGATGAAATAGTTGGACAATTGATCAGAAAGAAATAAACCTTGATGTCAATAGCATAAACAAACGTTGTATTTCATTACATCATAGCATAAACATAGTATAATTATCACAGTAAACATTGTATATATTATCTCAGTGTATATTGTATATTTTATTTCAGTGTACATTGTATATATTATCTCAGTGTACATTGTATATATTATCTCAGTATGCATTGTCTATATTATCTCAGTGAACATTGTATATATTATCTCAGTGTACGTGTGTGTGTGTGTGTGTGTGTATGTGTGTATGTGTGTGTGTGAATATATATATTATGGCATTTCTGCCAAGTTTATATTGATAGATATAATTCATTCATACGATATTTGCTATGACTGTGTAAATTCGTGTATTTATACCTTCTCATCGTGAATGTTGAAACAGAAGTCCTTATAAAACTGAGCTCAAGTTGTTTAAAAAGTGTCCTATTACTCAAGTTATTGACTTTGAAAAATCTACAGATTTTAGGTTGAAAGTCAAACTAAGTACATAGAATTTTTCAAATAAGTTAAAGATAAATAGTGCGTATTCAAAGATATCCTCTTACCAAACACAACCATTATGCTTCCTCAAATATAAAATAATCCCCTGCGTATTGATTTACTGGGTCAAGACGGCGTGAAACGTCATAATTTTGTAACACAAACTCAAAATCAAGTACAATGTATTCGTAAGAGTCAATTTTTAAACACCAAAAACTGTGAAATTGCTTCTCGTCTGTTGCCTTTTTAAGAGATTTAATCAAAAGCCCGCGTATTACAAATATTTAGTTTCGGCTTTAGGTTAATATTGACAATGCATACTAACAGGATGGGACATATTTACATTTCATTATTTTTTACTACAGCAAGTGAAAGTAGGGTTGAAATTTTTAGAAATCGACTCCAGGTGTGAAGTTTGGAACAAAACATGTCAACTCCGAGTGTAAATTATTTCAGCTGGAACACGTATATATCAGAATTGTTAATCTGTAATTCACCGTGTTAACGCAAAGCGATATTATTGTAGGACTCCATTTATAGATTTTAAAGCTGTTGATCTGTGTGACTAAATCACTCGAAAAAATGTTCATTTTGATAAGCAAATAGAAACTATAGAAATGTGTGTGGGAATATATAGTCATGATAGGTTTTAAGAGCAGTTAACTCTTATGTCATTTAAAATTATTTCTTCAATACGTCTGCACTGACTATAGCTCGTCGGGTTACAAAGCGATGTAAATTATACTCGCTACTTGAATAACTTTGGCATTGAATTAGATAACAGTCGTATAATCGCGCATTTTAAATTCAAGATAATGTCGGGTGAATATCATACTAAGTAAACAAAATTACTAAATATGACAAGGATAATGGAAAAGACGGATTGAGATTTAAATTTGGTCCGTACCATCAGCTGCCCCATACACGAGGAAGAATCAACTTAAAACTGAATGCCGCATTCTGTTGTTCTACCATCGATTGGGAAAACAAAGAAGTAAAAGATGCCTTTTACACAAGAGGACAATTTTACAAATAAGTTTGTTAGATCTAGCTGCTTTGTCGTTTTACGAAAAATAATTCAATGACCTGGGATTTTCGATCGGGCTCGGATTCGAAATTGAAACATTCGGCTTGCAAACCAAACTCTCTACTACTTCTTGACCAACGCAGACGGAACTCCGAATAAATTGAAAAGGAACTAGATTTAAATGTAGGCCCTTTTGTTATATTACTGAAAACTCCTAACAGTAAAGAAAGGTTAACATTTGAACTTTGGTATACCCGCTATAACTAAATTTGAAGGGACAAAAATTATACTTTAGGTAACGTACTTTCACATCCCCCGCCAACCATCTTTAGATGAAACATGCAATAACCATTAGTTTGGAAGTAAAATAACGATGCATTTTCGATTCTAAATAAATTATAATAAATTGTTAGAGTAGATGAAAATGGAATACAAGGTTCTCGAAACATGGAGAGAGAAATAATGATGATATTTCAAAAGCGTTTGAAGTCTAGATGAAATCAAGAGCAGAATATGTTTAATCAATCAAATAATTAAGCAAACAATAGACCAGAAAAAACAAAAAGCTAAAAACGGTATTGTTGAACAATGAATCTTTTTGTCTATTCGATGGTGGTCGTTGTTGAAACGTCTTCACCGATGATGACGAAGATTTATTCCTTTACTTTTTAATTTTATTGTAACTGCGGACTCATGGCGGGTGTGACCGGTCAACAGGGGATGCTTATTCCTCCATGGCACCTGATTCCACCTCTAGATTTCCAGAGTTAAGTGTTTGTCAAGTGTTCACCAAATTTGCATATTGTCTCTTAAACATCCTGAAGAGTATTACCTTGGTATCTGTGATTTTTTTCTCATGCAAACGAGTTGCAAGCTTTCATAGAACAACAATACATTCCCTCAACTCCATTTGCCTTTGACCGGTTCCGGATTTGCATCCGTAACGGTACCAACTTCTCATTTAGACTACACTTTTGTCTTTAATGGACAATGAAAGTGGTAGATATATGTATTTCAGCTGGACGAACAAGGGAACGAGATCCGTATCGTGATTGAAACACGGAAATCGAATAAGGTTCATCGCACATAGCTGGTGACCTCGCAATATATAAAAAACATTTAGGGTGGAGTACCAAACGACAGAACAGCAATATCATATATGTGACTGTTGGGTATCATCTATGTTAGTATTCTATTGAAAAATGAGCCTACAAGGAGCTGTACAGTGGAACCTCGCTATTACGACCACCTGACTGACTTACTCAAATTGGTCTGATTAGTGAGATGTTTTCAAGTGAGTTTCCGTACGTGTTAAATATTTATCAAGATTAAGTAATTAAGGTGGTCTTCTAAGTGTGGTGGTATTTAGGCGTGGTTATTGAATCATTGAAATCATCTCTCTCTCTCTCTCTCTCTCTCTCTCTCTCTCTCTCTCTCTCTCTCTCTCTCTCTCTCTCTCTCTCTCTCTCTCTCTCTCTCTCTCTCTCAGAGAATGGATTGTTTAAATATTGCACGTGTAACCAAATCCGACAGAAGTTGATTATCATTATGTGATTATATTTTTGATAATTTTCATACAGCAAATTTGAAACACTAAATGTTAAATGAATAATACATTGCCTGAAATTGTATATACATAACTGTATAAATATACATGTTTCATCCATTTAGGAAAATCAAAATAACAAAACATTTCAAATTTAAACGAATTTTTAAAAAGCTAGCTTTTGATGTATACAGTTTAAGTCAATTAAGCGCAAAAGTTTGTTTGTATACTTAATTGATGCTCTCGTCCGTATAATCGGTGCTGTTGGAAAGGTCATTTTCGATATAGCGTAAATCTGTAAAAATGCATTACATGTAGCTACATAAAATCATTATCTAGGAGAGGTGCTAAATTTAGCAGGCCATTGCTCTAGTCGTTGATGTGGGAGGCGTAATTTTATCCAACAGTGTATGGGAATGCGCGTGGCTATATCTTCTCAGAATGCCAGGTCAATAAGCCGTCATTTCCATTGTATGTCACATATGCCTCGCAGTATGCGTGTTGTCACTTTTGTTGACAAGTTTTTGAAAGTTACAAGATAATGAGGGGGACATGGTAAGGGAATGTTGGGATACGACAAAAAAAAATGAATAAACAGTTACATCTTCATACGAAATATTGAGTTCAGACATACAGCCATTTCTAATTTTGTTGAATTTCCAATAATTTTGTTGCTTTTAGGCATAAATCATGATGAATACAAGCCATTATCTCGGGCTGAATTGTCATAAGCCTGTAAAAATTAAGTGCGGGTATTTTACGGGTATGGAACTCGTCATTTTACATATTGTAATTAAGGAGGTCCACCAGGTTGAAGTATCTTGTAGATAATTGCACGTCAAGGTTATCGTCATTTTCTTAAAAGCATGCAGGTAAACTTGACGGATCCAAAGGGGCGTAGGGTATATAGACAAACATCAAGCAAACTCAGGTTAATTTTGAAATGCAATTTGAATTCGCATTCGAAAAATGGAAAAAGGTGAATATTCGAATTAAAATAATGGCAAAAATAAATATGTTTCCAAATTTATATTTATTCGGGGGGGGGGGGGGTCCCACGTAATGGAGTTGGTTATATTCACAATACAGTTATATTCATAGCAGTAAAAGTCTGTAATCAATCTTTGTGTTAGTTTGTACATTTATATTTCAATCTATTTTCATTCAACATGGAACACCGTGTCCTGTAATAAGACGTATCCGGGAAGGCCAGTCCAATTATTTCTCTCTGTTTAGCGTCCGCTGATAAATAGGTTTTGAGACTCTAAAAAACCAAAAACACACTAACATCTAGGGGAAAACTCTAACATAGCAATATGAACATTTATTTTTATCATTATGAAAACTAACATTTCATAATTCATTTATCAGTATGTGCCAAAGATATTTTTATAAGTTTAATTTTGTATTCGTTTGTTAACACATCAGAAAAAATACTTACTTAAATATGCATAAAGTTGCATTTGTTCTTATAAAAATGTTTTTTTTTTTTTTTTTTTTTTTTTAAGAAGCAGGAGAACGGTTAAACCCCCTCTGAAACAGACTTCCTTTAGTGCGTCTAAAGGGCGACACATCAAAACAATAATATGGGCGTCCTTTAAATAAAGTCATTATAAAGTCTTGGTCTTTTCTTTTTTAAAGATACATATCATATATCATTACCACGGTAGGCTACTGTACACAAAAATGTCGATAAAATTAACCACCGGAGTCAATTCCATTTATCCTTGATATACCGTCTAAACACTTGCGATATTGACTAAAATTAAATTTCTGAATTGACATGATTACAAACTTTCTAATATACATCTAGACACATAATTCCTCTCCAATTATTGCGAATTTCAAGCAAAATAAGTTAAAAATCATGAACCGGAAGTGAAGGAAGTTTAGTTTGTTTGACTTTTTTTTTCAACACGCACTTCATCAATATTCAATACTTAAGTTCACTGAAGTTAAAGTCCGATGTCGACCTTTTCCCCATATCGAACCCAACTATCTTTTAGACGTGCCAATAAGCTAATCGTAGAGTCATTTCACCGAGCCCGACTCTGTTTAGTCACGCTGACTTTTCACACAAAAATCAATTAAAACACAATGCTACTGCGGGATCGGTCAATAGATTTAAAATGTCCGACTAGATCATGTTTAATGTCTCCATGTTCTTTAACTGACTAGTGTTTAAGATTCTGTTAGCTTATATTTCAGATGTGGAAGGTATACAGTTCAATAGAAGTTATAAATATACCGTTCCTGTTTAATTGACCTTGCATGTAATCGATTTTATACCGTTACGTCTGGATCAGCTTTAAGTATTTCCGGATATAAAAATCCATGTAAATTTTATATACCGTAAAAGACCCTTTTCCAGTTGTTCCGTTCCGTTTTGGTTCGTCATAATAAGAATTATGCTGTTTCAATGCAACACAAAGGGCAACATCACTTCTGGTTAAGCATAATTAGTCACGTGATCAGAGTATTCCGACAAAACTGAACGGAATGTATTTACTCGAAAATGGTCTATTATCTATTATTGTTCCGTGCTAGATTTAGAAAATATAAAATTTTAATCAAATATTGCTATCAAAGATAATTATTTAAAAATTCAAATATACAACATTATACATGGGTCATTCTGATATTATTTTTGTATTCAGTCTTCCATCAACAGTGTCTATGATAGTGTCATTTGCTTAATTTTATATCGAAAATTTAAATTTGAGCACTTTTAAATGTTCAATTTAAAAGCAGACAACTTAATCACCAAGGAAATAATACATTGTATATTGAAATAATTATTTCATCCCACCTTGGACAGGCATTTCTACCATTTTGTCAAGTCGGGCAGTTCTCTGTGCATACCCTATGGAGTAGACAAGCTACATACGCTATGACGTCACAATATAATTTTATAACGTTGGACTGCTAATTTAAACAGTAAAATACTCAATATTCACAAATATTATTTTATAAATTTGCCATGAAGCTGTGTATTGTGCAGACTTAATACTATGTACATATGATAAGCATATTGTCGTCTTTCACTTGATAAAGGCCAAGGGGCCGAAAATTTGTAAATATTGAGTGTTTTACTGTTTTGTTTTTTTTGTTTTTTTTGGTTTTTTTTTTTTGGTTTTTTTTTTTGGTTTTTTGGTGTTTTTTTTTTGGGGTTTTTTTTTTTTGTGTAACTATACTTCCCTTTGGAGGACATTGAATTTTATTGTTAATTAAAAGTTGCGTCAGATCTTATTTACGTGTGTAAACATGTGCTTGAATCAGGGGAGAAAATTAGCTCCAAATGCAACACGCCTCCATCCTATCTACTCTATATGTGTGGTCAAAAATGCAACAAAAATGTATCGTTTACGTCGACGGTAATTAGTTCATGACTTAATCTTTAAAATTAATCCTCACAAAAATTTTAAATCACAGGAAGATGACTTAAAACCGTTATCTTTTTTGCCCTAGTATATTCCATATGTTTACAAATCAAAATCAGGATTTAAATATATTCAGTAAGATTAAACTTCCAATCCATGTGAAGATGTTACACTGAATTGAAGGCGTGTTATTGATATAGATAATACGTAATGCCCATCCAATCATTGTAGGGGGGAATAATAAAAGAAAGAAAAAAACCGGACCACCCGATCGGTCCACCTGTAAATTAATCCAGATTTGTTGTCATTGGAATGTTTACATTGAGACACTAGAATCAAAACATTATTAATAGTAAATCTGTACTCTCAAGATGTACCTATTGTCAAACTTTAAAAAGTTTAAAGTCGTATTGGAGTTTTTGAAAATCGAATTTCTTTTTCCCCCAGCTGTTTCATCAGCCTACATTCCATTTACTCTCAAGGCCTGGTAATATAAAACTCATAAGAATTTAATTAAGTCTGAGAATATTCTCTGCTTAACATGCTTAGCCAATCAGATTTCAGGATTAGCGAAAGTTGAGTAAGAATTGTAGAAAATTTCTAAGTTTTATGGCGCCAGGGCTAGAATTGTATTTTACTTATATTTTTATGTACTACCTTCAATGTAATTAATTCAGTTTAGCCAAATATATTTTAAAATATTCATGATCAACTCATTGCAAACTCATGCTTGACTTAATTTCAGCACTATTGATGAATAAAGACGGCCAAAATATTTACAGAAATGAAGAAAACAATTTTAAAATTGAAGAAAACAAAAATGATAACGATATTTATCGATCATGTTGTTCAGAAATAACATCAGAAACGCGGAAAAAAAATTTACAGGGTCATTAGCAGCGTTTACCCCCCCCCCCACCCCACCCCATCTAAGAATTATATCAATTTGTTTCTACTTTTACTACTTGTACATGATGTACAATAACAAATAAGAGCTATACACAGGCATAAGAAATCTTATATTCCTATATATTTTGTGAAAATAAGGTAAGGTCCAGTGTGGTATGCATATACAAATAGTACTGATGAATTAATCAATTGCATGTGAATAATTGCCAAAACTGGGATTCTCAAGCAAATTTCATAAAACAAAAAATAGGAATTTATATGCCTGTATATATCTCTTCACAGCTCATGCCCCTTTAAGGACTTATTCCAACTTTGAGTACAAGGTTGTATTATGTTTTCTAAAAATTACAAGTTAATTTTTTACAAACGATTGGAGTGTCAAAATAATTATTATAGAAAGTATTCTTGAGTATTTATTCGAGTCGATCATGTCGATGTCGCCGGATCTGATTCAACCACCATAAAACGTGTAACACGAAGAATTTCGTCGTTATATTCCGTTCACTACGATGATTTTGTTAACTCGAAAAATGACGAGAATCGGAAACGGAGCAGGCTTCAATTATGAAATTTATAAAAGATAAGAATTACTCAAATTTGACTGGTTAAGAAATCCAGATCATATCTGTTATCTGTTTTATGGCTCTGTCCAGTTTTAGGTCAGATACAACTAAAACAGTTTTCCATAGGTAACAATGTTAACGTTTTCCTGTACATCTAATCTTTCAAGCAAATGTTGACCTATAAATTATATATATCTGTTTCGAAATTTCTAGGCAAAACTTACTATCTCGGAACTTCCAGATTTAAACATTGGGTGTTTTTTTTTTTTTTTTTTTGGGGGGGGTTTTTTTTTTTTTTTTACACATGACAGGAATACGCTTCTGTAGTAATTTATGTGTAGTAGACATCAATAAACATACATATACAACCAGTTTGAGTTAATGTTCTTTCAAATGCGAAAAAAACTTTGACATATCTTTTTTTCTGGGAATTCAAATATTTATTATTAGTCTATTATTCAAATCGGAAGTCCCATGTTGTTTTTACCGTATAGACTTTATACATTTGCGGTACAGATAAAATATTTTCCATTTATTTCAGAAATTGCATGTCAATGGAAATACAAATGATTTACGTGTGAGCGCGCATCTCAACCTTCCTCCCATGTAGATATTTCAACATCAATTTATCAGATGGCTTGTTGACAAAATCTTGTGGTTTTAATGAAGTAGCTTATCGATGGACAACAAAACACAGGTACGCATAGGTATGTGTGTGTTGTTTACACCTGTTCATATGATATTTGACACACGGACAATGTAAATAAGAAAATTTGCAGCGTCATAACACTTAAGTCGCCAAGAAATTGGGAAACAATTTTGTGACACTCACTTTTCAACTCTGAAACCCAATCCCCGGTTTTGTATACTTATGTCATATAAGTTGCCATTTCTAGTTGTTTTCAAAAGTAAAATGATTGCTGAAAGGGATTTTAAAATATTTCGATAAAGTCGGATGGTCAAAATAATGATGAAAGAGATACAGCGCAGACTGAGGCCAAAATTACAATCTGAAATCATTTGAAACAAAATGAAACAAGACAAAAGATAAGTTTTGTATTAAAATAGAATTGTTGTTTCTTATGTAGAAGAACAGCAAAAAAGAAAAATGGTAGCGTTTTACATATCCTAAAATTTAAAGATTAATCATTTAAAATTGTATTTCACGTATATGTATATTATCAACTTGTATTTTGTTTTGGCAATATAACATTCATTAACGATTATATATTTTTGATTATCTATTGTTGTTGTTGTTTTTATTGTTGTTGTTGTTGTTACAAGTTTTGCACAGACCTACAGTTATGATTATAATGATGACATTGAGAAGATAACGTTAATTATCAATTTTTTTCTCAAACGTTTATTTCACATGCTTGTTACAAATACCCTTAATATGTCCAGGCCCCATTTAGGGTTGGACGACAGACAGACGATTGACAATTTTACAACCAGGTGGAAATACAAATAAACGATGATTATCTAAATGGTGATGTTAAGAATGAAGATGGCAAGGAGGACGATTTGCCCATATATATATATATATATATATATATAATATATATATATATATATATATATATATATATGAATGTATATATATATATATATATATATATATATATATGTATATAATATATATATATATATTTATATCATTCATATATATATTATAAATATAATATAATATATATATACTCATTCAAAAAAATAAACAACTCAACGACGTCATCACGAATTATAAGTTTTGTATACAGGTGCGGGTACTTTCTATTACAGTTTTTTATATATATAAATCCTTGTACAGGTGTGAACTTTTGTGCTATATTTTAAACTTTAACAAGTAAATTATTGTCTTCAGTATTACTATGTAGTTGTATACATACTTCTGCAAATTCCGGCGCATCCTACGTACAGCATCTCTTTTTATATTTCTTGTCTCTCGAGTCAGCGTGTATTTAAGTCCTGCGTGAACTTGACCTGAATTATGTGAGAAAGTTTGTGAGTTCACTTGAATAAGCTTGGAGGTCTTTTCCCGGGTACATTGTGATCGAAGTTTTTAAAACTGTCTGCCGCTGTGTAATTACAAAATTGTTGAATGTGGCGTAAACATAATTTAGATGCAATAAAACAAATTGGATGAACAGTGGACAAACACGGATCTCTAGAAGATTCAGAGACGGGATCAAGGGTCAAAGAGATATGTGCTTTCACTGTCCACGGTCACACCCACCGTGAGTCCATAGTCAAGTTTAGCCAATAAAGCAAGCGAAGACTGAATTATCGTCGCAAAGACGATTCATTAACGATTATTGAACAGAAATTTTAAACAAAGTCATTCACAAATGCGATTCCTGATATCTTTATATCAACTTATCAGTAAGTAGTCGTCTCTGTATATGAAATGTTCATATGCTGAACATGCTCTAGCATATCGAATTATCTGTGTGATTTAAACACCATATGCAGCAAAAATATGACATTACCACATAAATGTAGAACATTGAAGATAGAACAGATTAAATCATAACGTTTGTTGTATAGTTTTGTTGTTAACTTCCGTATAGAGTTTTTACATGTACATATGTAGTAATGAGCGTATTCGAGATATTGGTAAAAAGTATCTCATTACAGAAAAAGAATTCTAAGATACTTATAAATTGAAAGTCATCTTTGAAGTTTATTTCAGGTAGTGGAGAAGAGTCCAAATCTCCAAAGAAAGACCTATATATAAAAATCTCAGATACCAAAGTATTAATCTCCAGGATTCATTTTAACATCCCACAGTTTGATACGTAAGTAAAAATATCTATCATATCTTTTATTTTAATCTTACTTTAATCGAACGATCCAGGTTCCCCAAATTTGTGAGGCCAAAGTAAGCGTTCCATGAACTTAGTAACAATTTGCTATGTCAGCTGATAATTCATCATAACGATGTACTCATTATCCATGTCCATTTCATTTTAGTTGACCTGTTAGTGACGTGTATCATCAACAGACATCATTATCAATATTCATTCTACGGAATATGACGTGTTGTCGACACTTTCTACGTCGATGTGCGTCGATATCAAAACGTTTAAAGGGGCGTTAGTTTTGTGATATTTTTTACCGTACTTAGATTGATATACAATATCAAAAAAGAGATATACACAGGCGTAAATTTTTTTAATTTCTATATATTTTGTGAAAATTGCTTGAGAAACGCAGCTTTGGCGCTTTTTCAATTGCAATTGATTAACTCAACCTCAACCAATTATATATATTCATATATATATATATATATATATATATATATATATATATATATATATATATATATATATATATATATATATATAATCGAGAATTAATCAATAAACAGGTAATGATAATTTGTTAAATAAAAATATCCTTTAGGATTATTTGTATACAGGCCAAAGATGTACGGTTTTTGCTTTGTTTTTGTCATTTTAATCACTGTTGTATCCAAAACACTCCTAAAAACCTACTGATATATGTTTAGAGGATCGTAGATTCTTTATGTTCAAAGAGTCATTGGACGCTTTAAGTTAGAAACAGTGTTGTTTTAATTCCAGATTTAAATGGAAATATTGATACGTATGTTTAAGTATTTTGTCGTTACGGAATACCGCATTAAAATCTTTCCACAATTGACTTTTCGTGACATTTCTGGCTTACTAAATATCTTATACAATTATCATAACTAAATTATACAAAAACATCTAACTAAGTTAAATATGATTACGTAAGAAACGGTGATTGTGAGTTTTAAGATATTAGGCCAGTACCAACGCCATTTCGAGAATGGCCAATGCGAAGTTCCCTTGTAGTAAAACAAACCGACAACTGTTTAGCGGTCGTAGCTTGTCAGTTTAGTCAAAACAACAAAAGGGAAAAGAAAATCGGCTTAGTAGCAAATAAAATTTTAATCCCATAATTCCACTTGACCAGGTGTGCATCGTCATAGACAGGTAAACAAGAAAAGTACAGAATTAATTGGGATGAAAAATTTAAATACTTTTAATGTCTTTCTTATTCAACAGACACTTGTCACTAAGTCTGGTCTTAGATTTAACACAAGAAGACACCAAAGTATAAGGAGTACAAAACAACATCTGATGAAATGCATCAGAAACAAAAAATACAACAACGACCTAGGAACAATTATAACACAATGCTTAATCCACTGGTTTGGCCACATCGGAACATCTGACATTCAACATTCAAATCAAAGTGATTTTGTAAGTACTGAATATACTAGCATGATGGTGTCCAAATACTTACAAAAGTAAACAATCCCTATGGTTTGACCACATCTGAACATCTGACATGGAATTCAAAGTGATTTTGTAGGTACTAATTCTTTCAGAATTATAGTATCCCCATATATACAAAAGTAAACAGATCCTGTGGTTTGGGCGCATCTCAACATCTGACATGGAATTCAAAGTGATTTTGTAGGAACTGATTCTACCAGAGTTATAATGTCCCCATATATATAACAGTAAAAAATCCCTATAGTTTGGGGACACATCTCAACATCTGACACGGAATTCAAAGTGATTTTGTAGGATCTGATTCTTCCGGGATTAAAATGACCCCATACACACAACAGTAAACAATCCATATGGTTTGGACACATCTTATTTTGTATGTAATGATTCTTCCAGAATGATTCTACTAGAATGATAATGTCAAAATATTTACAACAGTAAACAAATCCCAAGATTTGGGTACCATCTGAACACCTGACATGGAGTTCAAGGTGATTTTGTAGGTACTGAATCTACCAGAATTAGGGCCTATAGTGTTTCCATATTTATAACAATAAACAAATTCTTTGGTCCGGACACATTGCATCTGATGTTCAAATAAAAAAGAGATATTTTTCCACAATGATAGTGTATCCATACTTAGAACAGGAGAGAGAGAGAGAGAGAGAGAGAGAGAGAGAGAGAGAGAGAGAGAGAGAGAGAGAGAGAGAGAGAGAGAGAGAGAGAGAGAGAGAGAGAGAGAGAGAGAGAGAGAGAGAGAGAGAGAGAGAGAGAGAGAGAGAGAGAGAGAGAGAGAGAGAGAGAGAGAGAGAGCATTTCATGATATAGTATTGAACATGAAAAGTATAGACGAGTGTTATTGAACTGTCAGTCACATTGATAAAGCTATACAGCCAGGGGACACAACTCTTGACTTTATAGGAATGATGGTATACAGAAGAGAGGGAGATTAGATATATGATTAGTGCTATTTTATTGTTAAGATATATAGGATTTCACAGAAATTGGTGCATGCTTTTTCATCCTATATTTATAGAGATACATGTATAGAAATGAAAAATAAAGATGATATAAGGTATGGAGTACCGTATAGAAAAAACGTCGACCGAGATACCGAGTGAGTTAAAATGGGGATGAGAGATATGAATAGACAGACTGTATCAACAAAAATAAGGATAGATATAGAGGAGAGAGATTGAAAGAGCAAATTAACTTAAGGTTCGTGAGACACAGCATCATGTTGAAAAGTGTAGGAGTGAGGAATATTGTCATTTCAATATGGGAATTGGCAATACTGCAGAATGGAAGACATCGGCGTTACACCTTTTTAAGGGTACTTCAGGTAAATTACATTCTCGTTTATAATGTTTGTCTATTCGCTTTTTTAATTATTGCTCCCAGATTTTATTGAATGATAGAGAGCTTTTTTTCTTTAGGTTTATAATAATCAAACAGATAAAGCGTGTCGTGTCCTCAGAAGTTTAGCCTCAAATTATAAAGATATGATGAGAGGGGTTATTGAAAACTAAAATGAAATATTCTATTGCTCATAGAGTCCTTACAGTCGATCAAAAATCAGATTTTGTTGATCACATGTTAAATGTAAACATAGGGGATACAAGGTTAAAATGCTTAATTTTAATTCTTCCAAAAATTAATTTAAATCATTTTGACCCGCTTTTAGAAGAAGATGAGGATGCTGACCTTCAAATCGATTTACACGAGTGGTATGGATATAAAGAAAAATACAAGTTAAGTGGCATGTGAGGATTGTGTTTTAAATTAAAATGCGAATAAAACGTGCTTCATGTTTACCGATAAAATCTGTAATAGTTATATAAAGTGTTTAAAAGCTCATATTTAAAATGACGATTGTACATTGAAATCGACAACCAAAGCTTTCAGTACCAGAATAAAATAGAAATGTGAAATCATCAATTTTAACACAAGCTATGGGAATTGTCATATTTAGGATCACAATTTTTTTTTCGCTTGAACTTATATTTTTGTTTTTTGTGGTTGTTGGTTTTTTTTCTTTTTTCTTTTGTTTTTTATATATTTGTATTTTTTTTAATTGAGTCGATTATTTTGAAAACCCTCTTTAGTTGAAAGTTCCCCATTTGATTCCAATATATCCGGGGTTCGACTGTATTAAGGAACTCAAAAACGTACTAGACGGGATAAATTTTTACTCCTGTGTATTATAATTAGGATGCAATTTCATAAACAAAAATGATTGATTTCAGTATAAAGAAACATTTTGTGGCAGAAAAATGATTTTATAAACTTCTGTAAAAATAAAATCCTCATTTACCGACATATTGAAAACAAATCGACATCATAGTTCATAATATAATGTAACCTGAGTTAAGATATACATGCATATGTAATTTCCAAAGAAATCATAGAATTTGACTTCGTATTCTAAATGCGAAAGCGACAGATTTGCGGGGAAATGGATAATCATAAAAGGATGACGCCCGACTCTTTCGATCGTATCGTTTTTCTGTAGTAATTGATTAGACAACAACTTACTAACGTAATGTAAACAACAAAGACTAGCTTGCTTGAAGAATTCGGCCATCACGTTTGAAAACTAGGGAGAATGGTGGCCATTCTCAATCTGTTACACAGACCAGCTAGAATTGTTTGGACAAATCGAGTTGTATATTGTTAATTTCAATGTATTACATTATCAGTTATGTCATAATTACACGCACAGGTAACTCTCTCTGTCCATTTTGACCTGATTGTGTCAGCGCTTATCAAATATCTTATTTAGCTTCAACTGGAAAAGCGACTTTTTCAACTTAACAGTTCACATATTGTATTAACTCTTTAAACTGTTACACAATGGCTTTCTATGGGCGACAAAAACCAATGCTAATTATCTGACTTTGTGGGTCGATTTGACCTAGTGTCGTTTACGATATTCCTGAGAAAAAGGGTGGATTTGTAGATTATTATATAAGCCGGAAAGTAGTTAGGAAATCGCTGTCATAAGATGCTGCAGATTAGATTATCTAGAAGCCGTTCATTTTCAAGGGTTTGGTCAACTATTAAGTCTGTTTGAGAGGATACTGTGTTACGCATACAGCCTAAAATCCTATTCATCTGTCGACTTTTGGCAGTTTACTGATTTTTTCAAGAGATCTAAGTAGGTCCGAGTGACATGTGTCTAGAACACACTGTTTCATATCACATCTATTCTCTTGTCCAATATTTGTGTTATCGGCGTTCCGTTGTTATGTTTCTTTCTTCCAGGAAATATGGTTATTGCACATTTATGCTATATCACTGTCCTAACAACTACCTCTTGCAGTGGTCCAGTGATAGAACGTTCAACTGGCAAGAGAGGATTCCGGGTTCAATTTCCGTATTGGGTCATACAGAGTACTTTTACAGATGGTTATGGCTGTTCTTTCACCTAGCACTCAGCACGCAAAGTGAAAGTCACAGGTTTCTCGGATGAGAATTAAGATTTAGGTCACGTGTCACGGCGGACGTGGCACGTAAAAGAACCCTTATTGCATTGGCTTCAGTCCATAGCACAGGTGAAAAATTGTGACACTTCACCTAAAGCTGGTGACATCTCTATATAAGTGACGGAATTTAAAATAACAAATGAAAAAAATGTAGCCTTAATATCCGAGCCCGAGTGATTGTGAAGAGAAGTCGTAACATGATTACATACTGTAGTCAGTTACAGTTACGTATACAGTAAGGGAATGTCCATACATACATCAAAATTTAATACCTTCTCAACTTCATATTAAACATAACTTTATTTTTTTTTAAATTCCGAGTTTTAATAGGTAAAGTATAGTAATTTTAATATTTGACAAGAAATGTTTCCATCGTATTGAATATTTTGTAGATATCTCTTTTATGAAATATTTGCACGCACAATATAAACATCTCATATACCAAAGTAAAAATCTTCAGCACGAATATGGTGAATATTGGACCTCTGGAAATTTAGGGGTAGGATCAGGTGTCATGGAGAGGTAAGCATTGCCTGTTGACCGGTCACACTCGCCGCGAGTCCACAGTCAAATCCAAACGAAATCAGACATTATACCGACCGTAAAATTTGCGGAACGTTGACATCAAACGAAATTTTGATATTCCTGTGACAATTATCTTGTTGGTAAGTAGTTTACCTCTGTATATTTAAGTGTTTAATGAAATAACATCAAATAACATTGTTACCAGCAAATTATAAAACCATGATTTTTGCTTTACTTTTTGCCTTATGGGATACCAATAGTTTCTTGAAACCAAAAATATACAGGTAGAAATATAAAACTATAAATTACATATCAAGGCAATACCTGGATCGAAGTAAAATCAATCAATGAAAATTGTTCGCTGATGTGGGATTCCTTATATAACGTGATACTTGTAAAAAAAATTAAAAAACATTTCGCCCAAAAAATGTATGACTTGAACTTTAGATAGATTCTCAATTCGAAAGTTTTTCTGGTCAGTATCCTGCCTGCTGTCAAGGCTTGCCGTGAATCGTCTTTATCACGTCCTGCGTCAGGTGCAAGTACATTTAGTACAGGCGCAAGCTCATGTCATTTATACAGACTTTGAGATGAGAACTCAAATAATCTATGCTGTAACTATAGATCTTGTATAATCATTAAACATAAAAATGAATAATTGTGAAAACCATTGCTTACGGGAAGAAATCATCTGAACTATCCCAAAACGCCTTGAGTACATACTCACTTTTTGAGTACCATATTGAACGAATTTTTCATTTTGGTGTTGAAAATGATAAATGTCACTTAATGATGTTTATGAATGAAAAACGTAATGTCTTTACTCCTCAATCACTTCTAGAAGTTGTAAACAACTTTAAAGTAGTCAAAATAATAAGGCAAGAGTTGAACTTTTGAAATAGCATTATTTGAAATCGAAAACTATGGCGCCGAACTTACATCACTGTGTTTTATGAAAGCGAAAACAGAAAAATACAAACTTTATTATGAAAAATATCCTGTTTGTGCACTCTATCGGGGTCTGTAGACAATGATTTAGTTTAAGGGGTCCGTGTTTGTCCATTTTTACCGGATTTGTATCTATGTCCTGGACATTCTATTGATTTATGCTTTGGTATCTGAGGTTTTTATATATTTAAGAAAATATTATCTGTAAACGACAAAATAATCAAACTTGACACAGTTAGTTTAACCCAGAATCAGAATTAGTTCATATGTGTAAATGACCTAAAGAAATTTAAAGGTTCTTTCTCACTTCATGTTCACCTGTTGACTTTTCTTTGATCAACCAAATTTGTATACGATATTTATTTTTGGTGTAATTATGTGAAATCGGAATTAATCAAAGCATAGGTAAATGAGATATGTGGACTATTCTTTTCTAATTGTTCACTTTGATACCCTGAGTTTCATTTTCTCCACGGTCACCTTAAGCGCCACACCATAGTTAGGATAGGTCTAGAAATCATGCAGTCCAGTTTGTTTGCAAAAACAAAGTACATAGGACAACATGCATATACAAAAATATTGAAAATTGGATCAAAACGGGCATCATGAAATTTCACAGGTGGGACCAGGTGCCATGTCGAAGTAAGCATTCCCTGTCGACCTGTTATGCACACAATGTACTTGTAGTCATACCAGCGTCAAAACCGGGTTTATAACGCCTATATATTCTCACCTTCCTAACAAACCGACAAACAGGGCATTTATAATATCGAACGTCACATTTGCGAAGAAATGTTGACATTAAAAGCAATTCCTATTAACCTGTAACCTTGAAAGAGAATCATACACCGCGAAGATTTATAGGTGCATTTGTCGCATGCAATGCAATCAGATGACCGAATCCATGTACACGTTTGCTTAACCGTAATCATGTAACTACAGAATATTATCATATTAATTTTCAATACAGATTAAAAAGATTAAAATTCAATATTAAATTTATTACATTATCCTTTAAAATCATTATTGAGTTTGTTTCATACTTCTATGTTACTTAAACGGATTGTGGTAAAACTTGATGGTTTTACCAAATTCCCCGCCTAATCCTGCTTTGGTGGACTTTCTGCTGTTTGACTAGCTTTGGGGCTTTTTTAGATTAAAATTTGAAATATTTGTCGGGATTACACGGTTATTATTTTTTGACATAGCTAAGGTCATTGAGAGGTTTAATGGCGTGTTTTGCTTATGGAAACAAAGATGTGATCATATTATAACCTTAATCCTGCGAGCTAAACACTGACGGTCGTTGTATACGTACACATCTGGTCTTTTGCCTAAAGGCATTGGGCAGCTTCATGTTGACTGTTTATTGTAATTAACGGATAGGGTCTTGATAGGATACCTTTATATGCGATTGATCAATTAAAGGGAACCTACAATTTGGAACGATGGGTCAGACGAATATAAGATAAAATGAATTATTTTAACGGTTAAATTGTGGATGGTTATCCTTAAAGAAATTAAAAATGAAATAAACTTATCACAAGTTTGATTTATGAACGAATCAAAACCCAAAATTCCATTTTTTTTTTCAAAAAAGGGGACGGGTATACTTTTGAATGAAATTAACACCTGCAAGAAAAACTGGATCAACCAGAGTAACGATAAGGTTGAGAAAATAAACAATTGGCTGAAAAAACGTATTGAAAACAAAAATCAATGTCAATAAAATAAACATAACTAAATTCCCTGAATTAAGTAAATGTATTTTTGTAATTAAATTCAACGAAATATGTAATACTATCAACGCGGTAGGATATTTGCAGCACATACAACGACCTGCAGACGTTTTTTGTGACTTTGTAAAATATCCAAGTCGGAATTAACCTGTTGGCTTGAAAAAGCAATATTCTTAATCCTCGTCTCGGATTTATGTCACAAAGCAACAAGTGAATGAATGTATGATGTCGTAGGTCACGTTTATATTTATTGCCTGATTAATTTTTCCATATTGTCTGGCGAATTCTCGTAATACATGTATAAATAAATAAAATACTGTTCTAGATAATTCTGTCTCAATTTGGCTTTTGATATTTAAAAATTTATGTTTTTAATAACCCCATACTTTGCCAAATTAAAGAGAAAGAAATTATCAGTTGCTTATGATTCTCGACAAATATCAAACTTGAATGTCCAAAAATGAATGGACATTAAATGTATTTCATTTTTTTTTTTTTAAATGGCCGCGAGGGGTTGATTAGCAAGCACATTTAATGTTGAAGTATTAGTTTACATTTATTTTCATGCATTTTTGAAATATTCTAAATTCATGTACTGCTAAAAATAGATATATTGTGTATCAGTCAACCGGTTTAAATCGATGTTATGTGGTTGACAAAGCTTTTATGAAAAAGTGCACAACTATCCAATTTATTACAAATCATTATCGGCCCTATGACGTAAGAAACGAAATCAATAAAAGTATATGTATTAACTAAACACAGAATAAATTAATCTTTATTCCGAACACCTAAAAGGAATCCAAAACTCTAATCAGGGTGTACTATAACCATACGTGTATTGTATCCAAATTAAATGTATACCTCCTATAATGGTCTTAAATGAGGTGAAATTATTATAACGGCAAACATTTAGAAAGGTACAATACATTCAGCTTCGTGTTGTCATTCAAACCTGGCTTTCTATTGATTGTCTATACCGATGTCACCTGACTTTTGAATTTGAACATGATGCAGCTAACAAAGAACGCGAGAGATCGTTTGGTACATTTTCGAGTTCTAACAATATTCCAGAGATCAGAATAAGAACATATTAAACTTACTGAAATTGAGCAGGTGTGCCGTCAATATCATAATAGTAACGAATACTCACTGATATTTTAAATGTAGTTTTGAGTATAAATTGACTTTCTGATCTCAACTTTTAGTCAATAAGCCATTATTTAAAAAGGTTTACAAATAAATAGTTTTGGATGTATAACTAGTTCGATTAAACATCATATCTTTTAAGTTTGAACGCGTTGACGCTTACCCCTTTTATTCAGTACAATGGCTGTAATGGTTTTGATATAATCAATTAAAATTCAGGATGCTAATGTTTTATTTTGTAGAAGAATTTGATGCAGTAATGCATTTATTCAAAATGAAAACAAACATTACAAAAGTATTTTAGATTTTTTTTAATCCCATGAGTTAAAGTCCTGGATATATATTTTGTTAAAAAAAATAGTGCATAAGTCTAAAATAATAAATGCCAATGTCATGTTTGTAGAGAAAAAAATAATGTGGAAAAAAAATGTTTTGTTTTATCGATATTTTATGGAGATTTATTTTAAGTTCATGTTACATGAGAATATATTTTTTTTCGTGAAAAAGAAGATCAATATTTATACCATTTCAGGGGGACCTATATAATCAACAAGATTTTTTTTTTTCGGTGTTCTTCATATTAATATGCAATTGATTAGATTCTGAAAATGGTATATACATATATAAATTAAAGGCGCATTGGCTGTATTTACAAAAAAGTAATTTCAATTTTTTTTGGTACTTTTACTACTTGCTCTGAATGTACACTAGCAAATACAAGCTATACACAGGCCTAGAAATCTTATATTCCTATATTTTGTGAACATAAGGTCAGGTCCAGTGTGGTATTCATATAGGAACAGTAAGGTTGAGTTAATCAATTGCAATTTAAAATTACCAAACCTGGGTTTTCAATGCAATTTTCATAAAATATAATGGAATTCAAGAATTATTATACTTGTGTATATCTCTTTGTTGTTGTTGTTGTTGTTGTTATTATTGTTGTTGTTGTTTATCAATCTAATTAGAGAAAAAAAGACAAATTTAAAACAAAAAACCACACAGCTTTTGCCCCTTCAAGGAAATGATGATATCGCATAACTGATTATATATATGTATTCACAGTGTCTTGGTAATGAATTAATGAGGTGACCATAACTACCACGCCTTAAAAGACTACAATACCCAAAATGAGTTTTATATACATATAATTTATCTAGGGAACTCTCAAAGCGTCTCAAGTAACTCTCAAATATTCTCAGATAATTCTTAAAGAGTTTAAGATGATGATGA
>BROG01000412.1:420000-425000 GCA_030159075.1 Atrina japonica | reverse complement strand
ATTTAAACATATTTTATTGAAATAACAAATGAATTAGGCACTAGTTCTTGCAACTTACCAAGCCTTTTCGAGTTGTTCCATTTGTGTGAGAAAATACAAAATATTATAATATTTTTAAGGATTTTTTCACCAAATTTATAATCAACAGTTGATGTAAAGAAACAATAATGGTAACTCGTGATATACAACATTGAACAAAATGTACACTTGATGCATTTTCAAAATAACAAAACTTTCCTACTGAATTTCTATATAAATTGTCATTGCAAACAAACAAGCAATGAAATTAATTGATATATTAATTGTATCTAAGATTATGGATGATATGGATTACTTTTGTACCTTACCAGAAGCTTTTGACATCTACATTGACTCAATCGTTACTATGGAAATACATCACGAAAATGCTTAGTTTTGTCGGATCATGAATATCTTGGTTGACATTCGGTTCCAGCTGGAATATGCTGATATTTGGACAGACAAAAAGCTAGTATGCAAAGTTACACGGAAAATATACTTAGTTTCGTATTTGTAAAATTTGGTTTTATACCTATAATTATCACATAACACATCAATAAGGCTTTTATAAAAACGTCAAATAGATGAGAATAGATAGAGTTAAAAACCGAATCCTTGTAATCACGTCGGAGTAACATTCCCGGGGGTAAATTTTACACAGACGTCGATTACACCTCTCCCTGAGCAGTCGCTCATACCTGCAATTACCATTTGCACTACAAAATAAAATGTCGGTGTTTGCTGGACATTTCAAAGAAACACAAAACACGTGCTAATAGTACGTCTATTGTCGTCACATTCTACTTAGTATGTGTTCGTGACAATTCACATTTGCGTGTTTAGTTTGATTAAGGGTGGGTATAAATTTAACGGTCTGATTTTTTATTTCATAAAATCATCAAGTTAACAATAATCAGACTAGATATCGATAGGATTTACAGTCGCCTCTGGATGATAATACTTGTTGATATTTAAAAACAATCGTCAATTTATTATTTTCATAACTTTTTTAATTCTGACTTTTACCTAATATCAGTGCTTTTAAATTTTTTGTATTTTTATTAAATAAGTTCTGGAATGATAAAGATGTTTATGATACTGTTACTTTGAATTGCACTTTCATTTGATTTGTTCCTTGGTTTTACATCAAAGACTTCAGCACTACAGGTTAGTAGATAATGCGATGGGTTTGTTTAGATATGTATGGCACGCTCAAATCACATTAATAAGCTAAGCCTAGTTTTTTTTTTCAGGGTTACTGAGAAAACTAGGTTTAACTGGATAAAAAATAGGTTTATGTGATAAAAAATTATATCTATATTTTTCAGTTGTAATGCCGAGCTCTTAGTGAACATAATGTTACTGCAGAGGGTCAAACCATTGATCCTGAACTTGCATGATGAACTCTTTACCCAACATTTTCTGGAAAAACTACATTTAACAAGTAAAAACGCATTTTATAAATTCAAGCATTCACAAAAGTTGCATTGATTGGATATAGTTTTTGCTTTTTCTTTCGAAAAGATTTTGATTTCAGCGTTTTTTTTGTTTTTTTTGACAGAACCATAATTTTTTTTTTCATTGTAGATGAAAAAATATTTTATCACAATACATGTAAAGGTAAAACAGGTAGAACATTATGCTCATAATTACAATATAACTGATTGTGGGTATATAATTACTCATCCCCCTGTTGTTTTGACATTATACTGTAATGTTTTCCTTCTTTTACATAGTTTGTTATCCATATCTTCAAATTATGCCATATACTTATTTCACATTCCTTACCAATACTATTTTCATCAATGTTACCCATATTTCGCTTTCTATTTATCCGCGGACTCTTGAAATGTGTAATAACGATCAGTAGCGGATGCTTACTCCTCCATGACTTCTGCTCTCATTCCTGGGTTTTATAAATGTCCCATATTCCCAATGTCGGAAAAATATTTTTTGGACGGACATCATTTCCGGAAACAAAATGGTATTAATAATTTCTAACTCATTAAGCTCTACAATAGTTATATAGAAGGTTTTCACAAACTTCGGATTGCTGATGACCGATCAAGATGCACAATGAAAAGAATGTCCTTGTTAGTCCTCTGTTGGTATGTTTGTATATTGCCCTCTGATTCATGACATCTCTGATTAATTCATTTTATCTTACATTAGTATCTTATCATACTTACCTTTTTCATCTATATACTATACATTATTATGTGCTCTTTATATTTATGTCCTATCATATTTGTCAGTTTCAGTGCTGTATCATTGCTTTTACCTTCACAATTCTAATCACATTTTCAATATTGAGATTTGATTTGTTCATATGATTTTTTTTTCATTGATATGGTATGCTTTTGTTGTTGTTGTTTCTTTTATTTTTATTTATTTATTCATTTATTTATCTATTTTTTAGAGTGGAGGCAGCGTCTTTTTCTTAGTAATACTTTACTAAAATATTTTTTTCTGTGATTGTGCATTAAATTGATTTATCATCTATAATTCGTACGATCGTTAGGAAATGGTTTGGAAATGATTAGATTACACAAGCACCAAATCATTTTAATATAAGCTAATTACGATCTAACTTGGTATCAATGTTGCCCGTTGCCTGTTTGACAGTGTGATTGTAATTGCCACTATATAACTTTAAATACATTTAGCCGTATCTCATGTCAGTTATGATTTTCCATAGATTTGTTTAATAATTTTTCCTGCATTTCATTCCAATATATGTGCTTTGTATATCACAATATTTCTGTTTTGTTTTTTAATAACTCACAACTGTATTTTATAAAATTTACTTGTATCTTATTTCCATTAAAGTTCTCAATTCATAAATGTTTTATCACTTTATTCATATTCATTTGTGTCACAGTAGTTTTGGATTTCAAAATACTTTTTATG
Organism: Atrina japonica; assembly: GCA_030159075.1. Classification (NCBI taxonomy): domain Eukaryota; kingdom Metazoa; phylum Mollusca; class Bivalvia; order Pterioida; family Pinnidae; genus Atrina; species Atrina japonica. The sequence goes on along the minus strand of BROG01000412.1, from coordinate 422,072 downwards.
ATTATATATATATATATATATATATATATATATATATATATATATATATATATATATATATATATAAATTATTGTTATTGTGATATTTTTATATACAAACCTATAGAATTTAAACAGTGTCATGTATAACTATCACATTTTATTTGTTTCACATTTTAGTAGAATTTGTTTATATATTGTTCTAAAATATTTTTACTTCTTCACATTTTCATTACTATGTTCCATTTTACCTGTGTTACATTCCTATTATGATTTTCGATATACATGTCAATCATAATTTACCTGTATCACGTTTTGATGATTACCTGTATATAACTACAGGTATTTTATTACGATACCTCTATCATTGTTTCACGTTTTCTTGATAACATAAATCATATGTAATTTGTATCATATTTAAACGGGTATTAACTTTATTTGCCCAAAAATTATTTGAATTTTTTCTACTTTTACTGCTTGTACTTAATGTACATAAAACTATTATATTCCTATATATTTTGTGAAAATAAGGTCAGGTCCAGTGTGGTATCCATATACAAATTAAAACAGAGAAAAAATGTTTTGGAAAAAATACAGCAAATGACCCTTTAAAATTTGATGATTTTCTGTATCTCATACTTTAAATCTTTGATAATTTACTCTCTCTCTCTCTCTCTCTCTCTCTCTCTCTCTCTCTCTCTCTCTCTCTCTCTCTCTCTCTCTCTCTCTCTCTCTCTCTCTCTCTCTCTCTCTCTGTCTGTCTCTCTTTCTCTCATCTATTTTGTTATCAACGCCGCATTATAACATATAACACGAAACACAATTGTCATAAAAATCTTCACGTTCACTTTTTCAACATCAATGCGTCTACCCATTATTTTCCATATCTCCATTGCAGTGTGTCATACGTGTTGTTTAAGGTATTGACTAAACCATGTAAATGTCCAGTCATTTCAAGTAGCTTATTTGCGAGTACCTGAAATTTTACCTGAGCGTTGAAAAGGTTAACTATTGAATATTAAAGTGGTGGGCTTGTTAGTGTATTGTGTGACATCAACCAATCAACTGGCTTTTTAGCTCAACACTGACAGTGTAATACACATGCTACAGAACACTTATTGTTACAGTTACACCAGACATAAATACGGAAACACATGGTCCGGTGTCGACTTTTTACCTTACGTTTTTGACAATTATGTTCTATATGTAGAAGTGTTGAGATACCCTAGATCTAGCCGTACAGTCGAATATACTTACCAGGATCTATATACAAAATGAACAAAGTTTCTGGAACATCAAGTAAGTCTTATTTTAAAATAAGATAATACTATATCTAGATATTCTTCCTCGTTTTAACAATTATGTATCGCAAAACCAGTGCGGATGTTCACATTCATAATTAAAGTTTGGAAATTTAATTTAACCAGTTACTTAACAATAAACTGTTATCATTTTTCTTTTATTCAAAAGCGATAAAAATATCAATTACAATCATACATGTAATATGAAATCAAATTTCACTAAACTTGAATATGATATATTTAACATAAAATCAAATAGTTTATACATATTTTTACATAACATTTCGTCTGAGTTAATCAATATCAATTATCATGTTTCATTATATTTCATCCTGGTGTGATTTTTATTAATATTTAATTAAATAGATTTTGAATATTTAATCAAAGTTCAAATTGTATTGATAAATGAAGAATACAGTAGGACATTGAAGAACACTATATGACATTATATGATAAATTTGGTCCTCATCATTTCTGCATAATTATACTTATTATAGTATGATTAGTAATTATGTCATTATTATTATTATTATTATCATTATTATTATTATTATTATTATTATTATTATTTTTATTATCATTATCATTTAATTTTATTATTTATTTCATTCATTCACTAATTTTTTTTTTCGTTTAATGTAATAATATTTAGTAGTTCCAAATGACCTTGTCTTCCTAGACATAATACTTTTGTTTACAATTTAACCACACTGTGTTATCGCATACTGCCGTTTTAAGGATATCAAAGGTCGTACATTAATTTTATTTTATATAAAAATGATAAACTGACGA
>BROG01000412.1:410000-415000 GCA_030159075.1 Atrina japonica | reverse complement strand
ATATATATATATATATATATATATATATATATATATATATATATATATATATATGTGTGTGTATATATGTGTATATATATATATATGTGTGTGTGTACTTGAAAACTGGAGAATGATCATCGGGCATTTATATCAGCGCCATATTCCAGTGTGTACTTTTTCTGGACTTTCTGTATACCGCTTAAGTAGAAAACATTTATAATCACACATATATAATGGAAGATTTTTCTTCAGCAATGTCAATATTATCTTCATTAATTTGTTCAGCATATGCATGTATTATTACGTACAACACAACACTGCAGTTGAACATATTTACCTGTGTATGTAACCTGCACAATGGCTGGCGTTGAAGGAATGTTTACGATAGCGTTTTTACGTTTGCCCTCTCATTTGTTCATCAGTTCTGCATTTACGAGGATATAATGGCAATATAAAAGATTGGAATCAAAATAATGCGATGCGTGTTTACATTTAAGTTGTTCTGTTTGCTGTTTTGCTGAGGTTAAATCTGAAAACATCAAACAGTGTTGATTTCTCCCAGCGTGTTGTTTGTCTGTTCGGGTACGACGGTGCGGTGTTATATTACTAAAGAATTGTTCAGAGTCTCTAAAATATCCGTAGTAAATCCAGTTTAAAGATGCGGATATATACTGTTAAAATGGTGATGATTAAGTCAGGATCACTTAATGGAAAGGGGTAAGTATCCTGTCATAAGGACCTGCGTGCGCTGCGGTACAGGTATTTGGGGCTTTTTTCCTCATTACAAACGTAAAGTACATAGATACAAAAGGTTTTGTAGCTTACACTCATTCCTGTTTAATGAAATCATTCTAAACTGTTTTTATTTATTTCGTTTTGTAGAGATCAATAAGAAGAAATAGACAGTATATTTGCAAGTCACGTGGACAAGGCGCATGCCCCGTGGACAAGACTCACAGAAATCAATGTCGGGCCTGCCGATTAAAGAAATGCATGGAAGCTGGAATGAATAAAGATGGTATGTGGATTTGATTCATAACAGAATATTTGAAAATGTTGTATATTGCAATTACTTATTTCCTTTAGTTGGCGCGTTCCGGACATTATACTATAGACTTGTAATCGAAATGTTTTTCTTTATCAAACAGCTGTGCAGCATGAGAGAGGTCCTCGTAATTCAACAATTCGCAGACAAGTAGCGATGTATTTGAAGGAAACACGTGACTATGGTGCATTAGTGGCGCAATCTCCTTTTCGACCTCCTTACATACCCGGATGCTTAGGAATCGAGCCTATGACAGACGGTATGAATATAAATGCAATGGAGTCACCATCCCCAATATCCCCGGGCATGATTTGTCAGCCAACACCAAAGGTATATAACACTAATGTGTTGTATTAATTGAATTACATTACAAAATCATTTGCCATTTTACACCTTACAATATTTTCATATTTCACACATGAAGGCAAAGTAAATTAAAGTATTGATGAATACATTTATGACAAAATAGTTTTCTACAGCACAGTAATTAGTTGGCTATTCAAAATCCACAATTTCTTAGTTATAAAATAAAACAATATCTTAATCTCTAAAAATTAAATAAATAACTGTATGGATAAAACAAATTAGCGATCCTAATTATTATGAAAATTTGGTGAACTTTTTTTCTTTGTATTTTTATACATAGAAGCGAAATATATGGTCTACAATAAAATACATACAGGCTTTATATAGAATAGTGTTTTATATTCAGTATCAATTATACAACATGTAAACGGACACACCTGTAAATTATAGAAAACAACTACACATACACCTGTACCTTATTTCAGTATCCACACGAGATTATGCAGGCATACTCTAACAACCCAGAAGCCATCTGTGAAGTTGCTGCCAGACTTCTTTTTATGAGTGTAAAATGGACAAAAAATGTTCCCGCTTTCTTGGGTTTGCCATTCAGGGATCAGGTTCTTTTGTTAGAAGAAGGATGGCGAGAACTATTTGTATTAGGTGCCGCTCAATTCCAAATGCCAATAGAAGCAGGACCCCTTCTTACTGCTGCAGGTGAGTGAAACATATTTCCTTCCTAATAGTAAAATTGACCAAGTACCAATCAATAATCAAAACTCAAGTCCATTATAACACGACGAATTATATGTGCAAATGCTCTCAACAACAATTCCTTAATAATAATATAATTCCTTAAGAAACAGCATCGCAATGCTTAAATCAAAGGTCTTTAGCGAAAAGAATGGTTTTTTATAAACAGACATAAATATGACGTAGATGTCCTGTATTATGGTATATCACTTTCAGAAGTGATAAATACTTGTCTAGACCAACAGTTAATATATAACAAAACTGATCAATATTTTTCCTGTATCCATCACTAACACATACAAAAATAAAAGAAAGTCATTCATGTAAAGCATTTACTTAAATTCATATAAATATTATAAATAATACCAAAGTTATCGTTTTACAAAAAAGTCCAAAATAAATGCCAAAGACAATCGTTTCTGTCAATAAGACATTATCGGTCGAGCTCCAATTTGATATAAATGTATGTTTTCGAAAGAAGGCTAAATAATAAATCTTAATGTATTTCCAAACCCGTCTGAGAGTACCCAATGTAAAATGAATATCTTAGGTTTGAGAAATTTAGAATTTAAATGGTGCTATGCTGAGCCTAACCCTGAGCTAAATACTACTATGGTAAAAAGTATTCTCCTGACAAATCTGTTCTTTCTTCTATAGGTGTTAACACGGAAGACTCTCCGCCAGACAAAGTAGTAAATGTGATGACAGAGATTCGTGCGCTACAGGAGATAATATCCAAGTTCAAATCCCTACAAGTCGATCCTACAGAGTTTGCCTGTCTGAAAGGAATAGTTCTCTTCAAAACAGGTAACCATGGATACCTTTATAAAATGTATTGCGTCAATCTGCACTTTAGTATGTAATGATCAGAATTAGTTTTGGAGATCGAATATTTTCTTATTTCCTATGGATTTATAAAATAGTATTAGCATTAAAAAACAGAGTTTTATTATATATTTTTATAACAGAAGGGAAAATGGATTCATTTGAACGTCTTCCCGCTATTTATTTTACAGTATTTAGAATATGCTCGACAGTGCAATTTTCAATAACATTTATAACTGTTTTGCATCCATATATAAGGTAAAAAGATGAATTATATTATTCTTATAAATCTTTTTTTTTTATTTCTTACAGTATTTCCCAATTCTCAATCCGCACCAGAAGGTAAATCCCTCAGGGATTTCCATACAGTGGCGGGACTTCAGGATCAAGCGCAACTGACTTTAAGCAAGTACATTCAGGCCACATATCCAACACAGCCTTTCCGCTTTGGGAAGTTACTTTTATCAATTCCTACTTTGAAAACTGTTTCCGGATCTACAATAGCGGATTTGTTTTTCAGAAAGACAATTGGAAGTATACCTATCGAACGATTACTAATTGACATGTTTAAATCAAGTGATTTTTGATGGTATTGAGATATGGAGAAAGTCCATACAATGCCTTATAAAATACCGGATATCCACTCCGGACTTGGTTCTGACCATTTCGCAAACAAATGTGATCTCTAAGTATTAGTACACAAATGCATCGCATTTTGTGCTGAACACAGGACGAGAAGTAAACAAAAAGTGACAATACATTGCAATACGTATTTGTGTGTTTTATCCCGTCATGTTTCAACCGACAATTAAGAACCTATTCTAAAAATTAAATACGCTAATTAGCCACCCTGATCAATCAATCTCAACTTCTCCATATTCAAACCACACAATTCGCATTATAATTATCGATAAGTCAGTCATTATTTGAAATGGCGAATGAAAATTAATCCACAACTTGATGGGGCGAACAAAAGGTCGGCAGAATTTTGTCTTCTCGCTGAATCATAATAGACTCGTGAAATGAGATCTTACCGCTAACAAATCACTCTTTAAGCAACTGAACGGTAATTTTATTGAAATGATGAAAGCATTTAATCTGTCTTTCAAACAGCAAAAGGAAATTTTTCTACCCGCGTCGCTGTCAATTAAATGCCTCTGTAGCTTCAAGGTATATAAATTTATATCCTCTGCCATATTTACGGTCAATATGTCAGAAGATAAGTTGCCATCGTAATTGTATAAAAGAAAATGAATGAAGCATTTGTAAGATAGTTCAAATTTGTGTAACACATTGCTTCAAGGCAAAGTATCGCTCTTGAAAACGATGTTGTTGAAATTTGAAATTAAATCTAAACAAGTTATGAGTGCCAAACTTGTGATGCGTGACACACAGTAGCAACAAACCCACCTGTTCAGTAGAGGATATCTTGAGCTAAATGTCATTATGTGTATGCACAAGTGCTTTCAAGCAAGCTTCTTTTCTTTAATTTGATATTGTTATAAACTTTTATAAGAAGAAAACAAACTGAATAAATGATGAAGCGTTTTGATATTTCCTCACGTTGATTACTGTAAATAAAAATACATCTTATCCATCACAAAAAAAAAATACGCCTTTTGTTGAGGGAGATTGTTTTTCAAATAACCATTATTATTTTCAAACCTCAGATTCTTGGCACTATTTCCGCTTAATATTTTGGTTCATAATGCGTCTTTTTTTTCTGTTATACCATCTTAGAGCGTGCTATATTAAGTTGGTGCAAAGTTTGTACGTATACATAATTACTTCTCAAGTTCCTTTTTTTTTCAGCAATGTGTTCATATCACACGTCTTCAATAAGACAATATTTTTACGTAATACTATAATCCAGTTCGTCACCAAGTGATGTTTTGGTATGTTATAGGAGGGGCCATTTACGTGGGATTTTAAAGAAAGAATTTCCTTACTTTGAGCTCGGGGGAAAATTCTAGGATTAACATAGAACGATTATCTGCTTAAATGTGATAATATAGATTCGTGTTGAATACGTGGGAGGTATGGACTCTTGCATTTTATAATTGGGTTAATTATGTAATTTTATCCCCCC
>BROG01000412.1:85000-405000 GCA_030159075.1 Atrina japonica | reverse complement strand
ATCTTTAATCAAATATTATACTACATCTGTACATGCCTTATGTATGTCAACTCTATGGGTGAATGCCATTCCATCCCTCCAAAATGTAAAACATAATGCAGAAAAATAGAGATATCAAATGATTATCAGTTTTCCTTTTACTTTATTATTTTAAAAAAAAAGTTACCACTTTTGCCAATGTTGATTGAACAATCCCGTCTAGATTAGCTTTTGAATAGGTCTGAAGGTGGATTAGAATTTTGATCTTCAGGTAAAGTTATACCGACTATTGTTAAGGTGCAGGTGTCCATACATTGAAGGTAAGTTAATCGGGAAGAAATAAATCTACAATACACATAAATTAAATATATTTGGATGAAATCGACATATGTAAGACGATAACTAAACCATGTAATACCCCGTAAGTGTTCTTATACACCTTGAAATAAAAGTTACTTCATTCCGGAGAACAATGGATAAGATTTGTGTGTATTGTCTCGCCTTGGGTCAAAAGACGGTAATACAGAGTTAATCCCCTTGATCACTACTTGATCTTTTGGCCGAGTAATGAGACAATTTCACAATTTCTTTATTATGTTTGCACCTCCGTCTTTTTATTTTTCTTGGGTATTTATTATCCCTTTTTGATTGCAGTGGATTTGTTTCTATTGCATATTCGTATCTAATTCATAAATCCATTTGCATTATTAAATATTGAGTCAGTGTCAAACAACATTTGAATTTGAATAAGGTGTGACACTGGTATTATGTCTTATGATTAAAAGTGAATGTCAGCTGATATGTACAAGCAATTAAAACGTTACACATTAACCTACATTATATCATTTGTAAAAATAAACGAATTTCAAAATAGAAAAGTGTTAAGCAATCAGTCACATAACACAGACGCTACCCGTCTATATATATATATATATATATATATATATATATATATATATATATATATATATATATATATGTGTGTGTGTGTGTGTGTGTGTGTGTGTGTGTGTGTGTGTGTGTGTGTGTGTGAATGTGTGAATTAAGAAAAACTGCCTTGATAATTACAATTTTCGTGTGTTAGCAATATGTTTCTTTATGTGTTTATGCGAACGTCATTAAATTCTTGTCAACATTTGTTTAGAAGCACAAGTGTAAGCCACACCCCACGCAACATGTATTTTCAGCGTAGATATCCACTGTGTAATGGTAAAAAAATATAGCTTTCTAAGAGTGAAAAAGTCGGTCAAAATGTACGTTTAAGTAATGGTAACAATTTTTTGGTTGATCAAGTCGTTTATGATTCTTACAAACTGCCATCTAGTTAAGTCTACTAAAACGACCCTCATTTTAGTTTGGGAAATTTACACTATAATTTAAGAGTATTTTTATAACTTGTGAGGCACATATAATAAACAGGAAATTGAATCAATTGAAATATAATTTCCTCAATAGTGATGCCTTCTGGCACAGAAATGAAGGAGGCAGATGCCATTTTACCTTAAATTGTTCACTTTATCTCTTATGAAAAAAGAATCATTCGAAAATCTTATATCTTGCTAGAAAAAAATCTGGATCGTTGTCGAGATCTTTATAAGTCAATTACCCGAAAATGTAACAAGAGACGATATCAACGACAAAATGATGCTCTCACCAATGTTAGATCCTGGGGCAAAACGTCCGTTTTTCACAACTTCTATTTAATTGAGTTATCATAAATATGAGGATAGAACTCCGTTGATAACAGCGGAAAGTAGAGCTACTTTCATAAGGTTTATTTTCTGAGGTGATATAATTAGTTGCAGGTGGTTTGTTAGTAAAGTTAATGCATGGGAATTTTTTGCCTGTAATAGTACATATACATGTATACATAGATCTAGGACATAAACTTGTAACTTCGGAACGTTGTGATGAAATGTTATTAAATATATCTGCACATAGCATTATTAAAAATGCGTAACACTTATAATTTATCTCTCTTTCTATAAACGGTGCAAAAATCCTCAATATTTATCAAATGAAAAATCAGTTATCCAACCTTAAATTGAAAACAAACGAACATGTACGCATCCATACACGTACAAATATTCGCAGTCATTTGCGAAATCACATGATATAGAATGTAATACAATTAAATCATCTGTCGTTGAGTGAAATTTTACAAACAGAATTTTTTCAATATTTTACCTTGTATACACTTAGTCTAGTTTTTGTTAAGAATTCCCTCCAACGATTTATGCATTACATTTGATATAGTATAGTGTTTCTATCAAGAGCAAATAACCGATTCAAGTTTCAAAATGCTTTTATCGTAAGCAATTACTGTTTCACCAACCTCAGTCACATCTTATTTAGTAAGGACAGAAGAGGAATAGAGTTACTTAATGTCGGTTACTTTTGTGTGTGGTATCAAATTCTTTTAAAAACCCAAATACTGCTATTTAGAATAAGAGTTTGTAATTGCAATTAATTGTTTATAAACATTTTGTGATGTTTAACCTGACTTTGACTACAGTTTTATTTTTTCAAATTAGAATTATTAATGTGTCCGAAAGCGGAGGTTAACGTGTAACACTGAATCTGATATGAGGTACGTCTATATTAGGTAATTTCTATACGCTTTGTATTTATAAATTCACACAGAGTATAAATATCATTGTGGTATAAGACCAATCTCCAACACACGTGACAATTTTTGTTAATATGACTTTGTTATATTGAACATGGATGGCTGTAACTTTAATTTGAAGTTTTTCCCTTGATTGGGATACAATTTACGTACAACTTATTGATTTCCACTTATCTTTTTACACTTAATGGTTGAGTATTACGTTAAGAAATCACACATAGTAGCTTTTTTATTGTCATGAGTTGAACATCTTTTAATATTGCAAAATTGGAGATCCCATTCAATATGAAAACGACATTTTGAATCAATTTTGACATTTAAAAATGCTAGATCTATGTGAAATAATTTCTTCTCATGCTTCAATTTAAAATTCCTCAGCCGCAGATTCAAAATTGTAGACCAATTTTCGAACAAGTTTGTAAATAATGTTCATTTGTATAGAAATTAGAGAATAACTTTTCATGTTTAATTACTTCATAGTTATTACTTTTTAAAACATTGTATTTCAAAATCGATTTTAACCTCAACCATTACACATCATTTAAAGGAATATAAAATTGATAGTTTTCTAGAATCAGTAATTAAAATGTGTCATATTCAGCACTAATTTAGAGAAAAAAACTCAAATCTCATTTACGAATGTTTTACTGTGAAAAAAACTTTTCTGTGAAGTTTGAATTGGATGTACGGTTCAGGGATACCCACTTATCTACCTGGTCACAATGGCATAAACGAATCAAAGGAATTATTGTCTGCACTTAAATTGGTACTTATCATACATAATATTACCGTAGTTTTCACGAACGCTAGACGTGTTGAAGCATAAAAAAACAAAAGTAAAATAATGTAGCTCTGTGAATAATAACGATGCTGTCAATATCTGCTTTTACACAAATCCAATACTCATTTACGGCATTGAATTATTAATTACACATTAATTACACTTTCAATAACAATCTTGAAATCTGATAATGATATGACGTGCATGTTTCGGAAATACCCAGCTCTGACCGATGATCCTCTAAACTAAATTAAATATTTGATTTTCTTTTATCATTCTGAAGACTTATGAGGAGTTCCGAATTCAGATATCGAACACAATTTAAATCGTTAAATCCGCGTATTTAAATCAAATTGGCAGGAAATTGACAATATAATTATAACAATCATAACGGTAAACATTTGACTAAAACTATGTACTAAAACATCAACTTCGAAATAAGAGAAGCAGTGTTTCACCTCTGATTATTTGGAGTCATACAAAAGCATCACTGTAGTTGTTAAGTTTTGTCTTCCGTTAATGTATTTACTCTTTGGAATTCTGAATGCTTCTCCAATTTAAATATCTAATGCATTTAAAATAAACTAGTGTTCAGGTCTTCGCTTACTTAGTAAAGACAATATCTATGCCGATTTCTATGATGGCACAGAGGTGACATAATATATTTTTCTTTTAAGTGCGTACGTAATACTAGTACATGTGTATATGGGGATTCCGTGGTCGAGTGGTTAGCGGCACACATTGAACCTAAGCTTATTTTTGTGAGAAAATTTGCCAGTTTACTTGCGGAATGCCGGTGTCTCTTCCCGGGTATATTGTAACCGGGTTATCGCCACCATTAAAATTGGCCGCCACCATATAACTTAAAAATCGTTGAGTGTGGCGTAAAACAAAAGTAAAATCGATTTGAATAAATACATGTAAACGTATTAATTATTATGTGCACATGTATTAGATATAAAAATCTCAGATACCAAAGTATAAATCTTCAGGATGTCCAGGATATAGATACAAATCTGGTAAAAATGGACAAACACGGACTTCTGTAAACCAAGAGGTGGGATCAAGTGCCATGAAGGAGTAAGTGTCCCGTCGACAGGTCACACCCACCATGAGTCCATAGTCAAGTCCAAATGAAATACGTGAGGAACAAATCCTCGTCACAATTCGTTCAGACGTCTCAACAACCGCCAACGAAAAGGCAACTCAACATTTCACATAGTGAAACAGAGTAATTGCAAACAAGACAATTATACCGTCCATGGGTCCAAATTTTCCTTGAGTATTATTCGTATACATGGTGCATAACTTTATGAAACTTATTAAAAGGATTGTATTTTTATATGCGTCTTTAATATATATCATATTAAACGTATTTATTGAAACCATAGAAGCATTTCATCTGTGCCTTGCGTCATCTGTAGATAGATTATACCGACCGTAAAATTTGCCGAACGTTGACATCAAATACGGTTTTTCGATATCCCTGCGTCAATTATTTTTCAATGAGTAGTTTACATCTGTATATAAAATGTTCATATGTTGAACACGCCCTGGCATATCGGATCATTTGTAAATATAAACTCCATATGCTGGTGACTGTGGAATATTACTACTTAGTTGTGGAAAATTTACGATGGGAAAGCCAAAATCGTCGCGTTTGCCGTATAACTTAGTTGCCAATTCCCCGTCTTTGTCTATATTATAAACATAATACGAAAGTTATAATGCTAATTAGCTAATGCATGCGTATGCAATAGATAATAAGTGTCCACGTAATAATAAGGTGACATGAAAAATGCTTTTGTATATTACGTGCTTACGTAATAGACAGATATATTTTTCATGCGACATGTAAATTTTTAATATTTATGTACTTTGAAATTATTTTTACTTTTGGCCTTAATTAAGATAAACCATTGCTACTGTAACTTGGACCATATGCATAAACAGATAAATATCAAATTATTGCCAGATTTTTATTATCCCTTTTAATTTATGTTTTTATACATGTATCTCTTATTTTCAATTTAAAATACGTAAAGACCTCGTAATATATAAAAATAAAATGCAACTAATCATTCATTATATGTTTAAAATTTACACACAAATGAAAAGGAAAAGTTGTCAACCTTGAACTATTTGGAAACAAAGAGGCCCATGGGTCCAAATTTTCCTTGAGTATTATTCGTATACATGGTGCATAACTTTATGAAACTTATTAAAAGGATTGTATTTTTATATGCGTCTTTAATATATATCATATTAAACGTATTTATTGAAACCATAGAAGCATTTCATCTGTGCCTTGCGTCATCTGTAGATAGGTTTTACTTTATTCTGTGTGGTGACAGTCACCAATTCATATTTTCTAATAGAAAATTATATTATAGAGATGCAAAAATTAGCAATCTTACAACCTCAATTTGATGAACAAACGAATATAGTCCTGATTTCATAGGTAGAAAACTATACAGAAAAACAAATTAAGTTATATACAGCAAACCGCTAAACGCGAAGCAACACATCTGGAATTATAAACTGCAAGGTCAAATGTCAAGGTCAGGGGGAAATTGTCAAGCAAAAATTAAGACATACCAATGGAAACTGGACATGAAAATGGTCTCAACATGGAGAACAATTGTGAATCCAAAAAGGGGTGGGACCAGGTGTCCGGTTAGAGCCTGTCGCAAATGTTCCATGGAACATATCGAGTTCGGTGAAAAGGTCAAACTCGGCGAGAATGTCACCAGTTATTATAACTTTGGTATTATGTTTATAATATTTGTAACCACTAGGTCGTTGCCACTGCTGGTGGACCGTTTGAGTCCCCGAGGGTATACATAAACTTAGTACTTGGTATTTCGGTACCAGCTGTTCATCTTATACTAAAGTAATATTGGGCACTGTTAACACTATTTAAATTCAAAAATTGTCTAAAGTGATGTTCATTATTGACAGTAGTTACTCTTAGAAATACTTTTAAAGGGCCTTGTATGATGCCACTTTATCTTTAGAGAATACACATACTTTTCAAATTGGAGCTCAACTGATGAAGTTAAAAACGATATCGTCTTGAGTCTTTGGTATTATGTTTATAATATTTGTAACCACTAGGTCGTTGCCACTGCTGGTGGAAGTCCCCGAGGGTATATAAACTTAGTACTTGGTATTTCGGTACCAGCTGTTCACCTTATACTAAAGTAATATTTGGCACTGTAACACTATTTAAATTCAAAAATTCTAAAGCTAAGATGTTCATTATTGACAGTAGTTACTCTTAGACGGATTTTGGCTATACTTTTAAAGACATTATTTGGCCTTGTATGATGCCACTTTATCTTTAGAGAATACACATACTTTTCAAATTGGAGCTCAACTGATGAAGTCTAATTGACAGAAACGATATCGTCTTGAGCATTATAACTTTGGTATTATGTTTATAATATTACTAATGTCCTATCATAATGTTACAGAGCTAGATGCTGCAGCCAAACAAATTTGTATGCAGACAGACAGACGGACAGACATCTTCACCAATTAATAGAGTGGTATTTGCTTCACAGGCAGGCCAAACATTATCACATTATGAAGGTTTTGGAAATCTAACGTCAATACTGCTTGGGATTAGTAAGAGAGACAGATTGAAATAGAAAAATGAGAAAGTCATGAAGGACCAGTAATAGACTTCTTATAGAGACGAGATAGAGACCTTACACAGGCAAAACATCCAAAGAAATATAAATTTCATACATATATCATATCAATGCATAACTGACTATGAGGTGTCAAAGTTGACATATGGTTTAGATGTTAGAGCAATATAAAATTTCAAACTTTATGTGACTTCACGTCAAAATAATGCCTGTCAGGTTTGGTTAAAATTGGCCCATTGGTTCTTGAGAAGTAAAACATTTCTAAAAATTGACCATAAACTGATATTCATCATTTACTTACGTGCCAGTGACATTGACTTTTCATCCCATGACCTAGAAACTTTGTCACAATAATCATAACAGCTTTCTGTTACTTATGTGGATAAAAAGTCAGTGAGTGGCTGCTAGTCCCTTTCATTCACGAACATTGATGAAAAACTTATTTTTTCCCAAGTACTTAGGTGCCTGCAATACTGATCTTTTAACACCAGACCTAGAAACGTTCTCAAAATGAACCACAGGAAATTCCTTACAACTTTTTTGATATCTTGGTACACAGAGTCCATACGTTCGGAGTTAATACGCCATTTGCTTAAACATGTACCCTATGTCATTTGAATCGTTTTCTTGTCGCTAGTTTATGAAGACTTTGTTTTCATTCGTAAACTGTAGAATTTGACATAACAATCACGCATACCAATTGCAAAAATTCTGATCATAGGTCCATGAGAAGAATTTTAAAGGTGTGTGCAATCCTAGACCATTTTGCCCTTTTCGGAGCCCCTTAAGGTCCTAGCCCCTTTTAAATGCCAAGTATATGTGTGGTTTTACATGGGGATAGTTCTTTTTAAATTCGGTTAAAATGTTTATATTGGGTAATGAGAAGTTGAAAATGTCTTAAAGCTAACAAAGGACTACTTACGACGACAGACAAAAGACGTTAGCAGTAGGCCACCATGAGCTTTTTGCTCTGATGACCTGATAAAGGGGAAGAATATTATTGAAGTTACAAATTTCAAGTTATATATTAAGTTATTGACACTACGTAGTGGATCTCACTGTCGTTATACTGAAGTTCATTCAATGAGATTTATTTCTAAGATTATGATAAAATTTTACAGCCAAACAAATTTATCTTCTTATCATTAAGGTATGTCTTATATTGTCTTAGTCAGAACAGAGTAAATAATACAAATGACTTGAAAAAAAAAACCATATCAAATTTCCATACACTATAATAATATGCAATAATGTGATTATGTTAAACATTAGCCCAGGGACTACAATATTTATGTCTTCAATAAAGCCAGTCTTCATTGCAAAACAACATATTTAAAATTTATATATGTAAAACAATACAAACAGAATATAAAGTATAAATATAAACTGCAACAATGTAGGTTTTTAATGATATATCACAGTCACCATCCAGTGATTCAAGAATTCCAAAGAGTTTACATATCAATGAGAATAATAAAACGGGCATTTTGTCCGGCTAGATCAAAGCTGCATTCAAATTAGAAAATAGAACACTGAATAGAAAAAAAACACAACACATTGTTAATTCAAAATTGTGACCTCGCGATCTATCTGACATCTCTGAATGGCGATTCATTGCGTGAAAATGAAATCTTTTGGCAGTATTTGTTCGTAGCCAATTAAAATCAGAAAGTTTTGAAACTTGACGAGGTAGAATCGATGACCATTTTGTGTGCTGTGCGGATGGAAGTTCCATAAAAATGATAATGCTTTTTTAATGAGTTACAATGGACTGTCAGAGAGGACAGTAGGGAAATGTAAATCATAAAACCTACCCTATAATTTATTACAGAGGTAAACACAATTTCTTATATTGACATTGATCTGACGGTAAAACCGATCATTAACAGTGAAACTGACAAATGATCAAGAGTTTATTAGTTTTTACTTAACAAATAATCTGCTACTATGTTTTAATGAAATAAATGAAATTGGCAATTTGATTGTTTAAATCATCGAGCACACCTGCTTTTTTCACAAATAGAATTTCAATGGCAAATTCTTCTCCAGATAGTAGCGACATTTTTCATTTGTAAGAGCAAAATGAACAATTGAATAGTTTCTTTCACTTTGTTAATCTCTTATAGCAATGTGAAGTACCAAAAACGTGTTTTTCATGCCAATAATTACTGGTTGATCTCAACCTTGTCTTTCTTCAGTTGAATACTGTTGTAAGGATACTTCGTTGAAGTATTTCATTATTATGAAATCAATTATGTATCTTGATTCAAATTATTGGAAAATATATAGACAGGTGTCAGTTCAAAACACATACAGCCAAAAAATTTCATATTCAGTTCAATTTTTAATTTATATTTATCGAGGTTTCCACAAGATTATGTTTATTAAATAAATACTTCATGACATATTTATCGTATGAAATATGACGACTTGAGACCCATTAGCTATTTTGATCTAGAAATGGTTCATAATTTAACTCACACAACTTGCATTTTTTCATAAAGATCAACTGAATTTGAATGTGAATTTCATAATTTGAATATTTTTTACGCTAAACATTAAACAATATTTTAGTCATGAGGTGGCAGCCAGTTTGAGTGGTGAAAGAGAGAACCCTGGCAAACCTTCTCACAAAATCAGATTATGTTCCAGCGGGAAATAATGATTAACAAGAAGTTTTAAGTTAACATGTTACAGTAGTCACACATTTTTAAGGATGCAGTGAAATTTTCGACATTGAATTACATCGTAGAATAATTACAGGTACTTTAGTTATCTCTATTGTTTCAAGTTGATGTAATTAAGTTCAACTTATCAAGCTTATGTGAAAACAAAAGTTTGTCCTACACACAATATGTGAAAAACACGACAAATGGGCCTGTCCACAAGGGGTCAAGTGACCTAATTTCAGAATAATCAAAGAAGGTAACAAAAATATTGTGTTTTTACCCGAAGGAATATGTACTGTACTTTTTCTTCTTGTACAAAAATATTTTTACATCCAAAGCAACCTAATTATAAAACACTTACAATAGGTGTTGCTGCCAAAATCTTGGTTATTAAAAGAGCAATGTAACAAGATGCCATGGGTCATAATGCTCACCGGGGATCCTAACAGTTTTCAAGAAACTGAACTAGTTATAAAGGGTCCGGAACCTGAATGACCCCTACGATAGTTCAAGGGAAAAGAGTAAATATAAGAATTGGGGTGGTGTTATCAAACGTTTTCAAGATATTTGACGATTTCAGAAAGGGTTGGATCCAGAATGTCCATAAAACCTTTCCCCTACGCGTCATTAAATTTTTCTTGATACAAGAAATAAGAAAAAATATAATTATGGTTTCAGGGTAAATAATTCAATAGTTTTGGGAGCAAGATTGAAATAAACTTTTCTAAACTTTCACTTGTTTCACAAATGATTTTGTTTGACGGAGGACAGCACTCGGTTACTATGTACCAGGGAGGAGACCATTGGTCTTCCACAAGTAAACTGGTAAGCTTTCTCATAAAGTCATATTAGGCTTGGACAAGTGCCGACTATTTGACAAATGAATATATCTATGAACAATTTTAACACATTGCAACAATAATGCTCATGTGACAAAGACTTAGTATGAACACAAATACAATGAAGCTTTTGCATCAATATGATTTATGGGTCAGTGGTTATTATTAATATGTATATGAACTGGAATCGGATTTTTTATGTTACATTTTTTTCCACAATATATTCTACATACTCAACAGCAAGTCGATGGTAAAAGGGAGATAACTCTAGTTAAATTCAAACACTACAAAGTAGCAATTCCACAATGATTGAATACTTCTCAAGTCATATTATTTACTAGGACAAAAAATTCTCTCATAGAAAGCTATATGTTTACAATACATTTTTATTTAATTCAGATATTTAGGCCGAATAATTATAGTCTATGCTATTCACAGTGTCACCATTGTCACTGAAATCTTTCTTGTATTGGTTTTATTCGTATCATAAAATCATCAGCAAACTCATTATTAATTCTATTCCGACAGCTTTTAGAAGATTGAAATTATTAAAGATATTATTTCTGACACAATGTCCTCTACTTAAATAACAAGATTTATTTCAACGAATCTGACCGATGGTTATTATTCAAGAACACACCCCACTTTGCGATAGATGTCATTGCAAGACAAAACATATTTTAAAGATATAAATCATCATAAATTTGCATAGAAGACACGTATTTATTTTATAATTTTTTTAAAATATTTTTTTATTTTGGTATATTACAAATAGACAAATATCATCAATGAAAATTTAATGAAAACATTTATCACTGAATTCAATATCAGCATCAATTACATTATACAATTAAAATAATCAACAGTCATATAAAAACTCACATCAAATCTGTAGGTCTGTTGAAAAAAAATTGACTTTATTGCAGTATGTTTCATCATCGCATTTTTCATTGTCATATTTATTATTACTCAGAACAAAACTTGCAGTAAATTATGAAACATGAAAATATTATAACAAACATATACTTGATTATAAATAACATATATGACGTTTGCATGAAGGTACAATTGATATGTATAGAGTTAATACTATTATCACACAAGTTATTGGTATTGAAGTATTAATACCTTATCACAGATATATTTCAGAAGAGCTAGCTCTAATAATTATGAAACAACGTGAAAAAATTTCAAAATACAGATATGCTCAAATACCATTCTTTTAATGACCAAAGAACCAGATTTGTGTCCAAGCCTCATAGTATTGAGATACATTATCCTAAAGCCAATACATAATAGTCAGAATATCTGAATATGTAGTGACACATCAACATAAATGGAAAGTACTAATAGCTAGAAAACTTCTATCTATTCAACAGATTATGACTTTCAAAGACCATTACCACTACAGACAAAAATACACTCCATGCTTCTCACCAGAGAAATATACATCAGCTTTGAATAACTTAAGATTAGAAATATGAGTTACAAAACAAAATTATTATTTAAAACAATCATTAGCAAAGTTGATTTTAGTAAGCTGCACCACTAGGATCTAAGAAATTGAAAAAAAAAAGTAAAAAAAAACACAAGCAAAGAAAATGAGACTGAAACAGAAAAAAACAGAAAGACTAATTTCACTGAACCAGTTTATTTGTACATCCTGTGTAGATAATATAGTAGCATAGACAAAATTTACTTTCAACTCCAAGACGAAACGCACATTTGTCAATGGTTAATAAAAATGCACCTGTACCTGCTAGATGTGGCACACACGTATAATAATTTCTTAATTCAAAGAATGAATTCCATACTAATATACAAAAACTGATTTATTTGGAAAAGTAACCTTCTATACATTCTCAGCAGTAAGTCGGCAAAAGAATACCAAACACTAGACTGCACACTTAAATTAGGTATCACAAATATATTTGTATAATTTTATATTGAATAGAGCAACTTTGAAATACGATAAACATTACTTTTGTAGTCTTTCATTTTGTAAAACCAAAGGTCAATAAGACCTTTTGGTCACCTACATTCACCCTTTCTTCAAAACCTGACTAAGTGATTATGAAGTTTGCAATTTCAGTTACACATACTCTAGCAATAAATTTGAAGAGAATTGCCCTTTCAGCAAATTTGTTACATGTTAAAAATTTGGGGAAAAAAATGCACATTCACACTCTGCTGAATTTGCACAAGAGCTGACTTAGGTCATAAAATCTGAAAAAGTGGCTCAGAAGCCATAATGCTCACCTGAACAATATTGACAACAGAAACGTCCCAGTCTTTGACTCAGGTGAACTACAAAGAAACCATACCACTTCTGAAAAGTTCATCCTAGAATGACAGCAACAAGTTTCTGCTATGGAACAATAAATTTGTCTTGATACAAGGAGCAAAAAATATATATCTAAAAAGATTTTGACTCAGAATGAAACCAAGGGAATTCTACTTCTTGCCAATAAACTTGTCATGACATAAGAAAAATATTTGGTTTGGGGTGATGATTTGAATAGTTTTCAAGATATTTGACCACTTCTGATATCGAGGGCCCAGAATAACGCCAAAGAATATCTGTTTTGTCAAAATACACTCGTCTTGACATAAAGAACAAGAAAATATATGTATTCCCAGTGTGGATCTCATGGTTTTTCGGGTATATATTTCAATTTTAGTCAAGTATTTTTTAACATAGTTATTTAATAGGGTCAATTAAGGACCCTTCTCAGTGACCGCATGTTGACCCAAGGGACTATGATTTATGATATGTATTTTCACTTGGTGTATATATTTGTGTATGCTTTCTGCACATTGTAGCAATATTACTAATTTGAGAAAGATTTCAGGACTATTTCCCCTTTGAATGAGCCAAGGTCATTCCATTGGATAAACCTGTTCTGCCAAAAATGATTGTGTCAAGTTTGGTTTAAAATTACCTAGTGATTCTGTAGAAGAAAACAAATATGTTAAAACAATGCCAACAACAACAATAATGATGCCAGTGATGGACAACGGACAACTTTTGACCACAAGAGCTCTTGACCACTTGAGCCATCAGCTTTAGTCAGTAAACACAGCAGAATATTTTGTATCATTAAAACTACATTCATACGAATTCTAGTCTTCAAATCCAAAGACTGAATCCAGGTCAAACCATGATTCATTTTTCTGATTTAATTTTGAAAGTTTAGATTTCTGTGGTTTGTCCTTTGGTGATGTTTTGAAAAACTTTCCACCTGGTCTTGATGGAGTCTTACGAATATTTTGATTATTCTGTGTCTTCAGTGTTGTAGAATTCTGAAAAGACAAAAAATGATAATCAATAATTACTTTAAATGATTCTCACAGTCCTGGGCCCGAAATCACCAAATTTACTCACTTTCTCAAGCTCAACATTTATATCATTATTTTTACTATATAATTTTTGTAGAACTTTTGGAATTAAGTGATTAGGAAACTTATAATCATTTTCCACCATTCACATACAAATTTTTACGTCACATTTATGATTTTCTTCTAAAAAATGAATAAATATGTTGAGCTCGGTACTCAAAATTTGAGTACGTACTCAAACAATATTTTAATATTTATGAAGTTTTGTTCAAATGAGCCATAATTTTTATCATTATTTACAATTTTATGCCATCAATATACAAACATGCCCAGTTACAAAAAAAATTGCGTGTTTTAACCTTAAAATCATGAAATGTTAGTTGAGCTTGAGTACCGAGTAAATTTGGTGACTTCAGGCCTTGACTACTAATAAATGAACTAAAACATTTTATCATGTTTATTTTGTTTTTCAATATTACAGTTGTGGCATCGAGAAAAAGAATGAAGAATACATTCGTACCGCCTGTTTTTTAGCAACCGGTGGTCCTCTGGGTTTTCTGTTTAACTGTAGTCTATTTTTTGAGCCCGTTTTGTTTTCTCCATTCAAATCACCATCATTATCATCATCATCATCAAAATCATCAACATCTAGATCATATATCCTACATTTTGGTGATGGACGAACATGAAGAGGAATGTCCTGTTTCCCTCCCTTATATCTCTTTTCAATGTCATCGATCTGTAACAACAATGAAACAAATACAACTGGCATTCTGAAAGTATGAATGAATCAATATCCCTTACCAGAGAAATGATTAAGTGAATAGTAAGTGACAAGTCAAAACTTAACCAGGCAGACTGATGGATGCTGAGCAAAACAAGTCACATACAGTAAAAAGACTCCATTTCCAATGCAAAAAAAAGCTTTTTTTCCCAAATTTGCTGTCAAAATTTCCCAAATGAAGTCATAAGTCAAAAGACAATGAACTTGAAGAGATTTCCATATTTCAATAAAATGTTGCTAAAAATCCCAATTCAAAAGGCCTTGGCCCCATTCCCCAGAAAGAATGGAAAATCCCTGTTTTACGGACAACTTAATACAGATTTCTGACAAAAGCATTATGACATGTGTCATCAAAGGTTGTTAGCATGGTTAAGTTATGATACTTTTGAACACAACAAAACTTTTTCAACTGTCAGCTTATCAATTTGAAACAATAAATCAATCCGAGTCAATATAATGCAACTATAAATTGCATAAGCTCCAAATCTGTATTATTCTCAATTTATATGAAAATACTTTTGTTAGTTGTCCTAGTATAGAGACGTGCCAAAAATCTACAGACACTATTACTTTTTACAATATATTTCATATAAAACCACATTTTTTTCAATTTTAAATACAAAAAAATTAATTCCTGTTAGTAACAACTTTTTGGCAATATTTGGAATGGATAAAACACTGAATTTGAATATATGCCCAACTTATATCACATTTTGCTTAACCTGTTAATTTCACAATCAAAAAGTTTTGTTCAATTGAATTTCATAAATATCACGCATCATTTGTGTTTAACATTTTAATAAGTGTTTGAATTGTATGTTTGTGTGGGAGTGATATTTCTATGAAAAATATATAACCAGCTACTGTTCACACTGCTCCACATTGGAAATAGAAAAATCTTCGATATTTTGAATGAAACAAAATCATAGTGTATAAAAAAGACTTTAATGGCTGAAATAAGTTGTGTAATAATTAAAATGTGATCTCTCATTATTATCTATTTGAATGAATGAGCCAAAATGATCAAAACAGAATAGGGGTGGCCATTCCCAATGTTAAAATAATGTCATCTGCTGTGGAAGGAATTCCAACGTGTACTCGATGACGTCAGTTGTGGATGGTTCCAATTTTCAACAGGTACGCAATGTACTATCGATGGCAAAAGCAGTCTCAGAAAGCTTCTTGAATAAAAACAGTGATGATAACTAAAGAAGTTAAATTATATATATACATATATAAATCATGGTTAAAGTCATTGACAACTTCTTTTAAACATAAACACGAAGTGTGGGTTATGGATAAATAATAATAAAAGAATTTTCATCCACTCCTCTCTTAGCTTGTTAAAATGTACTGTTCTCAATATGACACCAGCACTGGGATGTTGATTTAGTATAGGAAATATATATATCTTTCAAAATAAGACAAGAGGCCCAAGGGGCCTTAAGTCGCTCACCTGGCAAAATTGATCAACATTGCAGAAAACAAAAAAAATGTGTAAAATATAAAATCGCTAATAAACATGAAAAACAGTATGCTCATTGGACCTTAATAAATCACCTGAGTGAAATGTGTTTTACTAACAATAAACTGAAAAGCAACCAAAAGCATGGTGGTGATCCCTGAACAATAGGGAAATACAGCGCAAAATATGAAAAAATCCACTTAAAAGGGGAGATAACTCCCATAAGGATCAACCTGACAATTTAATTCCTGTCAACTTTTTCGTAGATCTTTGTGTACTGAACATTTTTGCTTCTTTCTCTTTCTATCTATTATTCTTTTCACAATAATAGGACAAAACTGTCAAAAACATGAGAAATCCATTAAAAGGGGAAATACTCCCAAAAGGGGCAACCTGACAATTTCTGCCTCTTGACTTTTTTGTAGATCTTTGCATGCTGTGCATTTTTGCTTATTTCACATAAGGGTCAACCCGACAATCTCCACCGAAATGAAATATTTGTAGATTTTTACAAGCCACTCATTTTAAGGTAATGGTTTTTTCTCTAGCTTTAATAATTTTGGAAATACATGTATTAAATCAAAAATATCTGCTGACTCATTCGTTCTATATTTAGCCATGGCAGCCACGTTTGGTCCTAGCCCCTTTATGCAGCTTTACATTGTTATACTTCCTGTCAAGTTTGGTTCAATTTGGTCCAATGGTTCTGGAGAAGTAGTCAAAAATGTTGAAAAGTTCACAAAAAAAACTTATATTTTTCATTTACTTTAGCGCATGTGACATTGACCCCATGACCTTGAAATTTTGTCAAAATGATCCTCAGGTAATTTCTAACAACTTTCTCATATATCTTTGTATACAAAAAGTCGATCAGTTTTGAGTTATTGAACAATTTGTAATACAAATATACCCTGTTATTGAAGCGCCCCTCAGTGCCTCGTTTATGGACAGATTTCAATTTCTTTCACAAACTTTGTAGATATTGACTTTACAATCATGCATACAAAATTTGAGTCATCTGATCATTGGTTCATAAGAAGAAGATTTTTAAAGATGTACCAAGTTTTGGTCCTTGTTGGACCCTTTCAGGGCCCCTATTGGTCCTATCCCTTTTTCATTCGCAAACTTTATGCGGCTTCACATGGGGATGCTATATGCCAAGTTTGGTTAAAATTGGCCTACTGGTTCTTGAGAAGAAGATGTTTGAATGCAAAAGTTAACAGACGGACGCCAGGTGAGCTAATAAAAACTAAAAACTGTTAACATATATGTTAAACCTATATAGAAGATATTCAAAATAATAATAAAATGATTTACATCAAAGATATGGTAATAATGATTAGTGTTGATTGATCAATATGTATTGATGAAAAAAAACAAGGGAATGATTGACATTTGGATTCCATTATGCATTCTTTATTTCAAACGTGATACTAGCCTTTCAATCTATAAATATCTACTTTAAAGAAAACAAATTACATTGTTCCTTTGTTGTGTTCAACAATTAATTTAAAAAACTGAAATATTTACATGCTTAATTTGACACTGATTAGTAAAACCATTAAATCACAGAATTATTTCCTGGGCATATATATGTTTACTTATCTATTGTTTTACATCTCTTGTTTATACCTCGATTTCCATCAGCTCTGAAGATGATGATTCTGAATCAAAATCTCCATCACTGTCTCCATTGGCAAACACAACACGTCTCTTTTTGATAGCTGATGCCCCACTAGATCCTTTAAGAATGCTTCTTTGTGGAGTTTTAAAAGCAGTACTGGACACTGTCTCTTGAATTTTATTAGTCAATGGCGTTTTGGGTGTTGCTATTTTCTAAAGCGAAAAAATAAAAACCACATACATATTGAATGAAACAACAAGAATCATGTTAAAAGGAAGATCTAACATATGACTGCATGTCTAAATACATGTATGCATGTCACTGGAAAAATTAATCAAAATTTTAAATCTATAATAACAAACATTATGAAAATAAAATTTTAAATATATAATAACAAGCACTATGATACTGATGAATCAATATGTGTCCCCTACCTGTGAAACAAGTTTAAGTATACATGTAACTACAAAAGCCTTAACCAAATGGACTGACAGATATTGGACCAAATGATGCATGAGGCAAAATATATAGACCACCCCTTATCTGAATTCCACTGCCAGGGGACTAATAAACAGACTGACAAACAGGTGAAAACAAAATAAAGTGAAAACAATACACAAAAATTTTAACAAATGTACAAAAACCATACAGATAAAAAACAAATGTCCCCAAACTCATTTAAAACTTGCATGAATAAAGCCGCCTGCTAAAGCCTCAAGGTAACTTATTGGATCATTAAATGTCTAAATTTGAGTGTTATAACTGCAACGAAATGAACTGGAAAACAATTGAGACTAGCTTACCACACAACTAGAATATCAGTTTCAATGAAATCCACTGAGATTAAATATTGCGAGAGCAGTTACAATTTTTTTTAAACTTTCAATTTCCAAGGGGTATAACTTCTACAAAAATGAAAATGGCACTAATGTTCAAACTCAATCAACTAAAAAATGTTTGAAATAAATTTCATAAAAATCCATTGAGATTAGTATGTGTAAGAGCACTGACAACAGAAAGTGTAAGAGCACTGACAACAGAAATTTCCCCCCAAAATTTATTTCCACCTTTGTTATAAATTTCATTTTATCAAATTATAAATTTTAATTTTTCATAAGCATTTGGCAGTGGACAATAATGATATGAGATAATGAATTTCTTTGTTTTTGTTTTACTGTTGTTTACAGCTGGCCCAACAATTTTTCAGTCAGTGGTCGCCAGTTATTGCTTTAATAGCAGTAAAGGTAAAAATATAGCGATGAACCCCAGAGAAGCCCATCCATATTATACAAGTAAACTGATAAACCTGAATTCATAATCAATTTAATAGGTTCCAGTGAGCTAAAATCCAGGCCTACCAGGTAGAACTAACAGCAATAAGATTTAGAGTGTAATGCTCTCACCATTCAGCCATAGAGATCCACGAGGAAAGGAATTATGAATGTAAAACATAATAAGATATTCATTGGAGATGAACTGGAAATTTAGATACATTACAATTTTTTTTATTACTTTCCAGATTTTAATGAAACATATAAAAGACAATAAACAATTCAGATAGGTATATTTTTTCTTTTATTCACTTGACATTCTAAAAATTGTACTTTTTGGAATCAATTTTTGATCATGTTTTTACATGGCATTATACATACCGGTGTTCCCGAGGTTGACTGTAATGCTTTTGGTGTTGTCTTGACAATGGGTTTACTATCATTTGATGGTCTGTTGAGTGTTGGTGTTTTTGGTGTTGTACTTTTACACTGTTCCCTTGCAATAGGTAATCTTTTTGGACTTGTTATTGGACTGGTCTGAACACATGCATAAGTGACAGATGAAGGTTTTTTAGGTTTCAAATTCTTCTGCAAAGCAGTAATTTCTTGCTCCTGGGGAAATATATTACATCATATATAGAAAAAAATTCACTAAAGAGTTTTTCTAAAAATGTGTCAATGAAAAGTAACAAAATAAAATTTGTCGGATTTAAAAATAATGTTCATAACCATTAAAAAAATGAAATTTTTTATCCTTACCTTCTTCTGAAGCATCTGTTTATACTCTTCAACAGAAGCCTGTATTTCCTTTAACTTTTCTTCCATTTGATGCTAAAATATTATTCAAGGCTATATTGAACAATGTTAGATACTTTCATATGATAAAATGTAAAAACCCTAAATGAATTACTAAAATATCTTTAGCAGAATTAACATCCATATACATATATATGTGTACACCTGTACATTAAGCATTGTCACTTAAATGCTGAGCTAGGAAGATAAAAAGCTTTTGAACTTTGAATAAAAAAAAATGTGTGTTGAAAAAAATGTTTTGAAACATTCCCACTTCATCTCCCCACACAGCAGACATATTTGTGCTTGTTTCACCAGAAAACAAGTCCTACAACAGGTATAAAAGGTGAATTAGTTATATTGGTCGTCATTGTATATCTATACTATCAACGCAAAACTGCGAAGTCCCAGAGGCTGAATAAAACTCACATCAGACTCTTACCTGTACTTCTCAACAAAAATTAACATCTGTACCTAGATTGAAAGTTTTCTGCAAGGAACAAAGAGCAGCAATCAGAATAATGGTTAGATCATCCATTATAAATCCAAAATTTATTCGATTACACTAAATATCAAGCACCTTCCAAAACAAAAACAAAGCAATCTGCTTCCTACTGTCATTCAGCCACTGACCCATGTTTTTTTCTTCCTGTAAACAATGAGGTGTTCCAAAAAAAAAACAAAAACAAAAAACAGAAGAAGAAACATGGCTCAGTGGCTGAATGACAGTAGGAAGCAGATCGTTTTGTTTTTGCTTAAAAAGGTGCTTGATATTTAATTGTAATGGAGTAACTTTTGGATTAATTATGGATGAACTAAATGTTGTTGTTTGTACCTTGCAGAAAACTTCAATCGAGACACATTTTCATTTTTGTTGAGAAGTACAGGTAAGAGTCTGACGTGAGTTTTATTCAGCCTCTGGGACTTTGCACATTTTGCGTCATGAGTACAAATATACAATGATGACCAATATAACTAATTCGCCTTTTATACCTGTTGTGGGACTTGTTTTCTGGTAAAACAATTACAAATATGTCTGCTGTGTGGAAAGATGAAGTGGGAATGTTTCAAAACATTTTTTTCAACATATTTTTTTATTCAGAGTTCAAAAGTTTTTATCTTCCTAGCTAAGCTGTAAACTAAGGTTGGTTAAACATAAAATAATAAATGATGGTTAGGAGATCATCTACTTTTGAAGTTGTTCAGCAGAATCACATGGTTTTCAAAAAGATAAAAGAAATAACATAGTTGGATTGCAAAGTATCACTATCTAGTAAATTAATTATCAGATCCTATTTGGAGGATTAACACTGGAATTAACCATAAATTATCATCTTGCATCAAACAGTCTATATGCCCATTTATCAGCATCAATACTGCCATTGGTTTGAGACTGACCTTTTCTTTTTCTTGAACTTCAAATTCATCTTTCTTTTTGTCATATTCTGTCTGATGTTCAGACAGAAATTGGTCTCTCTGTAATATGAAAGAGTTATTTTCTTAATTCATACTTCATTTACATACTCACTACTCAGATTGATAACATTCATTAAAATTGCTCAGAGCCTACGTATAAAAATATGATTGATAAAATATGTTACTTTAGGACTCTAAATTTAATATCATTTATTTTGGTCATAAACTATCATAGGAACAAATATGATATTCCAAAATCTACTGGTCAATATTGTTATGTATCATCAATATGCACACCTATCTTAAAGAAGTGAATACCAATCATATTAACTTAATCAATTTCTCCATCATTCATTGTTTATTAAAATATAAAATATCAATTTTTTTTACCTCCAGTTTAAATGACTGTTGGACTTGATCAAGATTCATTTTAAGAGATTCAATTTCCTTTTCTTTTTGAAACACAATTTTCGAGTTTTCCTGTTGATACTTCTCTAGGGTTGCCATCATCTCATTCATACGGTGTTCACATTGCTTGACTGTGTTTTCCTTATCTATTGCCATTTTATCATACTCTGCTCTCAATTCTTTGGCCTGTTAGTGAATTTAAATCATACTTGCAATATTAAGACAAAAACATGGTTTTACATTCTATATCACAGAAGAGATAAAAACAAAAATTAAAATATTAGGATGAATAAGAACTATAAAAAATGCCATAGGGTTAATTGAATGGTTCTCTGTCTGATAAGTCCTGGTTCTATTATTCTGCTGCTCAAAATTATATAACTGCAATAATATTATGGACATGAATATATCTTATAAATTTCCTCGGACTTGACCTCACTTCTTTTCAATTCTTCAAATCCACAAGGAAGAAATTAATAGATAGTTTTTAGTAATATCCTCCAGTCACTCTTGACTATATGGCAACTTTCTAAATTTGATTTATGTCCACAGCTGAAGCGTATAAGATGGGTGTGGTAAATTACATTTGTGTTTAGACAAGAAAATCTGCTAAAATATTTGAGATTAAACATCAATATAAAATCATTTTTGCAGTAGTAACCACAGGAAAAAAACTATGTAAGGTGTACAACATCCTAACAATCATACTATTTTGATGAAAGTCTGGTGTACTTATCTAAATATGGGAATTATAATGTTACACATTCCAGCAATTTGCCCAGGTTTTTCATAACCCAAACCTGTCCATAAGACGTCAGTAATACCTCATAAAATAAAAACTAAAATCATCAGATATAAATCAAACCATCATTACCTCCTTCTTTGCATCTTTAGCACTGCTTTGTTCCTGTTCAACATCTTCATGCAATTCCTTTAACTTTTCATTTAGAGATTTGTTTTCCTCCTCCACAGATTCTATTTTTTCAAGGAGATTTTCAAGTTCTTTTTTCTTACCATCAGATGATTTTGTCTGAGAAGTTAATTTTGACTTGAGTGATTTTACCTATCCAAATAGAATCAAAGTACTGAAAGTACTGATACGAGTTGATGGCAATCATAAGTTTTAATGCCGTATAATACACTCAGTATACTGAATACTTTTTAATTGGTAAAATTAGGTTTTACAAAAAAAAGGAACTAAAAATCGGGTCAGACATTTGGCCTAACGTGAGTACTGATGGCTTATTTATTATGCAACAAACTACATAAATCAGCGATATGATTATAAGATCTTGTGCTTATAAACATTGTTTCATCGATAAATTTCTATGCAACAAGGCAGTATTATACCATTATGCTATTCTTCCTATCAGTAGCCTTAAATCTTAAATAGGTCAATACGTGTACATGTAAAACATTTCCCTGAGTTTCTCATCAGTTAAGATCACATGAATGAGGAATGACGCAACTACTATGTCCAACTTCATTGACAGATCTTGCCAATA
This sequence comes from Atrina japonica, assembly GCA_030159075.1. Taxonomy (NCBI): domain Eukaryota; kingdom Metazoa; phylum Mollusca; class Bivalvia; order Pterioida; family Pinnidae; genus Atrina; species Atrina japonica. The sequence goes on along the minus strand of BROG01000412.1, from coordinate 381,840 downwards.
CACAGTAAGGTAAGCTTGACCAAACTCATTTGCATATTAATCGTGCGCAAGAATTGTTAACAGTCCAGTCTATCGCTTTGAATGTCAATTCTATCACAAGAGTACAATGGTAAAAAATGGTTGAAAAGTAACATTCTAAAGCAAATTTATAATATCTCAAAATTCACAAAGGACGCCGATCTGACCTTTAATAGCATATATTTCAACAAGTCTAGTAGACCTATATTTTTTAGCAAATTGTTACTATTATCGTCATTTTAAAAAGCAAAAATATACGAATACAAGTGTGATTTGGAAATTTCAATCTTGAAGTTTAGTTTATGTTGCTGAAATGCACATACATGTGTAATTTTGTGTCAATATAAGGTGTATTAACCCCATACTGCAAAATGTGCTTTGACTTGTTCCCAATAAACAACTTAGCATAACATAACTGCTTTAAAGGACAAGATCCATGTTTAGCGATATAGGCCCTGTGATATCTTAAAAATTAAAGTGGAATGAATTGAAATAAAATTGTTATCATAGATTAGTCAAGGCTTGGTACTATCGCATCATGCCAAAATTTCCCCGCCAAAACGTCATCTTGCTGAATTCTATAATAGACAAAACCGATATCGGACTAGTTTTCTGCAGAAATCTCCATTTTTTTCTACTTTGATCACGTTTTTCATATAAAGCACACCCTCTGATCTAAAAAGTAATTGCAGTCCATTAAATCTTATCAGCAAAGACATTTTTTTCAAGCGAGAATTTTTTTAGATCAGAAGGTGTGCTGTTGATGAAAATTAACATTATACTAAACCAAGGAGCAATCCGGAATGAGCTATTTTACATATGTAAACGAACAAATCAATCGTTCAGTGCACAATATTTACTTTAAAAAAATATCTACATGGAATTTGAATGAGAACAAAGAAAAATTAGGAGTTTGGTTTCTTATCTTTTTTTTTCTGAATACACAATCTAGATTTAGATGTTTTTCTGGGACTCAACCTATTTTAGACTGATCCTACACTATCGTCTGCAACGTCATAAATCAGTTGGACGTATCGCACCCGGCACCCTCTAAAACATTTAATTTTATTGTCTTAGTTTGTTTTAACACACACTATAAAATAACATTTTTTATAAAAGACAGATCTAGGCATATTTAGCAACAGTACATCTACTGTGTTTGCCTCGTGAGTAGGTTACTGGTTAGAATTTGTAGTATCTTGGCCAGTAGTACTGCAGTTGCAGGCTAGTGATCAGAGGAGGCAGATATTCGACTCAATAGACATATTCAATGTAAAGATCGTACACAACACAGGCCAATAATAATGGAGAAAGAAGCAATTAAACATTGTATGTTTTAATATTGAAAATAAAATACAGAAACTATTGGAAACCATCCAACGGCATCGTCTAAACATGATCCTGATCTAGCCTACTATGCAATATTTAGCAGCCTATACTGTATAATTCACAATGGCGCAGCGGTTCGGTCGTGGACTTTAAATTCAGGGGTTCAGGGTTCAAATCTGAATATGACAGACTTTTTTTTTCGGTTCAATTATTAAAATATTTATTTCCCCGCTCACAATACAGTATAATGTTTTCAAAAATAATATTTTTTTTTTAACTCGGACGATTTGCAATATTGTAACTCAAGAACAAAGTAAATAGGCCTATAGATCTATATTAATTTATGAAAATATCTTTTTTACAATTTCTGTCTTCTTTTTCAATTGAAAACAAAAAATATTTTTAAAAAAATATCATGAGACATCATTCTATGGTATCTGCATTAGGTTCTATGAAGTGAAAATGAATGCTTACGTAAACTTGAAACACAGAGGATCATCATAATAAATTGAGACTTGAAAATGGACAAGAATAATGAGTCCATGACAGTTTTTAGTGGTTTCAAATTCAACAGTTTTTTTCTTTAGTCCAATATTTCAATTTGATAGTAAAAAGTAAAAAGTAAAAAGTAAAAAGATATAGCACGCATAATAAAATGGTTATATGATACCTACTATATATTAATGCAGTGAATTTCTGTTCACTTTTATCTGCCTCACTAAACGACATCCGTGTTTATAGTTTACAATATTTAATTATATTATTTAATGCATTTCTTCCTTCATTACTCGGATGGATTAATTATTTCCACAGATTCTGTTGAAAATCATAATTTTAGGAATTCCATGAAAAAAAAAATCAAAATGAAGAGATGTAGATATAAAATGCGATAATTTTCCTGCTTCTGGTCTCCCCCTACCTTAATTATTTCCTAGACATGGATACCCAGCATATATTGGATACAGGGCAAGTAAAAAAAAAAAATCCTGTCTTAGCCTTATAATCCCCCCTGTGCTGTACCTTTCCCTGTTGAAGGGGATTTAATAAGTCGATGACCTTGATAGCTATGCTGGTGGGATGTAACGATCCAACTTGGGCTACCCAAGTCAAACAGGTTGAAGGGTAGATGTCAGATCTGAGACACCACCTGGGTTCCTCGCTTATGGGGCATTAAAGCGAGGATATGAAGAGATATATAAAACCTCGGTGCCAAACCCATGCTAACTCACAGAGATGGAAAGTGTTTGTGGTAGCAATTTTTGGTGTTGGATTACAAGTCATTGCTATTTAAATGACAATACACATGTATTATTTCTCTGTTCAGACATTCACGTGTTTTGTACAGATGCTACCAATATATAATGAAGACATTACACAAGCTTATTAATTTCATTCATCCAAGAAATATTGTCATTTCCATTAAAAATCGCCCTGGCTATCCATGTTTAAAAATTTTAAAAATATTCTTCTAATATCTAATATGAAAATAATTTACAAGAGATGACTTTCATATATCATTTCCATAAATATGTGGTTTCTGTATACCTTTCAAGTATTTTTTTTTTCTTCACCCGAATAATTCACTATACATAAGAATTTATTTTTCGAATGTGTCATTAGAACATGACAGAGAATAACCAACATTTGAGACTAGAATCAATTTCATCAGACAAATAAATAAATCAGAAATCTGTGATTTTCAATCATTTCCCATGGTTTTACACCCAAATAACCATTTATTGGAACTTTCCAATTGTTTGTAATATGGAATGACCGCACGTAAAGACATAATTATGGGCTATTTGACTGCACAAATATCACAATATACAATGTTTAAAAAGAATCCCCAAAATCTGTGATTTTCAATCATTTTACAGTTTTTACCTAAAAATAACCTTGTAAAACCATCTGTTGAAACTCTTCAGTATTTGTGATATGAAATGACCCTACTGAAGACAAAATGCCACTTAATCGTATACATATTTGAATGGATAATTTTAATAAGTAATTCCCAAAAATCTGTGATTTTCAATTATTTTTCACTGTTTGTACCCAAAAATAACCATGTAAAACAATTTTTAATGTTTTTGTTCGATATTGATGGGACATATATCAAAACAGATACTTTTAATAAATAATTCCCCCCAAAATCTGTGATTTTCAATCATTTTTCACTGTTTTTACCCCAAAATAACCTTGTAAAACCATTTTTTGGAACTTTTATTTTTTTTTTGAGATATTAAATGACCCTACATATAGCCATATGTGTCATTTGATGGGACATATATCAAAATAGATCATTTTAATGAATAATTCCCAATAATCTGTGATTTTCAATAATTTTCACTGTTTTTACTCCAAAATAACCTTTAAAACCAGTTTTTTTTGGAACTTTTATTTTTTTGAGATATGGAATGAACTTAGATAAGTACAAATGTGTCACTTGATTGAATGTATATCTGGACAGATAATTTTTAAAAATAATTTCCAGAAATATGTGATTTTTGTCAAATTTTCATGTTTTAGCCCCAAAATGATGGTATAAAAGAGTTTTCTTTAAAAATGTACATCAAGTTTCAAAATGTGGTTGAGCACTCTGCATTTTAAAAGTAAAATCATTTGATTCTGACACAGGGCCATTTTTCACCCATCACGGTCCTACTCCTTTCCATCAATTCGTAAAAATGTATTGATTTGCAAGTTGATATTGTGAACAACACATCTTGATTCATATAACTTCTTTCAAAATGATTAGACATAAAAATAATATAAAATATTCTTAATGGCTTCATTCAAATAAATAAATTTTTTTTTATCATTTGAATCAGAATCTTTTTTAGACGAATGAATTATATGATTTGTCTATGTACAGTATTCAACCCAAAATGGATATCTTCAGACTGTCGCAGAAACTATGTGCCTATCATAGTATTTTATACTGTAGGAGTCAAATAATCTAAAACTTAACATAGTGAATCTAGTGTCAACACTCACCTCTTTCTCGAGTTCCTTCACATGCTTTGCTTTGGTAGCTATACCATCTTTCAAATTTTTTATCTTACTTTCAAGTTCATCTGTCTTTTTGGTTTTAGATTCAAGTTCTCCATTTATTGACCTTTTCTGTAAAACAATGCTAGACATATGAACATGCATACCCACATAAATTGTCTAATAAGCCTCTAGTTGTAATTAAGTACAATGCCATGTTCTAACATATTTTGAATTAAACTGAAATTTACAAAACGTTTCTGTAGTGGAACTTGAAAACAAAGAATCACAAGTTTTGTGTCTTTATTCTTAAGACTTAAATGACCATAGTTACTTTTTTCCCAAGTTAGCCCATTACAACGTAAAGTTCCCAATTGGAAGGGTACAGGACCCTGTCCCAAAAAGGTTCTATTAAACCCTGGACTAGCCTTTTAATTCTATTAAACCCTGGACTAGCCTTTTAATTCTATTAAACCCTGGACTAGCCTTTTAATTCTATTAAACCCTGGACTAGCCTTTTAATTTGCAAATGTTAAATGCAGCACAATAATCATTACAATTCATACAAGCTCCCATTGTCTGACAAATCAAGCACTAAAATTCGAAATTCTGGGAAACTCTGCTTTTCTTTTTACAATTTAAGTAATTATCTGTTTAATAAATTCATAATATAGGAACATGTTTGTAAACTTAACAGTAAATGTTCACATGATAATTAAACCAGTTCCACTTTTGTTACATACAATCAATATGGAACTGATGAAAGTACAAAGGGCAGTAAACTCATGGAGCAGACTTGCTTTTTTTATTGCATGATCTTATAGTATACCTGTTCTTCTTGTTCAGCATGTAACTCTTCATTCTCCTTTATCTTATCTTCTAGTTCTGTCTGTATATCTTCAAGTTTTGATCTGAAATTTCAAGTCAACTTTATGATGATCATGTTTTAGCAGTTGACTATTTGAACATAACTATATGCATTAAAAAAAAACCCAGTATAAATACTCAAAACCTCTATAATTTGATATTTCTTCTGCATCCTACAGATGTTATAATATTATAGTTTATATACGGAACTCCTGAAGTGTCTTTACAAGGTGTGATTTTTAATACTTAATAATTTCTTAATACTATGAATCTGCAACACTTAAAACAATGTAATAAAATGATATTTTTTAGAACATAACATAATTTTATGATATAAACTATATATTATAACTGAATAATGGTATGCTTGAGGCATAAAACACAATGTAAACAAAACATGATATTCTTACTGCAGATGAAAATGAAACTTTCCCATAATATATTTTCCCTTCATTTAAAACATATGTGACGAACCTGTCTATTCTTGCTGATATTTTTTTCTTTGATCTATCATTTAGTTTATTATAATTTTATTTCTTTCTCATTTATTTTCTAATTACCTAATTTTAACAGTACTAACCTCATTTAACAATTTTAATATAGCAAGCTTCGACAGGTTCCGCTTGATTACATGATGTCTTCGGAGGTACTTTTCTGTGAATTTTATTGGCTCGTTAAGTTATTCGGGTACTTCCGGGAAAGTGTTACAATTATAAAACACATGTGACACAATGTTACGCTCTTTATTTCCCTTTCTTCGTCATACAGATATGTTCGTGTGAGGTGAACTTCATTTTTATATCATTTCCAATCCTTCCTGTCTGTTGCCATCATTTGCTTCAACCACCTTAAATGACTATTTTGGACACTAGTCGTGTGTGTGTTTTCACGTATCTTGAGTATGTTTTAATGTTTTTGTTAATTTATATTATAATTTTCTAAAGTGGTAACTTTTGTCGTCGGTCTGACACGGGGCACGAGGCGCTTGTGAAATAGTTTGGGTTAAGTAAAAATAATTACTATTCATTTTCATACTTTATTTTTAGGAAGATTGAAATATGAATAAGTGTTAATATTTTACTTTGACGGGTTTTTTATTTGGCAATGTGTGGCCAGTAAAACATATTCCGGTATGTGACCGGTTTTTCACGTGTTCATGTGTTCAAGTGTCCCTAGGCTTAGACCTTCGGACAGGTAATTTTAGTCCTGTTAATTTTGTCACCACTTCGAATTTGTGTTGTCTTTGTATTTTGATTCTTATTTGTTTTGTAATAAATGTTCTAGTGTCTAAAGTCAATTTAATTGTCGTTTTATTTTCTGAAGGAGTTAGCCGGTCGGCATTTATAGGAATCTGCAACCGAAAGGGGCAGTCGAACCCGTGTTTGTTTATATTTGTGACTCGCCCGTGTGTGCATGTGTAGTTCACGCTCGGGTGAAACATTACACATACTCTACCTGAGTTCCTCTTCTATCAGCAGTGATTCATCATGTTTTGATTGTAATCTTGACTCCCTTTTTGAGATATCCTACAACAATTAATACATTGTAAACAAAAAATGACTCGGTACAAACACATCCATGTGAAAAAAACATTATATATATGTATAAAACAACAATTAATGCTTAAAATTTTATGCCTCATTACAATACTGAGTGATTTACTTGTAAAATTTATAACTTATTTTAGCAGAAATTTCCAATAATAGTTAGTTTTGCTGCTATATGTATATATACAATAAATATGCCTAATAAGCTGAAAGACATGAAAAGCAAATCATATTTTGCATGTAAGTGGAATAGACACATGTTGCATGCCACTTACCAAAGAACAAACACTTTCTCATGAAATAACAATGTGCTAAATCATCAACCAATGCAGCTATTTAAGAAAATACCTTTATCTGCTTTTGGGACTGTTGGATTTGTACTTGGTGATCTTTCAGTTGTCTTTCAAGATCCTGAATCATATTCTCTTTTGAAGTAAGTTCAGACTGTAGATGTACATTTTCAACTCTGTGAATAAACAATTATTGAAAAAAAGACATAACCACTGATTATTTCTGGCAAACTTATTTTGTCCTCCTGAATGATAAATTTCAGCAGACCCAGTTAAAATGGACTTATTCTCTGGAAATTGACTGCCTTTGTTCAAATACTCCCATTTTAAATTGGATAAAAAAAATTGCCCATTTTTGTTTGGAATACTTAATTTATTTATCTCAATGTAACAGGGGCAAATACTGCCTCTGCTTGGATTTGAACCCAGGACCCCTGGTTTACCCCTGAGGAACCCCACTAGCTCTAGCTAGTAGGAACACCATATAACTAACCCTGCCACATTAACAACTCCTACCAGCTCCTACTTTTAACATAAAGAAGTTAACAATGAGATTTCCTGTGCCAATCATGATATTAGAGAATCACAGCTTGAATTTTGTACTCTTGAATAATTTCAGCTGCAATCTACTCACTTTTTATTCTCCAGGTCCTTTTGCAAACAATGAATTTGATTTGATTGTTGGCTGTTGACGTTAGAATTGTCAGACAATAATTTCTCAATATCATTTAGCTTTTCCTGAAATAAAAGAAAATACCTAATAAAAGCCTAATACCATATGTTGTCAATTTATGAAAAAAAAAAAAACAATACCTCAATATGTTGTCTATCCAATTCAGTACTGCATAACTTGCTTTTAAAATAAATGAAATTGTTTCGACATAAATATGTTGCCATATGCAAGTTAATTTTTTTTAATGTTTATAGTGATTAAATGAAAAGTTGAATATTGCAAGCATCAAATCAATATAAAATACAGTTCACCCCCATTATAACGCCTTTCATTATAACGCCAAACCCGCATAATGCTGCTATTAATTGAAGAACGGATCCTCCCATTTTATTCCCTTGTTGTAATGCCAAAACCTGCATACCGACATCCGCCAACGAATCTCCAGTACAAATGATCATTTATACATGCTAAATCCCTCGAACATATCGCCAAACCAGATGAAAAAAAAACAGGTGTGAGTTAAATTGTTAGCTGACGGTAGCTTGTTTACTTCATACTTCAACTGCAAAGAGTGATAACTCTAATACTGAGTGTCATAAACTGGTATCCGGCTATATGAACAAAGTGTCACGCTTCCGTGAGAGTTGGAAAAAATCAACCTGTCAAGCAGTTATTTTAAGGCCATAATAAAAAAAATCCTAGATTCTCATCCCCGCCCGCCCCGATTTTCATTTCCTGCCCCGATTTTTTTTTAATTTTGAAAACGTTTTTTAAACGATATAGTCGACCTGAAATATCCCGTGTACTTGTGCGATTCCGTAATGTTCTTGCTTGACATATTTTGTCCGGTGGTTATTTTTATATTAAAAAGCAGAACAACATGTCTTCGCCGTTATTTTCATAAGAAAATCTAAGACGGTTAGCTGATTGGTTGATCAACGCAACTGAATGTGCAATTGCGATCAACCAATCAACGAACGTCCTTAGATTTTCTTCTGTTCAAAATGGAACAGATGACGTTGAATACAAAAAACGACGTTGATATAGGAATATACATCTCAGAGATATGGAAAAGTCATGTCATAACTTAATGACGATGATTTATAAATCTTAAAGATCCATCAACAAATATCAAATACGTAGTGATAAGAAATAGGTCCATGAAATGATCGCTAAACTGCTGTGAATAATGGCACAGCATCTTTCTACGAAGAAAATAAGGTGGAGGTACTTCAGGGATAGTTCTGCCCCAATTTTTCGAATAGATAAGCGACAGTTACTGTTGGAAAAATCTAAATAAGACGGACGATCGTGTGCATGTGACCCCCTGAATGCAAAGTTATTATGTGCTTTTTCTTGCAACTATTTCAGTTTTTACTCTGATTTGTTACATTATATTCAGAAAAATAAGACCAAGACACGGATGGTTCTGAATTAAGTAACAATGATACTGTGCAGGACATTCAGTTTTCTTATGTCTGGAGTGACTATAGGCAAAGTTTTATACCGAGAAGCATAGCAACACAGTTAATGACAAAATAAGACAAATGCGGCGGTACGATTTATGTCTTAAAACAAAAACTACCCCTGACCCCAAAACAAAAAAACCACCCAAAAACAATTAAATCGAAATGTATTTTGCCTCCAATAATCATTTTAAATGCATTTTTCTTCTGTAATAAATTATTTCATCAGACAGCTAGAAATTAAAAAAATCAACATTTATCACTTCTTTGGAACTTGGATAAAACAAAAAGCATTATGTAATTCAAAAGTCAAAACATCTACTCATAAAGATATTCATCATAATATAATAACTGTGTGGAAAATTGTTATGTTTTACAATGTTGATTTTTTTCCTTTTCTGGGTCATTTTGGATGTTTGAATGGCTCATTTTTTATGTTTTTTGGGTCTTTTGGAATGTTTGGGAAAAATGCCCTACAGAATACATTATTCTGCGGCCTACAAGAGACAATTAGTATAGGATTTCTTTGCCAATGTTAACAGACTGGTAAGTATATTTATTCATAGCATTGGCTGGTCTGTCAATGGTAGCCTAGATTTTGAATTCAATCATCATACATTAGAATGAATGGGATGCAAGTAATGACCAGCACCTCTTGCTTAATTTGAAGGGGTATTGACGGCCTTCAAGCAAGAAAAAAAACGCAAATATTGACATCTTGTTTTTTGACATGACTTGGAAACATAAAACTATGAGAATAATATAATGTCTTTTTTTCACTGTTTGCCGGGTCAATTTAGTCAATTTCAGTGTCCAATTCCATTTCAGGGCACATAATAAATAATAAAATAAAATTCGCCCAAAAGCTCAAATTTTTTGTATTTGGATGAGAATCTAGCAATTTTTTTATTATGGCCTAAAAAAAAATGATGAAAGTTAACATCAGAAATGTTTCCTGGCTAATGTTAGAAACGGATTTAGATTTTCCGGCTGTCGAACATGTATTGATACTGCTACATATTTTGTATGGTTTATTTTTGGCCATTTTAATAGCGTGGCCAAATTGTTCAAACTTAAACAATAGATAAAATACAAATTTACTAGTTGTAAACCTTTTCATATTCAACAGGGTTTAAAGACATGTTTATAAAATGAATCCATTACCTCAAATATAGTAAACCTTGATATACTGTCAAACCCGTTATACTGTCTAAATTCAGGAAAACAAAAGGTGGCGGTATATCGGGGGTGAACTGTAAATTTATGAATAGAACTACAGTTCTTATAAATAAGACTGACCTGTGCAACAAAATCATATATTATAGCATTTTTATTTTATTTTTTTTAGATTTGTTACATTATATGACAAGACTTGTTTGCAATAAGAACTCTTAGTTAATGGAATGACTATAGCAAGTTTTATTAAGAGTACAGTACCTCTAAGAAAATGTTACTTTATGTCTTAACTCAATTAGTGACTGACAGAAAAAGAATCATTAAGAAAGCATCGATTTGTAATTTGCCTCTTTCAGTTTCAACTATGCACTTATTTCAACTGTATAATAATGCTTTGCCCCCAAACTAGAATGTACTTCACTGCCACTTACATTTTTACAATCAATACTGTGTGACAATTCAGCATTACATTCTTGAATTCTTTCCTTTTCTTCTTTTAAAAGTTGAATGCTACTCTTTAAGTTTTCTGTTGAAGTCTGAAAAAGAAATACAATCTGCTTTTGACTATTACTTTTTCTTTAATTGCTTAATATGAGTAAGCAAAATCCCTCGATGCTTATAGATTTTGTAGAATTCATTTTATCTCAGTGCAAGTAATGACCTCAATTCTTGCTTAATCAAAATAAATATCATTTGAAAAAATCAAAATACTGACATCAGAGACAAAACTGACTAGGAAAATATTTACATAGAGAATATAGCTCGCTATTTAGGTATAAATTGAAATTTCATCCTGAAGTAACAGGGGCACATAACATATAATAAAATCAAATTGACAAAAGCTCTGTTGTCTTTGGGGCAATGAGTATGCTGTACAACAAAAACAATTACCTGTATATCTAAATTTTTCTCTATTTGATTGGCTAATTCAACTTTTAAATGACTAAGTTCTGCCTCTAAAGCAGTCATCTTCTTACAGTTCTCTTCCTTTTCAGATTCAAGTTTCTCCTGTTAATAATAGAACAACAAGGCCCATTTGGCCTTAATGATCTTCCTGATAAATTTAATAAATCTATCAAACTTGATATTCCTGATGACTACATGTTACATGTGTAACATGTAAATGTAGGTTTAATATCAGCCTTATATACATGTTTCACTAAGAATTGAATGTATGACACTGTTTTTGGGTGACCATACATAGACAGTTTACTTAAAGGGGCATTAGCTGTGTTTTCATGTTTTTCTCTCTCCTTTTTACTACTTAAGATTGATGTACTATAGCAAAAAAGAGATATACAATTTGATATAAGAATTCTTAAATTCCTATATATTTTGTGAAAATTGCTTGAGAAACTTTTTGCTCTTTTTTCAAATGCAATTGAGCACCTTACTATTTGTATATGCATCTTGCCACATACTGGACCTTATTTTCACAAAAAAGTGAATGAAGATTTTTTTATGTCTGCATATAGCTCTTATTTGTTAATGTATTTCCACAAGTAGTGGAAGGTAGAACAAATCCATTTTTTTTTTGGTAAACCAGTTAATGCCTCAGGGGAAGAACAATGGAATTATTTTTGCCCCACCAAGCACATGAATTTCACAATTTTGGTAGAGGGCTTAATGCATTATCTAACTATGAATTCAGTCTTTTTTTCAAAATGCAATGAAGAATATTTTCTAGGACAAGGTATAATTGTAACAGCAGCCTGTTACAAAAGACTTCAAAACCACCCCGATCTTTTCATATAACCCAGCCCATCAAGATGATCAGAGAAACTTTAGTTTCACCATAGCATCCCAAAATTGAACTATACAACTCTCTAGTCATGACGAGCTAGAAAACACATGGTTAGAAGTAAGGTTCACATGTATTTTTCAGATGATTTCAGGGGGGTAGGGAATGGCCCTGGGGACACTTGGAATTTTCACCCTAAAACTTATCTTTTCATGGGTAATATTTTAAGAAAATAAAGGTTTAGGGGTGGGGATCTCAACTATTTTGAGATAATTGAATATTTCTGAAATAAGGGATTGGGGAATGAACCTGAGGACCCCCCCCCCCCCCCAAAAAAAAAAAACCCATCATATATGATCTCTTGTCGTGGGCGATAAGAAAATGTATGGCTTAGGGTGGAAATCTCAACAGTTTTTTGAGATAACTGAAGATATCTGAGATTAAGGACCCCAAAATATCACCCTACAACTTGTCATAAGTAATAAGAAAATATATGATTTGGGGTGGGGATCTCAACAATTTTTTTTAAATATTTGAAGATTTCTGAAATAAAGGAGCAGAGAATGACCCCAGGGACCCCCAAAATATCACCATACAACCTGTTTTGTCATAAGGAATAAGAAAATATATTGTTTAGAGGTTAGGACCTCAATGATTTTTAGAGATGACTGAAGATTTCTGAAAAAATGGGTGGGGAATGACCACGGGTACCCCCAAAATACCACCATACAACTTGTCTTATCATGGGTCATAGGAAATTATATGGTTTATGGGTGGGGATTTCAACTATTTTTGAGATAATTGAATATTTCTGAAATAAGAGGGCAGGGAATAACTCTGGGGACCTCCGAAATTTTCCAGTTAAATTAATCTTGCCATGAGGAATCGGAAAACATATGGTTTAGGGTGGAGATCTCAAATACTTTTGAGATAATGATTGATTTCTGAAATGAGAGGGGCAGGGAATGACGCTGGGGATAAAGACTTTTGTGGCTATGAGCCCCTTACATCATACAATCCAAGAAAATATTTGGAATAAAGTACAGTGTAATAATTTTTATCAGTTAAAATGCAAGTAAAAATGTAATGTTTAATTTTCCCATGTTTCAATAGTTAACCCCACCCCCATTTGAGCCCCTAAAATATACTTTAGACAACACCCCCCCCCCCTTTATCCCAAAACAGAATGCCTGTTTTACAAAATTTTTACAATTTTAGAAATTTCAAGTGAACCATTCTTTCAGGAATAACTGAATTTTTAACCTTTAAAATAAAGTTTATTTTGAACCACTTCAAATTTAAGTGATGACTGGAATTAATAATGTGATCTGAGCACTTACCAATTATATGAAGTAACAGTTTGTTTAACCCTTTGAACCCTGGCCACCTGAAATGAGCCGTTCTCCCACCCTGGGCTCCTGGACAGAAATACAAAAATTTCAAATCACTCTCATTTACTTTATTTTTTTGTTTTTAAATTGATTATTATGATAAATCACAATTATCTACAGTCATCTGAATCTTACTCCCATTTAAAATTGTTTTGTCCTTATTCATCGTTACCCAGACTTTCCTCATTATCAGAGTTCAACAACAGTTTGAGAACTTGATCAGCTGTTAACACGGTTGAGTGCCTTTTACTCATAATGTTTAGCCAAATTACCGAGCAATGTTTCTAGAAAAGTTCTACAGTTTCATAGTAAGCGTGATTTATCAAATACAAGATGTTACAGGAGCTCTGATTGGTCAGTGAGAGCTATAGAAAATTCTAAACAACGGAACGACTTCCTGGCCCGAAAAATGGCCACCAGGGTATACAGGGGTTTATGCTAAGGCCGGTTTTGCGCCCTCCAGGGTTCAAAGGGTTAACAAATACTTTAATTAATCCAACTAATTTCACCTACTAGTACAAACCTTTACTTCTTTATATTCCAGGATTTCTGTGTCTATTTCACTTTTTTCCATTACCAAAATGTCTTAAATGACAAACATTGAATATATTGAATTATAAGATTACCGACTTAAACAATCAATATTCCTTATTCTAATTTTTTCCATACATTAAACTGGCGCAGTTTTCATCTCCATATAAAGAGACACAAACAAAAATATTTTGCAAGTATAGATCAGAAGTCAACTTAAATATCAAAACAATATAACAAAAGAAGGAACATGAATGAAGGTCAGAATTGAAGTCAAAGAGTTGGAAAAACAACAGAAATAAGGAGTAACCTACGATAAATTATTACAAAATAAAGTAAAAAATAAATAAGTGTTCTGATGTTTTCTTCAAATTTTATTTACAGTATTAAAGTGTGAAACTAATTCAACATGAACTTGCAGAAGAAACACACTACACATACAGTATTAAAATTCTATTTTAACTGGTACAACAAAACAGTTTTGCCTTCATCCCCAAATCGCCACAAAAAAAAAAACAAAAAAACCAAAAAAATAAAAAAAAACCAAACAAACCCAAAAACAGTACCAATATACAGGCCAAAACCTATGTCCTTTTTGAATTTCTGATTCTGTGCAGTAAATACACTCACCTATGTTACAACAATAAATATGAGCAATAAATTCCTCACACTCTATAAGAAACTTTTTTCTTATTAAGACTTGCAGTCTTTCTTTGTATCCTTCACACAGATGAGCCTAACTCTGTCATCTTTTAATGAACTTTAAAGAATGTCTGTATTTCCATAAGGAGTAATTTAACTACCAAACTAACACCAACAAAAAAGTAAAAAAGTAGCAAACCACCACTTCCAATGTTTTCAAAGTGTTAAATGTAACATGTGTATTTCCAATCCAATGATAGCTGAATACGGAAAGGCAGTTAACTTTGATGATATATTGACACGACAAAACATATTTTCCCCTTTTTATAAGCATAAACAACTGGTGGAAAAAAAAAGATTATAAAAGACTTGCAATGCAAAAGAATAGTGCTAAACTTCCTAAAACAAAATTCATCTTTAAATCAAGCAATACTTAAAAATGTGTTTGAATTGAAAAAATGAAAGCAAGAACTAAACACTGACAAAAAATACAATTACAATATACTATTAGAATAAATATGATAAAACAAAGTTAAAATAAATATTTCAATATTGGAATACTTGTTTGTCTCAACATAAACTCAACATCACAAATATCAACTGTGGTTTTACAACTTAGATTATCACGAACAATTTTGTATATATATATATATATATATACTAGCGGAAAAAGAAACTGTGTACACTTAAGTTAAATAAAAACATAAAAAGTATTCTTTGATCGCTCTTTATTCTTAAAGGCATAGTTTAATATACTAAACGCGTGTTTGAGTACTCAATTTGTTAAATATCACGTTCGATTTGCCTTGATGACCACAGCACGCTTTTCTGGAGTTTCAAGCCTAAGCGACACATGGTTCGTAATTGATTAGAAATTCTTGCATTTATGGACAGTATTCAATGTATTGAAACAGAAAAATATTGGTTTTTGGAATAAAATTTTGATTGAAAGATGCCTCGCATGATTGAAAATTATCGTTTGTGTGCTATTGGAAAGCTGGAAGCTGGGATTTCTCAAAGCAATGTAGCAAGGCAGTTCACATTAACACTGTAAATGCTTTATGGAGACGATATCAGCAAACTGGTACACTGTTCGGGACCGCCCACAATCAGGACGCCCGGGTGTGATATCACATTGGCAAGATACATATATGCAGACGTCATAATCGATTCCAATCTGCTTCTTTGACCGCTAGAAGTATTCCTGGGCATCGACGGATAAGTCCTAGTGACGTAAGGAACAGATTGCTAGAGGCCAACATACGTCTTCAATGTCCTGCTATCCGCCCTGTTCTGCTCTGGCGTCACCATGTTGCGAGGTAAGCATGGTGTAGGAGGCATCATTGTTTCAATAACAGAGATTTGGCAGAAGTTTTCTTTATGGACGAGTCAAGATTTTATCTCAGCAGCAGTGACGGTCCTGTTCGGGCTTACCGTCGTGCTGTCAATTCAGCAGAGGGAGTGCATGGTCTGAGGTGGAATTACAACACATGGAAGGACCTCTTTGGTGATAATGGAAGGCAATTTAACTGGCGTATGCTACCGTGACACGATTATACATCAGCACGTCATTCCATTCATTCACAACAACCAGCGTAAGGTCATTCTGCAGCAGGACAACGCACGACTGCACAACGCCCGCACGCATTGTTAGTGACTATCTACAGCAGCAAAACGTGAATGTGTTACCCTGGCTGCAATGTCATTGGATTTACCGCCTATAGAACATGTTTGGGATGAAATGGAATGACATCTACGTCAAAAGCTAAACCTCCCTGTTATGCTGGATGCTTTGTGTTGTTCTTTATTGGGCATATGGTGGAACATTCCCAAAGCATTTCTGCATAACCCAATTCATTCAATGCGTCATAGGAGTGAAGATTGCATCAGTGCAAATGGCGGTCATACACGCTATTAAACTTGTGAAACTTTTTTGCACTCCTTTTACTTTCAGTGGCTGTTCCTATCAATCATAATGAACATAATCGGTGATTTGATGCTTGAATTGAAAGACAATGCATAATATTAAATAATGATATACATACTGCAACATAATATTTTGTATATGAATCTATAAATGAAAATATTAACTACAGAGTTTTTTTTTTCCGCCAGTTATTTTGTCTGTTCTATCACTTGTATCTTGATGGTGACATGGAACTTGGGTATGTCAAAATAACTTTAAATTAAACTGTCTGTAAAGTTTTCCTCCATGTATCTATAACCATGATTTATATCAAAAAGGTTCATAATGTATTAAAAAAAAATCAACCATTCACTGCAACAGTGTGTAAAATAAAGATATGCAAACCTCGAGCACTCTTCAGCTCCTCACAACTGTTTTGTGTCCTTTCTAATTCTGACTTTAACTCTGTAACCCTGCAATTAAAATAATGTTTCAATGAATATCAATCTGTAGCAGAGTTACATTGTATACACATTACTTTAATTCTTGTTCACATTCCATATTGCAAACTGTAAATGTACTATAACAATGTAAACAAATAATGAAGTTCATTTCAGTAGGTAATATGATAACAAAACAACTATGTATCATTTGAACATAACATACTAAAAGTGAAGATGTGCACACTAAATTTACCTTTGTTTTTCTTTGTCAAGATTTTTACATAAACTGTCATTGTTTTCCTCAAGTTCTTGGACAGCCTCATTGTGGAATGACTTAAAAGAGTCATATTCATTTTGTAAGACCTTCCTTGATGATACTGTCTCTTCAAGATCTGCGGTTATTTCCAAAATATTTTTCTCTAACTGACAGCATCTATCCTAAACATATGAAAATTGTCCATTGACAAAAAAACTTTACATATTTCATTGACACACATTCAATAACATAAAATCCTAATATGGGTAGACAAGGATATTTAGAATACTAGCATCCTTGAAGGGTTCAACATTTTTTATCAAAACAGAAGAATATTTTGTAAAGTAAAAAAAATATTATATTTAAACAAATTTATATAAAAATATATGATTAAATAACAGATGTGCAATACCTTCAATCTTAAAAGTTCTTCCTCTGCATCTGTCAGTAAACTTTGCTTCTTGTCAAAATCCCCTTGTATACCTTCAAGCTGGGTTTGAAGATTTTCTAGATGGCAAGAAAATTTAACATCTTGACAAACTTTTAAACAAACATTCAATTAATGACTTAAATATAAACATGATAAAATGGACACAAATTCACAAAATCAGTCTATTTATGAACTTTTCAATACCATTCACTTTGATTTAATGGTAAGTTTTATTTTGGTCAAAAAGTGGAGAACATTTGTAACAAAATAATGCCTATTTACAATATCATTCATGTATCCCTGTTAAAATCTCTGCAAATTTTTTTTAAGTTCAAGCCCAATCCTTTTAAAAATACCTGTCATACACTGCATATCATGCATTTTTTCTTCATTTTTTCTAACTTCTGATCGCATGTCTCTTATTTCAATGTCCTTTTCATCACACTGGTTCAATAAGTCTTCAAGCTTAGCAATTAGATTATATAAACATTTGATAATTCAACATCTTTTAATTTATTCTTGATGACAATATAAAAACAGAAAAATAACATATTTAAGACTCTAATAAAATATATAAGCTCTACTTTATACAATATGTATACACTAGATTAAACAATGTGTGCAAATTTCAATACACAATGTGTGTAAGAAACACTATACTTCCAAGAGTATAGTTATAAAGAATTTAAAGTTGCATAACTCTGGCATATATTGCCAAATATTGACCATATTATCAAACTCATACTGTAAGTTTCATTGATAAAAAGCTTCATAAGTTTTAACAACAAAAAAAAGGAATCTCAATTTAGAAATTATTATTCTGTCTTTTCATTAGTCAGAGTTATCTCCCATGTCAGCAGGTGCCGACTGAAATGTCATGTCTTTACATAAGAAAACAACGTCATTTCACACAAAGATATGATGTCTCAATTGATAACTTTTCTCATTTTACACACAAACAAATGACATCACAATCGATACCTGCTACAAGAGGTGGTAACTCTGGATAACGAAAATACCTAATAACACTTCTTGGGAGTGGAGGAGACTAAAAAATGAATGAAAATAACAAAGCCAGAAAAGTTGTCAAAGACATGTCAAAAATTAATTTTCCAATTTATTCCAAAAACAGGAAATTAAATCATGCATCCACGCAGATGCATTAGTTTTTCAATCTATGCAGCAGTTCTGGAAAAGATTTTCAAAGAGAGGTACCCTCCGAGACCTATTTTGCCCCACCCTTAATCCATGATCTGGTAAAAAAAAACTTCATAGGGGAAATTGGGTACTTGCTTCCTTTAAAGTTTTGACAATATCCCTTCAGTGGTTTTGAAGAACAAGCTTAGAGTGTGAAAAAAAATGCCCCCCTTCTTTTTGCAGTTTCAAAAATTCATAAAAAATCAAAATAAATAAATTTCAGCAAAATTCTTTCAGGAAAGCATTTCTCTACCTAATTACACATAAAACACATAAAATGAATGTATCATGATGAATAAATAGGGATAAAATCAAGGAAGTCATACAAAATTGAATGAAAATGACAATGTGTAAAAAGACGTAAAAAAAGCAACAAAATTTATTTTTCGATCTCTACAAAATTAACAAACTTTAACCATAGATCTATGTAGATCACTCGGATGCAATTAGTTTTTAAATCCATGCAACAGTTCTGGAGAAAATTTTCAAGGAGGGGTACCCACTAAGGCCTCTTTTGACCCATCCTTGGCCAATCTGGACAAAATGAACAAACTTTATAGAGGACCTTGAGTCGTTGCTTCCTATAAAGTTTCATCAAAATCCCTTCAGCAGTTTTGAAGCAGCAGCTGACAGTGACAAAAATTACCTCCCCCCCTTCATTTTTGCAGTCTTAAATAATTCATAAAAAATTCAAAACATTAAATTTCCAGCATTAAAATTTCAGAAAGCATTTTTTCTACCAAACCAAGGTGAAAAACATAAAATGAATGCATTTATAATAAAAGGGGAGAAAATCAAAGAATCAAACAAATATTAATGAAAAATACAAAGCCCTAAAAAGACGTACATCAAAAATGTATTTTCTGTCAACAAACTTGAATCATAACATCTATGATATTCAGATTAGTTTTTAAATCCATGCAGCAGTTCTGGAGGAGAAGATTTTTAAAGAAGGGGTACTCCTGAGGCCTCTTTTGCCCCACCCTGGATCCAATTTTGGGCCAATCTGGCTGAAATGAACATACTTTGTAGAGAACCTTGAGTACTTGCTTCCTTTAAAGTTTCATCAAAATCCCTTCAGCAGTTTTGGAGAAGTTGAAAATGTGAAAAATTAATCAACAGACAGACAGATGGACAGACATACAGACAGACTGACTGACAGATGATGGACAAAAGGTGATCAGAAAAGCTCATTTGAACCTAAAAAAAAAAAAGAGGCAGCTCTGTGGATGAAGGTTAAAGTATCACTTAATATCAGAACTGCTTAAGTGTTTTTCAAACATGGTTCATTTTCAAGCACTTTTCTAGGACTGTCCAAAGTGTTTTTTTAAGCACTTTTAAGTTTAAGGTATCAAGACCTTGCAAGTCAAAACAAAGTAAAAAAAAAAAAAAATACACAGCAAATTTCTTTCACATTTCAATGGCAGTCCTCAAAACACTCTTTAGAGATCCACTACAAACTCAAGAGACCCAGCAGTACAGCATTAGAGATCCACTACACACTCAAGAGACCCAGCAGTACAGCATTAGAGATCCACTACACACTCAAGAGACCCAGCAGTACAGCATTAGAGTTCCACTACACACTAAAGAGACCCAGCAGTACAGCATTAGAGATCCACTACACACTCAAGAGACCCAGCAGTACAGTACCACTACACACTACCAGCAGCAACAGCATAGAGATCCACCTGTACAACACTCAGGAAGAGTCCCAGCAGTACAGCATTAGAGATCCACTACACACTCAAGAGACCCAGCAGTACAGCATTAGAGATCCACTACACACTCAAGAGACCCAGCAGTACAGCATTAGAGATCCACTACACACTCAAGAGACCCAGCAGTACAGCACTTATAGAGATCCACTACACACTCGAAAAGTCCCAGCAGTTCAGCATTAGAGATCCACTACACACTCAAGAGACCCAGCAGTACAGCATTAGAGATCCACTACAACACTCAAGAGACCCCCAGCAGTACAGCATTAGAGATCCACTACACACTCAAGAGACCCAGCAGTACAGCATTAGAGATCCACTACACACCAAAGAGACCCAGGCAGTTCAGCAAATTAGAGTACACACTACCACTCAAGAGTCCCAGCAGTACAGCATTAGAGATCCACTACACACTCAAGAGACCCAGCAGTACAGCATTAGAGATCCACTACACACTCAAGAGACCCAGCAGTACAGCATTAGAGATCCACTACACACTCAAGAGACCCAGCAGTACAGCATTAGAGATCCACTACACACTCAAGAGACCCAGCAGTACAGCATTAGAGTTCCACTACACACTCAAGAGACCCAGCAGTACAGCATTAGAGATCCACTACACACTCAAGAGACCCAGCAGTACAGCATTAGAGATCCACTACACACTCACAAGAAAGACCCAGCAGTACAGCATTAGAGATCCACTACACACTCAAGAGACCCAGCAGTACAGCATTAGAGATCCACTACACACTCAAGAGACCCAGCAGTACAGCATTAGAGATCCACTACACACTCAAGAGACCCAGCAGTACAGCATCACAAAAATCCTTTACTCAAATTTTGTTATACTACCTGAAGCATCTGTATAATCAAGTTCATTTTCTTTATTCAAACGTCTTTCCTTAGTGGTGAATAAACATGCAAGTAAGAGAATTCAAGCACTCTGATGAAATAAATTAAGCATTTTGCATCAAATTCAAGCACTTTTCAAGGGTATTTTTATTTTTAAGCACTATTCAAGGACCTACTCTATATTCAAGCACTTTTCAAGGTCTGTGCGAACCCTGTGAAAAATTGTTTGTTCTTTTGAAAGACTTAATGTGACATATCCTTTTTGCATTTCTAAGATAACAGTCATTGCTTCACAACTTACTTTAGTTTTCAAACTTTCTAATTCAGAAGTATATTCTTTCTCTGATGACAACCACTCTTCCCTCTCTACGGAGACTAAAAGAGAAAGTTTGTTATTTACATATGTACCTCTTTAATCACAGTCTTCAGAAGAAGAATATAGTTAAAATATTTTTCAACTTATTTGTTGGCACTTATTATGATCTGTAGTAAATGTAAATAAAAATAAATATTAGGGTTCCAACATCCCTACCAATGGCGAAGTGAATTTTATATCAGTGAGCAACTTTAATATCACTGAAATAGAATGTCAGCAATTTAATAAACAATTCTATATGATCACTTGATCACTCAATGATTCAAATGTAACTATTTACTACATGGACTAAAACAACACAAATATCTAAAAAAAAAAAAACACAAATATTTATAAAAGATCCTAAAACGTAAAATTTGGCTTTACTTTTTACCAATTGGTAATTTAAATTTTAAAAGAATGCAATCAAAATTTTTCAGGTAAAAAAATTATATGTATAATTCTATGAAACTCTGAAAGAACAATTTTAAATAAGTTTTATTGGGGTGTTCATAAAAGCAATCTTTTGTGTGTGACACAAATGACATTCCTTTACATTACTCTTAGACCTTGCACACAAAACATAGAAATAATTCTGAACCATGTAATTTACAAATTAATGCAAAAAATGAATGTTCACAAATTATCAGTTCTCTTCACACAAATAATTTTAACAAACAGAAACTTTCATGAAAATTCAAATCAAACCTTACTTTGATTCATTAACTCATTATGGTCTGTCTTTGATGAAATTTCAAGTTGTTTGAATTTTTCTGAGATATCCTACAACAAATATTTAAGAGATATCTAAAAAGTTTACTAAAAAAAAAACAAAATCAGTCAATACAACATGTACAATGAATATGCTTAATAACCAGATGCATTTTGAATCTGTTTTACAACTTCTAGTTATTTTAAATTAAATAAAGACTTTTTTGTTTGAAAGAGAACCAGAGAGAGAGAGAGAGAGAGAGAGATTGATTCTGAAAACTCTGATACATTCAAGCTCATAGTGCCTCTCCTTTAATGTATCAGTCTACGCCAAATTTTTTGGCTCCCACAGGTCATTCGGATCTGTGTGGTTGGGTTCCCCACACAGGTCCGAACCGAATATTGTCAGTACGAAAAGATTTATAAGGTTAATCGATAAACCACAATTATAATTATTACATGGCCTTGACGGAATCCTGATCATACAGACACAGTCACTCTGACATGCAGTGCTCTACAACAATAAGAAAATCACTTTTCATTTGAACCAGTGGTTTTACTAGCTAGCCAGGGATTTTTACTATATGTGTGTGTGTGTGTGAAGAACATTTTTCCGCATGATGAAATGAAAGAAAACAATTATTTTAAATTGACTTGACTTTATTATATTTCAAACAATGTTTATTCTGGTTTTTTTTTTTTTATAAGTCCACATTTTTCATATTGTTATTTTAATATTATGGCAAACTTAAATTTCAATTTTTTAATTTGTAATGGCCAAGACAACATATAAATAGTTTGCATTTCGACAGAATTTACAAAACAAACATCTGTCTCTTCTTCCAGCACTAGCCGCGACTCGGCATGAGTATTCCTTTAACCAAAATCTTTCAAACTCAAGCTTGTGTCCGATGATGAGGCAGATTGTTCTGTTGAAATCGACACTGATTTAAAGAAAACGTCACCTTGTTCTGCTTGGAAAGTTTCAATGTGACAGCACACATGTTTTTTAGACAGTAATCAACGTGAATCAGATGCTCTAATTTATCGAAACTGAATAGTCAAATACATTGTTGTAAAGGGCATAGCTGACCATGATTTTGATGATGTAATTTCAGAGTGAAAACGGAAAACTTTCGAATTCTGGTTCAGTAGAAACTAGTCGCGATAAGAGATTGATTTGCAAGTAAACACTAGCCAAAACCTAAAAATGGTCGCATCTGCAAGCGATTTAGAACGCTGTTATGAACAAATAATGACTTGGCGTTAAAAAATATTTATGAGTGCATAGTCAAGGAAAACTATTACTCAAAACGACATCGGTCATGTGGTCTGGAAATTGGGAGAAGAACATCGGTCCGAACGGATTTTTGTCAGTCAGGACCAATGGACCGTTGTTATTGGCATAGATTGATATATAGGAGCATTGTAGATATGTTTTTTCTTCATTATCTATTATGATAATCAATTTGGTAAAAGTTATGCTAAAACTACAACATTAAATAAATGTAATTCCTCTGTGCAGATATCTTTCTAATTATTGCAAAGTATTCTAAACAGTAAATTGGAAACTATCAGTTTGGAATCACATGTAGGGCTTACATGAAATTAAAAATACCTTGTAATAATCAAGAAGTCAATTTGTTTCAAGTCAAAAATCGGGGCCAAAGAAAATTGAATACATGCATAACATGTACATTCATATATTAAGTACATGATCACTGCTGGTAAAATTGAATCACAATTGTCTCTTTTTCAAATTCCTTACCTCAAATTGTTTCAAGTGTTCTTTTTCTAAATATTTCAGCTCTGTTTTTTCTGTTTCACCTGCAATAAAATAAATTTTAAATTGAACACTGTTATGAGTATAATGTGCACACCATACACCCATCAAGCAAATTAATGAAGATAAATCATATTAAATATACAAAATAATGCAGCTTTAGAGCCAAACACAAATTGATATACGATTATTGAATCAAAGTACAAATTGAAACACTTTTTTGGCAAAAATGTTTTTACAAGAATGTAACTTAATAAAGTATGTGGTTTTTTTTCTTCTGAAAGCGCTTACAAGCTTCACTTATAATCATGCAATGTAAAGATATACATTTTTTTAGCTTCCCTTCAGCTGAAGCACAGTGATCTTTGAGTAGATTGCATAATTCTCGAGTAGCATTAATTCTGAAAATAAATACAGTAAAGTAAACATGGTGACAGTTGAAAACATGATAAACATCATAATGCAATACCAACATCTCAAGTTAAACCATATATGCCTAGATGCCAAAACTATCCATCAGAAATACAAGTGCAATTTTTTTTTGTAATTTGAGGCCATTTTCTGGAATCCAAAATTATTTGAGAAAATGTTCCTCCCTATCACCAAGTATGATAGAAAATTGCATCCACAAACCTCAACATAAATTGACACAATACACATGATATTCTTCAGTTTTGAGTCTTTAAGTATAGGCCACATTTGCGTATATTCCTTACTAAATTTTGCCTAATCCTCAATTTTTTAAACAATGCTTTTTTTTTTACTTTCTACACAAACATGTTGTCTGCCAAAATGTTTTCAGCATATTTAAAAAAAGACTTGCCAAATAATCATATAATAACATACTGTTACTGTTACTTTTAAGCATTTTTCCAGCAGGAAATTATATCTATATTACAATAGATATAAAAACCTGGAAACAGGATTTTCTAGAATTTGTTCGAAAATAAATTGTAATGCAGAAAACAAGACTAAAATTCATAAAAATCCTGCTACATTTTATATCCGTAATGCCACTAATGGTTGGCATCTATGCATATGTAATTTTTGTAAAAATTTCACATAAAAATGCAACACTTTTCTTCTTTTCTTTTTTTCAATATCTATACCTTTTCCAATATTTGGTCATAGGTTTTTAAATTCTATTAAAATCATTACTTATTTCAAATATATTCAACCTTTGAACAATTTCCTCTCTGTTGTTCATTTCTTCTTGTAGACGCAGACTGAGACTTTCATTCTGGAGCTAACAAAGCACAGAAAAAATCAATCGAATTAAAAGTTTGAATCATTTGCATGTAGGATGACAGCATGAAAATTAGTTTCATCCTGGAAGTACAAAATTGCCTGTGAACATTTACATAATAACTTCGATTGAAATTTAGATTTTCTGCAAAAACTGCTGATTGCTCATTGTGATTTAGAGGTACAGTGATGGACAAATGGAAAGTCTTGTAATCAGTCTTGAATATATGAGACTTAAAATCATACTATGGCACATCCTCACTGAATTAATGTCAGCCCATAGCACACATGTGTAGATCAAAATTGTTTCAATAATAGGGAAAAGTTCTCTAAGGGATATAAATCAAACTAAAACAAACAAAATCAATCAGTGCTAGAAGAAAATGCAAATTATTCAATTAAATCTGAATTACCTAAGAAAAAAAAAACTAAAATTAAAATATAAACCAGTAGTCCTGAGACTTCATTGTATTAACTGCGATGGACATTTTGGATTATATTCTACAAACAAACAAAATATTTTTTTTACCTCTGGAGAATTTACTCAAATAAGGTTAGAAATTTTAATTTTACATGTATTTCTAATTATCCAAAATATTATCATAGACATACATTTGTACATACATCAAAACAATTCATCATTCTACAGCAATAAAAAAAAGTTGTAAAAGACAATTCGCTAATTAAACAACTAACTAAATTTACTTTTCTGCAAATTCTGAGATGCAAGTCCTGCTAAGGTAATATTTCAATAGTTAATTTACACAACATAATACACATGAAACATACAAAACAAAAACAAACAGAATACATTTTTTCAAGTGCATATACATTGAAAGAGGGTAGAGAAAATAGCAACAAAAACAACAACAAAAGAAAGCAACAGTGCCGTACTGGTCTCCAGAACACCAGATTCCTATCAATCAAAACTTAGTCTGAACTTCACAATTAAAAATCGATATCAATTTCATAACTTACCTGTAATTCTAGAATTGATTTTCTTAAAGATTCATTTGTGTGCATAGCATCTTGGATCTTTTTCTCCTACAGTAAAAGCACTATGTATATTGCAAAAAATTTACAACTTAAAATATTTAATATAGAAATGTGAGTTTACAATACATACCTCATGAATGATATTTCCATACAATTGGACAAAAATTATGTTGGACTGCATTATGGCATTCTACATTTGTGGCTGATTTTCAAATAATCAACCTACTTAATTATGTAGATTGATATTCTATAAGATTAAATAATCCATTGACTTTTTACAAAACATTTTTGTTACAGCTAAATAATTATCATAATGTTTTTATTTCCACTTTGCATATTTGCTGTTTATTTGTAAGAAATTATTCTGAGGGAGAATGTATTCATAACAATACCTTTTGTTTTATTTCTATTTCTGTTTGAACAGTCCACTTTCTGTACTTATCAACTTCCTGATACATTTTTGCGTATGATGATGAAAGCTGTTGTTCCCCATTTCCTAGCAATTCTTTTTGATGAATATTCTTCTGTGGTGCATCTGACTCTAATCAAAGAATTTTACAAAAACAATATTTGAATTACTGCAGCAGAATATTTAAACTGACAGCTCATATGATATTAGCATACATTATCTGTACACAATCAACATACCACGGGAAAGACAAAACAGACAGTTTTTAAGTGACATTATTATCATATCATCATTATCATTACAGTGGTCCCCTATTCAGGACCATCCCCACAAGCAACCACCCCCTTTAAGCGACCAAATTTTCAAAACATAAGCCTTTTTCAATGATAAATTACCTCTTATAAGAGACCACTCCCATAATGCGACCAGCAACTACTTTTCATCGGGAAAATCATGTTAATTCCATAGAAAAAAAAACTCACGAGCGAGCGTTTTTGAAAAAGTACAATAACATGAAATACAAAACTAAATAACACGCTAGCTCTACCGCGTAACCAAAATGTGAGCGATTGAGTTTGTTTTTTTAAAAAACCCAAATAATTAAGGCCTGCTCCGTTTCCAATTCTCTTCATCCTACGAGGTTAATGCAGTGATTGTGAACAGAATGTAATGACTGAATTATTTGGGTTATTTAAAAAAAAAGTACGAAAACATCTAATACAAAACTCAATTACACGCTAGCTCTACCGCGTAACCAATGTTTTCATAAACTACATAAACGCGCGAAAGCGAGATCTCTGTACCCAGATTTGAACGAGAAACTGTACGAGAAGATTTTGGTTGCCAAGTCAAAAAATATTCCTGTTTCCCAGGAAATTATTACAACTACAACAGAAAGCGAACTGTCTGCAGAGATGGGTTACGACAATTTTACAGCAAGTAATGACTGGCTGTTTAAATTCCATGCTAGACATCATATAAACTGTAAACAGTAAAGTGCTCAATGTTTTGTGTTGACGATATCTAGGCGATATTACAAAGGGTTATGAGTCCATTAGAATTGAGAGTGTGCAGTGGTCGCACCTGCAAGCTGTGAAGGATTTTGCTTTGCAAACAAACGATTCTGAATTCTAATTTCTAGATCTGACATGTAGATCTCTGACTCTGTGTTTGATTCAGTTAAAGATATGAAACAGTAAAAATTTGGGATGTACTTGTATTTTATAGGTCACTAGTTAATACATGTATTTGTATATTATAGACAATCATTGAATTAATTTTATTGATTGAAATTTTATTTTTTGTTTTAAACTGAACATTTTTATTCAAATTATTATGTGAACATGTTACCAAACAAGAACCAAATTAACATATATATGGGCAAGAATTCACTATGGGGAAATTTGAAATAATTTCTTGTCAAAACAGTTTGTATACCTAAACCATGGAGAAGGTAACAATTCATAGACATTTTTTATGTTTTGTTATGTGATTTAATGAATAAACTATCAAAAAATCATAATAATATGCAGTTCATTCTTCAACTGTGCTTAATTCATCATATTTCATAAGGGCACCCACAAACAAAATCAGGGAAAAAAACGTGACATTTGATACCGTGTGTATTTCAATTGATCCAAGTGGTGTAGCATTTCTACTTTTAAGTCTTGACATTTTAAAATTATGTGAAATTAAATTAGTGTGATAGTACGTAACGTATTTTTGTCAAATGCAGGTTACGTACTGAAACCTGCCATGAGGGATATGTTACTTGCGGAAGGTGATCGGAATTGTCGTAAATAAAGTCGTTTACACGCTGGATAGCTAGATCAAGTCCTAGTTTGGGTCTTCCCAGTAAACTGAAAAAATATTCGATCTCGTGATTAATAATGACATTTTCACGTCAAAAACACACGTTACCTACTGTAAAAAATGAAAAAAGTATTTTTCTCTCCCGAATGTTAACGTTTACGACATCCGACATAATTTTGCAACAACTGATTTCTGGCAACAAGAGGTAACTAAAAAGGGGGGAAAGAAGCATGGAGAACGCTGACGGCGAAGGTTTGTTATTTTGTCAAATATTTGTAGAAGTTACGTACTGTCAACAATGACAAAAGATAGTTATGAAACGGACTCATTAAAAAATATTCATTCCAAGCTTTTCTATTAAATCAAATAGCAAGACTCGTTCATTTTGTTTCGAAATATTGTCCTTTCACAACAAGAAGCATGGAGAACGCTGATTTACTAAAATCACATTATAATAATCAGTTTTCACAGGAGGTTCAGCCATTATTTCATAATTCAATTTTCTTGTCAATGTTATGTACACCACTTACAAATAAAATTGTTATTTCTTGTAGGATAAAAAGATGGATTTATTTTCTAAAAACATCTTTGTAATGAAGTTTAAGAATTTATGGATAAACATTTTAAAATATTTTCTTGTTTCTTCATGCAAAGCAACTTTATAAAACAGTATGTAACATTGACAAGAAAAAAAAGTATTTTTCCTTTTGATACTGAAATTGTGAGGTAACTAAATGCAATCACTGTTCATTTAGAAGTGTTTTCCAGTAGAAATTGATGTTCCAAAATTAAATGTCTGAAGACAATTGATAGACAGTTCAATTGTGTTTTTAATTTTATATTTTGTCAACGTTTCATACTGCAAAATTATTAGAGATTGAGCATTGTACATTTCTTTAACTTCGATCATAAATCATTATATATTTTTTTTAATGCCTCCAGGGATATACTATTTATTGGCAATATTTTTTTAATTTAAATATTTAATTTAATTTTTGCTGCAATTGTCACACTTTTTGGACCATTAGTGAATTCTTGCCCATATAAAAGTAAATTTAATGAATAAAAATTGTCTGCAAATTGTATTTTGTATTACTTGATGTCATATATCATTTACAAGTTATCTGTAAACATCCCCCGAGCAAAGACCACCTCCATTATGAGACCACATGCCCTTCTCACTTAAGGTAGACCACTGTATTACTATTATACTTTCATCTTACAGGGTCATGACAATCTTCATCAACTGACTATGGTAGAAATTCTGAATCCAATTCCAATGAGGTGTATCAGAATCATAAATATTCCTATATATGACCATTGACTAATACAGCAAAATATGTGTGTTTTTTTTATATCATTATCATTACCTCTTACTCTATTCATAAAAGTTCCACTCTGAAATTTCTGTCTTGTTTGTGAGGATGTCTGAAATAATGAAAAAAAAACAATAATAATAATAATACCAATCTGAGAGACTTTCAGATATCAGATAATTAATTTCTCTCAGGATTTTTTTGTTTATGACACAATATTGAATTACTCCACTTGGTAATCTGTTATGTGTATGATGCATGTACATGTACATTGTACATGTATGTATGTATTATAATAATGCGATCCTTACACCTCATATTTAAAAAAAAATAACAGCTAGAGTACCAAGCTTTTTTCTTACAACAAAATCATACCTGTAGTATACTTATACAGTTACAGTTATTGTACTATCAACCTGGACCCAAATCATTAATAGAGTAAATAAAATCACCATGCAGTGATACATAAAATATGGTCAAAACCCTGAAGTAGCATTATGGTATTTATGGTAATTAATGTTACTGTTATACATATCCTGAGTGAATTCCTGTGTACCAATTTATCACATCATACAATTGACCTTACAGTAGCTCTTTATATTGTGGTAAACTCTGATGAACCTAACCTTGATGAAGAAAGTAGTCAAGACTGGAAATCTGTTTGCCCCAACATTTTCCTGTCAGTAGGTCACCAGAGTATCACACGTGTCATTATTTTTATTTCACTGAAATCAAATCTTACACCTCAGCTTTTTAATTAAGAACACACAAATGGAGATATGTAAAGTGTACCTATGAAACTGCTGATATAAAATTTGTAACTAGGTTATTTTTTTTTTTCAATTTATAATGAGGGAATTATTAAATATTGAAGGTTTTTCTATACTTACAACTTCGTTCCTGATCATCTATACGGTCTATTTTTTTTTATCCAGAGTCTTTTCAAGCACAATTTCCACCACTTGATCATTTGATTACCATTATTGAATGTACTAATAATCAAACAGGTACAGTTTACCATTTTATATGTGGTGGTCAACTCACTTAATAAGATCAGTAGATCACGGCCGCCAAAGGTCCTTGATTTAATACCTGCTATAGTGCTTGGGACTTGTAATTGTCATTCTGGTCATCAAAATAACTCCCATTACAATAATCAACTTTCAGCTTGCTAGTTGCTACCAATGTACTTTATATCTAAACACAGTAATGTAACTTTTTGTTATACCTCAAAAATGCTGTGTCCCTTCAATCCATCTGTATTGGTCAATGGCTTAAAAAATGGCTGCTGTTTTTCTCTTGTCTGTGAATGCATCTTCCTAAAACTAACAAACATTATTGCTTTTTAGATACATGTACATTGTAATTATTAGTACTAAACCTTTATATATAACCAAGGTTTATTTGCAAAAGCGTCATACTTTGAAAAAAAAACTTTTATTACAAGCAAATGGTATAATAAGAAAACGACAATTTACATTTTACAAATACATTGTACAGAGATGTGCAAAAAGTATTCATACAGTATTTTTTTTTACTACATATTTCATATAAAACCACATTTTTTCTAAAAATTATTATGAAGCCATTTATTATTGCATTTCAATAGAATTTTCACTGTTGAAAAAATAATTGAATAATTTCATTATTTATTTTGATTTTTAATTTTTTGAATCAGAAATTAAAAGGTTTATTTATTTATTTAAACAGAATGTTTAAATTTTTTTATGAAAACTCCCTATATGTGTGAGTAAAATTGTAATCTTTGAAACGATACATTAGAATATTACACCCCAAAAAACCAATGAAACTTGGAAACATTTCCTTTTTAACGGTGAAAATTTATTGAAATGCAATAAGAAATGGCTTCTCAATATTTTTTTTAAAAATTGTGGCTGTATATGAAATTTATAGTAAAAATTAATACTTTTTGCACTTCTCTGTATATAGCATTAACTAACTAATGTGTACCATACTATCCATCAAGGTACTCTGCTCTTCCACAGATAGTTGTTTGAAGGGTAAACATTTTTTGGGGGGGTTAAAACTTAGTCTGCAAGTGTCATCCTACTCATAGATATATACTTGCAGAAATAAAATTTCTGTAGATCCATGTCAAATAAATCAGCAGTGTGTGTGTCATCAGTGACATCATCAACATTGATGAAACTGATAACTTAGTGCAAATAACATTAAATAAACTCCTTTTTTTCAAATTTTTGTCAAAATTGTTATTTTTTTACCATTGAAAACTGATGCCGTGATGGGTATTGATGTAATTCAAAGAGTGAAATAACACTAACAGGCCAGTCGCCAGCGCATAGTCATTATTTTAGTAAGTGGTGTAAAAAAAAAATATATAGACTACTTACTGCAAAGAAAAAAATGTTGCTTCTCAGAAATAAAGTTTAAAAGGAGTTTAAAACTATAAAATAATAGTGTGTGTGGACCAATGCTCACGGTATACCTATGCTCGCGGAATTGTTTTAAATCAGTAATCTGGTCTGCAATACAAAAATGAAAGTTTTGAACTTACACAAGTTTTGCCAAGTTTATCTACTGAATAACTTTGGTTTTCTCCATTCTGGATAACGGAAACTGTCTTCACCCCTGTTAAATGTTTTGTTTACAGTAGACGGTAACAAAAAATATTTTTGTTCTGTATCTTTTATTTACATCCGTTCAGGTAAATAAGGCTAAAAATAATACTTGCAATTTATTTGTAAACCTGTGAATAAAATTTATTAATTTAAATTTACTTAGGAATATCTGAAATTTAATCACTGTGGAGTGTGGACAATTAATTCTGAAATATGTAAAACTATGTTACCACAAGCAATGGTACACTTGCAGCAAAAAACGTTTCAGCTACTCCTAAGACTAAATATTGACAACTCTCTAGGAATGAATATTGCCAAGTTAGTTGCCAGTGACATGCGAAGTTTTTCAGGGCAGTGTCTTCAAATATATCCTGATAGTGATACATTAAAGGTAAGTGGTACCTATAATAATTAAAATAATCGTGCAGACGTGTTGTTTTTACTGCAAGCATTGGTCAATCCACTCTATCAGATGACGATTGAAACGTCGAGGTCATGCGTTTCAATAGAAATCAGACTTTTTTAATACATCAATCGCATCAATCATCATACTCATAGTCGACATAGATATCTACTTGTAGAAATAAAATTTCGTTAGATCGATATCAAATGAATCAGCAGTGTGCGTATCATCAGTGACATCATCAACATTGATGAAACAAATAACTTAGTGCAAATAACATTAATAAACTCCCTTTTTCTTGTTTTCATTGATGATTTACAATTGTTAATTTTAAAAGATAAACGCGAGAAATATGTGAATTGGGATTCAGTTCAGTCGGATCAGTTTCATTATTCGTTGACTTTTCTATTTGTTATTGGCAACGAAATTAGAAATACCTTGTACAAAAAAACGATTATTTAAGTTTGACAATAATCACAAATTCTGTATACTGTTTACAGGCATTCTGTCGTCTGCTACTGACAGCACGTGAACTAAGGTGAAGGTCACCGTTCACCGTTTCCGGTTGTCAATGCGCCACCTAGTTATATCCGGAAGTTGCTAATCATACACACAAAAACATTCTTATCATGTTTACAAGTATGTTTTAATACGATTATAAACACAAAGATGACTTAGTTTGTGTCATTTACGAAGAAAATTATGTCCAGCCAAGGTTCAACTAGCCGTTTTGCTGATTACTTCGTCGTAAGTGGGTTGGATGTAGAATCTGGATTGGAACCCGATCAGCTGTCAGGTACTGTCTACTGAATCACTGATTCTGTGACAGAAAGTCAGAGACAAAGTGCAGTGTTGTTTACTTTAAAACTATATTTATCTGTTATTCGACGTTCATTATTGCTAATGATGACGTTTATATATTATATTCCTACCAATGAACAGACTTACAGTTATTGCCATCATTTTAGATGTATGTGGTAAAAAAATAAATAAATAAAAATGATATTGATAGTTAACAAAAATTAAAACTATTATAAAAGCACAGGAGCTTGAAATTCTATCCCAATATTGATAAACGAGTCATCTATATAGCCTGCCATCTGTAATGAGAGGTGATTAAAAGGGTTCTCCCCTCATTACAGAGGATGGGCTATATTTAAATGACTTAAATATTTATCAATATATGGACAGAATAACAGGTAGGCTCCTGTGCTAAAACTAAAAGATGGAATGATTAGCATAGACAAGACACATAGCTAGGCTACAATACATTTGACAATATATTATATTAATGTTACATGCTGCTCATGTTTAAAGAAAACTTTATTGTTTCTGTCATGAAGTGCATTTATAAGTAAGGATTGAACTAATGGTTGGTAAGAAGTAAGAACACAATTATAATTGATATATGGTGAGGGGTAACAATAAGTTACTCGATCATATTTCTCATCACAGCCGTCAGAAATTTGATCAGTTGCTTATCCAGTCTGTTACTAATATAATTGCAAATATTTGACCTGAATTCCTGGTACAGGTACTTACTTTCGTGTACATACTGTTACATGTATTGTTCTGACCCCATTACATATTCCTGATATTCTTGTTGACTGGATGCTGATAAAGTTGCCATACCATATAAGGTAAACGCCTACTACTAACTTCTTTAGATTGTCAGTCAATCATATCTGAAGTTTCTTTAAATGGAATCATTGGGATGTCAAATTTAGAGAGTTCCGATGGAATTCTGATAATAACGTCATTAAAATGACAATTTTTAAAAAAATTTTTTTTTCATTTCCTTCTGTTAGGAGTGGTTTTTCTAAAGAAAATGTCAAATGTTACAATATCTTCCCCGTAATGTGGCTTTAAATTTGTAAAGTTATATTTGTTTTGTCTTTTAAGGAGATACATTGCACTGGCCACCACTAGACAGACCGTTTAAATCCAAAGTATTATATCATGTACCGGATCAAGTGCCGTGGAATCCCTTTGACAAAGTTGCTGTTGGAATGGTATGTACCAAAGTTAAAAACTGAAAGAAAAAAGATTCAAACTAGATACACATTAAATGCATACACACACATATATTTGTATGTACACATGATATACACGTACCTGTCAAGTCTACCGATTTCGCCGGTAGTCTACCGACTTTTTTATTCATCTACCGATTGTCTACCGCCAAGAAAAAATGTACCACTTTCTACTGATTTTTCTAATTTTCAACCGATTTCCGTTTTTCTATCACTTCTTGTCCATTTTCTAGTCAATGTTCATAATCGTAATTTTCAGTCTTTTAACTGACGACAAAAAACTAGCTTGACGTTTTGGCAATATTTCTGGCACCTTTATATCATTGAAGTATTAAGCCATCTAGGTTACATAAGTCTCTTATGTCTTCCAAATAGTCATCAAAAACATGGACTTATAACCACTGTGTATTAATTAATGTCATTAGAACATACAGAAGTGTTTGTTATTGGATGTGTGCTATGGGTAATTACACAACAACCTGCAATGTGGTCAGGTACGTAATATACAGATTGATTACCTGTAGTGTATATTTAAACCTCCAAACCTATAATCACTAGAATATATGTTCTGTCGTATATACAGACATAAAAGATTAACATCATTAATGTTATATTAATTTTATACAGCTTGTGTATCAATCCTCAACGATTTTACTTTAAAAATTTGGCTGAGAAATATCGAAGTGAGATCGTGGTGTCTTCTATGACGTCCGCAATCCACATACTATACAGTGTTATGGATGCATCTTAAAATTCTGATGATTTCAATACAAAAACGATGTTTTGTTTCAATAACATAATATTTTAAACATAGATAATATTGTCTTCTTGTAACTCATAGAATTTAATTAAATAAATGGTCAGTAATGACAATTAACACATTTATATAACCTCAATAATCTTTTTTTTTTTAATTAAAAGCAGATTTGATTTTCCCTATCAGATTTCATATTCTTAGTGAACTGTTCAGTCAACATTTGTTGTTTTATCCTATCATTTAATGAAAAAAGTACAATATGAAGATATTTGGGTATGCAAATATTTTTGGTAATAAATGTCGGATCCCCAAGAAAAAAAAATCAAGCTTTTGACCTTAAAAATTATCATATTTCCAAATATTTAGCAATCAAACTGAGAATATATTTCTTCCAGGTAAGTCTAATAATTTATTTTCTGCTTCCCAAATGCAAGTGTTATATTAGAATATTCAGAATTTAATATTTTAAAATTTGTTATACCAAATTTAGAAAAACTAAATTTTAAAAATTCTAATACATGTACAAAACATCATGACATCATTTTGAGTTTCCCAAGCTGTGTTTATTACAATCTGTATTATTTTATTCATGCGTGTACATGTATATATATATTACATGTATTAAAAATTCAAAATAAAGCCTATATCTATTCCTTATAAATTGCAAAGTTGACTAGAAAATTAAAAGAAATGTGATATTCATATCATTGATATTATTGACAATAATTCCATTTTAGATGCATAAAATGGCAGATATTGAAGTTTAAAATTATAATTTTTTCTTTTTTTTTCCGGAAGGGGAACACCCCCTCCCCCTTTCATTTATTTAAATGCTTTCATTGCGACTGGTGTAGCCTACATGTATACATGAGAATGACAAGGCATCTGTAAAGTTCGACTTTTATACGCACATACAAATTTCATAATGTTGACAGCTATGTATACATGTATTTACACATATATGTATACATCTGCATGCTTGTGTACATACGACCGCTTGCAGTTCGATTCGCAAGCGGAAGGTCCCGGGTTCGATTCCCGGACCAGGCCATGCCAAAGAATTTAAAAATGGTAGTGACTGTTCCTTTGCCAAGCGCTCAGCATATGACGTGTATGTCACCAGTCCTTTGGATAAGACTGAAAACTGAGGTCCCATGTCGCAGAAGGCGTGGCATGTAAAAGAACCCTCACTGTATTGGCGTCAGTGCATACTCCATAGCATCGGCTAAAATTTGTAGCATTTCACCTAAAGCCTGTGACATCTCAATATGTGTGAAAAATTCTTGATGGGAAGTAAAACAAAAATCATGTACATACAATTGATTTACAGGTAAACTACTTCAGATATGTTGGTTAAAGTATGAGAAGATTAAATTTGTTTATAAATAGCATTCAAAGAATGTTTAAAATGTACAGTTATCTAAATACATCTACAAGTATTTTTACTATATTTTGCAGTTGTGCTTACCCAGAGGGCTCACATTTGCCACCCAAAAAGAGCCTAGGAGACCTAGATTTCATTCCTTCCTCATCACAAAGGAGGATGGATCTAAGGTTTTTGGTGCAGCACTTACATTCTATGAAGAAGTTAAAGACAAAAAAATATGCGCTGCTATGCAAACACTTCAACACATGTTCCAAGTCCAGCCAGAAGGTTGCCTCTCTGATGAAGAGCAGCTGGGATCAGATCACAGCCCACAGTGTCAGAGAAAAGTTAGTCCCAGGGTCCGAGTTTACAGTGCAAACAGAGACCGACTGTATGTCACAAAGTGTATCTGTCTCATCACTCAACTGCCATTTGTGTCGGCACCACAAGAGTTTCTGAAGCAATTATATGATGCTATAGCGAAGCCTTCACAGTCCCATCTACCACTTGAATGTTATGTATATAATATCCTTTTTGAAGTACCACTCCCACCCCCAGGGAGAAGCATGAAATTCTACGGCATTCAGCATCCCGTTTTTTGCCAGAGACCAAGTAAGTTAATTTAAGATTATCGGATTGGTCAATGTTATGGATTGCGATATGATTTTTTTTAACCTATTGTATGCCTATAATATGAGCTTGAAGCAGAGCTACATCTGTACATATCAGCATGATTAATTGACCAACTGTACACATGTAAAAATTAACACTATAAAAAGAAATCCAAAACTAATCCAGTTTCACATAAATATCAACGTGTTAACTTGTGAAGAAGAACTACCTGTCTGTTTTGGACCGTTTGGGTTTGTAGTACATACATGTCTGTTTACTTTGTTGACAGAACCTCACTTCTAATACAGTTACATAACTTACATTGTAGTGCTATAACTTAATTACTTGTATGTGTAAATGTTCAATACTAATCTGTTTGTGCTAAACTATTATTGGTATTTATTAAGCAATTGTTTCTGATGTATCAAATCATTTAACACATGTACAGCGAAACTTACTTTAAAATTTATGCGAAGTTCCATCCATGAGCTCATGTGTCTATTAACATGATTAACTCATCCAACCCTGTCGCCACATTTGGACTCACCAGGGGTCGAATTTAGCATTTCTGTCTCACTAGTCAATTGGAATAGTTGAAAACAATTTTCACTAGTCCTATGGGAAATTCACTAGTCCCAAAATTTTGCTACAAATTACTAATTTGGCATGTACATGTACATAGTGAATCAGAACCAGAATTACCTAAATTATCTATTTCTGTATTCTTATCTCAGGAGTCAAAACGACTATGATTTTCTTAGTTTGAATTGAGAAAAAATTTTAAGGGGCTGATTAGGTAAATCTGGTGTTCAATGTACATGGATACATTATACACTTTTATTAGTCATTGCTCATGTTCATATTGTAATCTTTATACATATATTTCTACTAGTCAACGGGACTAGCTAAACATGCTAAAGCACAACCTTGACTAGTCCGCTGCAAAAGTTACTAGTCTCGGAGTGGCGGACTACTGCTAATTTCGAACCCTGTTCACCCATTTCAAAGAATGGTGAAGTCTACTGAGAGAATTAAAGAGGACATGTAATGATGTATATGATTTAAAATTCAATTTCACAATGATTTCACATATAACATTAACTTGTTCACTCTGGAATTATGACAGTAGACTGTGCTGTTTATTGATTTGGTTGAGTCTAATGTTATCACAGGTGTCGTAGATGAGTTAAAATATAACATACATCATTGAAAGTTCTAAATCTAATCTGTCATCAGTTATTTCATAGATAATTGTATTTGCATATTTACTTTTACTGAAATATGACTGTACAGTTTCTCAGACACATGTAAATTCATTAATTTTATTATACTAAGACCATATTAATTTGGCATCCATGAAGTGTCTTGACATTTTAGGCAAACAAAACATATCAGATGATTTTGATAAATAATGACTTCTGAAAAATTTGAATTCCAAATGAAAAAAATTAAATTTACCAAATTCACTTATTGTCCATACTTGGGAGATGTGGTTGAATGTTCATGTCGTTGTGATAATTTTATATGTTGGTAGACTGGGAAATATCTACAGTAAAACCTGCTATAGCGGCCACCTCTATATAAGGATCACCTGTCTATAAAGGCCACTTTAGAAAAGTCCCTTGGCTGCATATTTCAACTAAATTGAACCTGTGTATAAGGGTCACCTGCACATAAAGGTCAATATTCTCTGGTCCCTTGGGTGGCCCCTATATACAGGTTTTACTGTACATGTATACTAAGATGTGTGTTTATGCATAATACATATGAAACATAATATAGATTGTTTTATAAAAATGAATTAATATATTGCATGAAAATGTAACAAATCTTTCTTTTGCACCTGGATACAGTTGACTGGCGCGAAGTCAAAGGTAAAATATTTGTCGCACTGCATGAGTATATACCATATAGTTTTACCTATAAGTTTTCAGCAGTCCTGCTGTACACGGTACACCCTGTTCATGTACACACCTATACGACATATACAGTGGAACCTTGCTATCAGCACCACCTAATTGACTGACTAGCAGTGGTCTTATTATTGAGGTGGTCTCTTTAGTGAGAGTCTCATCTTATCAAATATTTATTACAGAATTCAATATTTATGGTCTTAAATGTGATGTGGTCTCCCAAAGAAGGTGGTCTTCAGGTGAGGTTCCACTGTATTTATGTAATGATGTATATAGACCTGCAGGTCATATACATGCACATATAAGTACTGTGAACATGGTGAAATCTTTTATTTTCGTGGGTTCAAATTTTCGTGGTTTTTTCTTTAAAAACAAATTCATTGGCATTCCTTTTCATTTCTTGATTTTTTTTTTTTTGATTTACTGTTGTAAAAATATGTTTAGGCCATCACTAAGAAATAGTTTGTTTTACATATGTTCTCTGACCAAGAAATAGGTCAGTCAGTAGATATAATGTGTTTTTGGTTTTTTTTTAATTTTGATGTGAGAATCAGACAAAATACTATATTTTGCAATAGAATAGAAAAAAAATGCTTGTGGGCCATTCAGTTTAAAAAAATCATATCGGGTGGTTTTTTTTAAAATGGATTGAGGAATCTTCAAACAATTGTTTTTAGTTTTGGCCTAAATTAGGTAAAGTTATATGGTATAATACATGTATTCAGAAGTATATTTATTTGTCTGGTTATCCAAGGTGTTTGTGGGTTTTTTCTTTTTTATCCAACAGATGGAGTTTCTGGTAAATATGATAACAGATGAAAGGAAAACATTTTTCAACAGTAGTACAATGTCTACATGTAGCTATGTAGTGCAGACACATGATAATGTAATGATTTATTTTGTAGTGTAAATGTATTTGGGTAATTAATTTATTGATACATTATTATTTACCAGAAACACCAAGAAATATGATGTATACATTTGTAATTATGTGCAGAACTTGAGAGCAATTAACATCTGTTTTTCAAAGTTTGGTTACCTTAACAACTCAGTTAAACTGTATTTTCAATTCATGATATATTATTTGGTTCTTTATAAAAAAAAAAAAACTGAAGCAAAACAAAAAAACACAACAACAAAAAAAACACATGTTTTTAAACATGTATAAAGCGCAGTCGGTTATTATTCACATTATTACATGTCATCCATATTTTAATATCTTTATTGGATTTCAATGTAGATGCAGGCAGTGCTACAGTGGTAGAGTGTTCAACTCTCAAGCGGAAACTTCCAGGTTTTAACTCCCGTTATTAGCTTACTGCCTGATTACTTGGTCAAACCTATAGCTATACCATTAAAAATTTTAGTATCTGAACGTTTGCCAGGCACTTAGCTCAAGAAGTGAATTTGAAGTTTGAATGTTGTTTTTACACCACATTCAAAACTTTTTCAGTTATATGGTGGTGGCCCTTTTTTTAGTGATAGAGGACCTGGTTACTTTGTAAATGTACCCAAGAAGAGATTGCTGGCCTTCTGCAAGAAAACTGGCAAACTTTCTCACAAAATCAGCTTATGTTCCAGCAGGGCTCAATCCTGAATTGACAAGAGATTGGTCATGGAGACACTACAAGAAGTGAAAGTCATGGGTCTCTTAGGTCATGAGCCACAGCAGGCATGACAAAGTAATTATGAGAACTCACTGAATATGTAGAAGTCCATTGCATAGGTCAAAACTTGTGGCACCTCACCAATAGCTGGGAGCATATCCATTTAAATGAAAAATTCTCAACAGGAGGTAAAGCATTGATGTCAATAAAACAAGAGTCTAAAAGTTTGTTCAAACTTTCCTCAATGATTATTTTGTTTGTATACATGTACATGTACAAGTTGACCAGACTTTGAACAGCTAAGATTCAGGCGCATATGCACGGTGTTTGGGATACTGTATGTTAATCTATGTACACTTGTAAGTACAGTTAAGCCTGATTTACATGTAGTGACCTGCGTCGAAGGGAATAGTTACCAACCTGCTTTCCCTTTTCATAGTTCGGTGTATGGTAATTTTTGACATACAATTATGGGAGTTGTTAAATGTTTCTTTGCTAGTTACAATATTCTGTTGATGGAGTTTAAGATGAGTGTCACAGCGAAAAACAGGTTTAACTGTATTACTTTTAAAAGCTATTACAATTATAACAGCAATGATATATCAGATGTACTGAATATTGTGTGAATTTCTTATTATGTTATTTACATGTACATATTTTGTCAGTGTAATATTAGTGTGGTTTGGGTTTACTTGTCTTTGCAGTTTCCTTTTTTTGTAATTTTGTTGTTTTAGGGATTTTTGTTATCATATGTGATTCTAATTTTGCAATATTTATTTACTGGGGTACATTTACTAACTGTCTTGCAGAATTTGAATAATATTAATAAGATAATTGCTTTCTGTTGTGAAAGTAATTACACAGATGTCATAAAGAACAACACGAACAAATCAAGGCATTTCAACATGAAATATGTAACCTGATCATCTTGACTCTACTGACCACATGATCAAGGCACAAAAAGATATAGAGTTTTAAGGCCTCTTACATCCTAACACTCCTGTTGCAAGGCCTCTGAAATCCTTACATTCCTGTTGCAAGGCCTGTACCATTCTTACACTCCTGTTGCAAGGCCTATACCATTTTTACACTCCTGTTGCAAGGCCTGCTATTGTACCATTTTACACTCCTGTTGCAAGGCCTGCTAATGTACCATTTTACACTCCTGTTGCAAGGCCTGCTAATGTACCATTTTACACTCCTGTTGCAAGGCCTGCTATTATACCATTTTACACTCCTGTTGCAAGGCCTGCTATTGTACCATTTTACACTCCTGTTGCTAGGCCTGCTAATGTACCATTTTACACTCCTGTTGCAAGGCCTGCTATTGTACCATTTTACACTCCTGTTGCTAGGCCTGCTATTGTACCATTCTTACACTACTGTTGCTAGGCCCGCTAATGTACCATTTTACACTCCTGTTGCAAGGCCTGCTATTGTACCATTCTTACACTACTGTTGCTAGGCCTGCTAATGTACCATTTTACACTCCTGTTGCAAGGCCTGCTATTGTACCATTTTACACTCCTGTTGCTAGGCCTGCTATTGTACCATTCTTACACTACTGTTGCTAGGCCTGCTAATGTACCATTTTACACTCCTGTTGCAAGGTTTGTAACATTTTATACTACTGTTGCAAGGCCTGTAACATTCTTATCTTCCTGCATGATCAAAATACAGAAAAGTCACAATATTAAGTTTCAATGCCTGCCCTATCGCCTCATCTAGTTCAAGGCACAATAACACAAAGATGCAAGGCATGCTTAATGCTTACACCCTTACCAAGACACTACAACATAGTTACATAGCATGTACAATCCCTTTATTTACTCCAGGTCAAGGTAGCACAGCATAGAGTTGCAAGACCTGCACTATCCCTTTATCCACTAAAGTCAAGGTACTTTTCTCGTGTCTTTGCACTAAAACATTGAATTGCATTATCTACACTTCCTTTGCAGTCCACAAAAATAGAGCATTTTACAAAGTTGGATGGCCAGGTCTATTTTTTATCTCCCATGATCAAGATATTACAATCTGAAGTAGCAAGGCCTGTACATTTTCCTATCACTTTACTCTGACATACACAAAGTGTACCACAA
This sequence comes from Atrina japonica, assembly GCA_030159075.1. Lineage (NCBI taxonomy): Eukaryota > Metazoa > Mollusca > Bivalvia > Pterioida > Pinnidae > Atrina > Atrina japonica. Next base: position 338,356 of record BROG01000412.1, on the reverse strand, counting down.
TATGGAATTGCAAGGTCTGCACATTTCATTAATTCCGTCATAATCAAGACTCTAAAATATTAAAATGTGTGGTGTAAAAATGTATGCTATCACTCCATCCCCACATGATCAAAACCCACAACATGGAGTAACAAAGCCTGTTCGAACAGCCATACCATATTCCAGATTTTTTGTCAATGAGGCTTTCTATGACAGGTTAGGCTATGCAAAAGGAGGAAATTTCATTACGATTGTACACCCATATTATCATCTACATACATTGTACATATAAGTACATGTATCTAACATTACGAAACAATTTCTTGAACTGATTCCCTGTTTTTCTGTTGTAGGTGTTAGTGAGCTGCCGTTGTTTGACTTTTCAATGTGGAACTTGTTTCGTCACTTAGATGTCAAAGATATGGTGCAGCTTTTTACTTGTGTTTTGCTAGAACACCAGATTCTATTATATTCCTCGGGTAAGTTTCACAAGTAAAAGTTTAAGCTTGTCATTACTTTATAGAATTGTTTTAATAATAATGCTACATGTGCATAAGAATTAAGCTGACATACATGTACGAACATTTGGGTACACGTGATGCCGATTCCTTGCTGTCCGTCATCCTGCAGCACGCAGTAGGTGTTAACTGAAAACTTTTGTCATTAGGACAATATAGATATGGTATTTTGCATTTATAGGGTAAGTGAAATGAACAAACAGTTGTAAATTTGATAGTCCCTTGATCAGAGTCTCTGTAGATAGGATAGAAACTCGACTGATCATTAAGGCTTTATAGCCTCTTTTGAAGTCAAATGCTTATGTTGACCTATTGCTATCATCTTTTGTCTGTCTGTTAACTTTTACACATTTTTGACTTCTTCTCAAGAACCAGTGGACCAATATTAACCAAACTTTGCTGGTACATGTATCCCCATATTAAACAGCATATTTTCACTCTGTGATCTTTAAGACCCTTAGGGGCCTTTTGTATCATTGACATAAAAATAACTGAAATAATGACCTTCTTTGACTTCCCTTCAAAACATGGAAATTATTATGTTTCTCATAAAAATTTTTGTTTTGTCTTTTTTAGATTATCAGAAACTAATGATGATGGCAGAATGCATTAGTGCACTCATATTTCCATTTTCCTGGCAACATGTCTATGTCCCCATACTTCCTGCATCACTGACACATTTCCTCGATGCTCCTGTTCCATTTATCATGGGTCTTCATCATGGAAGAGAAAAACGTTCAGAGTTAACATTGCCCAGTGAGGTAAGAAACAAACACACATGGACCATCGTGGTACTGCCTACATAAAAATTTTGGCCCTTGATTATTTTCGCCCTTTTGCAACAGAAAACTTATTTGACAGCTTGTCTTAAGTTTGCCCTGATTTTTCATAGTCACACAGATCCCATGTATATCATGCTTCAATCATTTAGATAGAAATGCTTGCATTCATTTTCAATTTGCCCTCTCACCTAACAGGGCTCTACAACACTAAAAAAATCCACTCTTCATTTGGCCATGAAAATTTCCAGGTTTATGCAGTACTTTATTCACCAAGTATATTCTAAACTATATATATCATGTGCATGTGTATGTCTGCGGGTTCTTTTTCTGGATATATCATAATTGTGTGTTTGTGTTCTCCATTAAAAAAATCCACTGGATGCCAATACAGAAATGAAAACCTCTATGAGTTTTCTAAGTTGATGTAACATTTTCTCATTAAATCCATTTAAAAAGAAGGTTATGAACTGCAATTCTTTTCTTCACATTTTTTTCCAATCCAGGAGTGTTTCATATCCTATATTTTTGTTGCTAAAAGTTGAGGCAACCTTAAACTTTTTTTATAATCATTAGAAAGTTTCTTTTCGACAGAATTTACAAAACAGAAATGGACACAAAATTGTAAATTTTCCCTGTAAGTTAAAATCTAGAGTCCAACACCGTGACCTTTCGTCAGACAAAGTGTAAAGTTCTTTAATTTATAGATTTTATCCGTCAATCGGTGGAAATTACATCACTCAGATTTTGATTTAAGATAAAATTTCCAGTTGATGACTGTGTTTACCCTTTGGGGATTTTGTAGCCGATAATCGGCTATTGTGTTGCCCCACATAGAATCCCCAAAGGAATTAGGCTGTGGTCTAAAAATTCCTCGTTAGAACACTAGGCCGAACTTTCTGCCCTGATCAAACCACTTTAAAAATCGTCTTAAATTAAAATCGAAATCCGGCCAGAAAGTTCGGACTAGTCGAACATTAGCCATAACTATGAATCCAGTATCCCTTAACCAAGATCGTTTAAACTGCTGTCACATGATTAGTGTCTAATGATCTTCTGTTGAAATCGACCGAGAAAAGAAAATGCCATCTATGTGCTGTAATGCGAAATATTACAAGTCGAAAACATGAAAAGCGATACAAAGGGTTGTTAAAAAAGTAATCCAGATGAGTTCAGATGCTCTAGTTAACCAAATTGGTTCGTTGTTAACGAAGCGACCATGATTTCAATAATGTAATTTCACAGTGAAAACGGACAAACTTTTGATTTCCGGTCGGGGAAAAACTTGGTCGCAATGTGGCGACTGAGTCCGAAGATAAACCTTCTCGCCAAAATCAAAAAATTGGTCGCATTTGCGAGTGATTTGGTCGCATTGTAGAGCGCTGCCTAAGGGCATAAATTTCCAGGTATGCAGTAGGCCTATTTCTATTAGTTATTCTAAACTATTCTCTTCATGAAACAGGATGTCTGCGGGTTCAAAAAACAAAGGATATATCATAATTGAATTTCCTTCTCCATTAAAATCTAAAGCCACGGTATAGCTGAAAACCTTTTGAGTGTAAAAAATTCTCATTAAAATTTAAAAACGTAAAACAGCAACTCATTATCTTCACCAGTCTGTCCCACAGATTTTTCATTCATCGTTTTTAAAGTAAAAGTGTGCATATCATATTTATATGTCATGAGAAAATACTTGTTCTAGAAAGAGTGTCTATCAAAAATGGAATAATGATTTTCCCGAAAGTAAATAAATCAATGCGTTGTTTTTCTCTTTTAAGTGTAAAGATAGGTAGAATTTTATTTTATCATTACAGTAGAAATTACATCACTCAGAAAAGATCAAATAAAAATATTGATATATATTGGAACCTGCCTTAAGAGATCACTGTCTTGAAATACCACATGTCTTTTTGAGACCATATTTTGAAAACCATCACTGACTCGGTACATAACTCTTTATAAAAAAAACTCTTGGGAAATTAACAAATTATTATTAGATCACATTTCAGTAACAGAAAGATTTGTATCACAAGACAGGGTCAACTTGATAAACCAATAGCAACATATGACCATTACAATTTACAAGTATCATCAGTTTCATTATACTTCTTATGATTTATGTCTTACAACAAATTATTCCTTCTTTTTCAGGCCAATATGTGTTTTGTGGATATTGACGAGAAGACGGTAGAACTTCCAGAAGATTTACCTCCCTTCCCTCACCAGCAAGATTTGCATGAGGAGTTGTTACGCATCATAAATTTATACAAAGTGACTCTAAGTAAGGATAACGCAAATAAATCTAACTCGGAAAGTCCTAAAAAATCATCCAATAAAAAGGAGGAGATAGAGGGAATAACACGCAATGAAAGTTGGGCAGGTTTTCCAAATAAAATGGAAATATTACAACAAAGCGAAGCATTTGCTAAAATTTCAGCTTTGGCTAAGAAAACGGGAGTGTGGAGTTCCATGGAAGAATTTTCAGACAAGTCTGAAAAAGAGAAAAACGAGACTGAAGTGAAAGATTCTACTTCCATGGGGCAAAAACAGATAGATAATTTGAAGTTCAATAACATGGTTCGTGAAACTTTCCTGAACCATTTTCTTCATTTGTTCAGTTCATATGATACATTTGTAATTCAGCCATCGCAAGACATGGAGTCTTGGTTAACTAATCGTGAGTCCATGCAAAACTTTGATAAAGCAGCATTCCTTAGTGACCAACCTGAGGGTTACCTCCCTTTTTTGTCATCATTTACTGAAACTCAGATGTTTGCAACATTTATTGACAATAAAATTCTGTCTCAGTGGGAGGACTGTGAACCATCATTACGCGTTTTTGACAGTCGACTGAAAGTGTTACGGGAAAGGTTAGGTGAACATATAACACATGCCTACAGCCCATGTACAACCATCGAAGACACAGGTAAAATCATGTTTTTATTTCATACCTTTTGAGCTGAGTGAAATTTTAGCGCAAAATTAATAGAGAAAGTCTGGTCATTTACAGTACAGTCGAACTTGCATAAAAGGTCGGCCACCTCTGTATGATGGGCACCTGTCTGTAAAGACCATTCAAGCATAATCTTTGTCAACTTTTTAATAATGAATAAACCTCTTTAGAAAGGGCACCTGTCTATAACAGCTACTTTTGCCTGTTCCCTTGAGAGATCTTTATAGACAAGTTTGACTGTACCTGTTTTGTCCATGTAACTCCTCCGACAGCAAATTGAGTCACAGCTTTATGTGTGTTTAGTTGGCACTTAAACTGCAAAACATACATGTACATGCATGACAAACAGGGGCATCATTTGTGTTTTGCATGCCATTCCTCCAAAAAGGGGCTGACTTTGTTTAATTTAAAAAGATTGTCGTGTATGTTTTATGCTCTGTACATGTACATGTATGATATTGTTTTCTGGACAGTGATAAATTGTAAAAATCACATACACCAACATGACCAAAGATACTTTCTTTGGATTCTGAATGAATAGAATTAGAACCACCAGTTAAGCCCAAAACAATCATCATGCATGAGTACAGTGGAACCTGTTTTTAGAGACCTCTCTTATAAAAAAAACAACTGTTTTTTCAGACTACACAGTTTGAAAACCACTTGATAAAAAAACTATATAATATAAAGCCTCTTTTGAGAGACCACCTGTCTTGAGAGACCACCTTTTAGTGGCAGACTAAATGTTTCTTTAGTAGTATCCTAATCTTTTTTGCTTTAATTATGTATGATCTTTACAGAACATATGTTGGAGAAAAGAGTAGTATATATTGACCATGTTTCCCCGAAACCTCATGCTGTAGAGAATCTGTCGGAACCAGCTCAGATAGAACCAGGATATTTTCCTGTGCTGAAATGTGACATCCTGAATGTGGAGCCTACACAAGCATCGTAAGTAAAATGAAACTAATTTATCTCCATTGTATGACATGTATATGTACATGGGCCAACAACAACAAACGTTTTTTTTTTACTGTAGGGCAAGTTGTGATCATGATAATTGACTTGTCCCAAAGCCAATGTCATTTTTCATATAATTCAGTGTATTATAATACAGTGCAACTTCCAAAAACCGATCCATTTAAAAACCAATCACTTTCCCGATACCGATCATGTTACAAAAGTCCAGATTTTTTTCTTCTATTTTCATATTAGAGTAACTTCTAAAAACCGATCATTCCGAACACCAGATGAATTTTCAAGGCAAAAACATATTAAAGTACTCAAAATAACCTCTTGAATACCGACCTTAGGTCTGTTGCAACTTCGCTATGCTATTCAACCCTGAAAGTTTTTTCAGAGTCATTAACACACACATCTTGTGTTGTGCTTCGATTGCCATTTACTGTAATTAATTGGATGCTTGAAAAAAAGTTTTCTATCTAAATCTAAACAAACTTCATAGTTCTGCCTAGATCTAGGTATATTTCAAATTGTAAGGCACACTTCTCTTTTCCGAACGTACATGTTTACAAGTATGCACTATCGATGTATAATTGCAGAAATAAATTTCTGCTACGTGATGAATTAAAACAACAGAAATTTACCAGGTTGTTTAGAGTTTGTTGTGTTAAAACATTTAATAGCAAGCTATGGGAAATTAAAATCATGTCCTAGATTCTAGGCCTATTTTTTTTTTTTTATGTTACCGACCACGACTCTCAAATTGATGCAATTACAATCGGCACAATTTCGTATCTGAGTTTGTATTGTTTTATGATTATAGGCATTTATTGAGTAATCAAATTCTATATCAACTTTTAAAACAACAAATACTACGTCTAAAAGTGGAATGCAAATGAAAAAACAAAGTATGAATTGGCAAATAGAACATTAAAAAGAACCACGATGTACTAAGACAAGTAAACAGTACATATAAAAACCGGAACAAACCAGAACTGAACGGAATTATTGATGTATGGTCAACTTCCAAAAACCGGACCCTCCGAAAACTGGACAAATTTAACGGTCCGAATGATGATCGGTATTCAGAAGTTGCACTGTATATAGTTAATGCTTCATAATATACAGTCAAATTTACATTTAAGGCTACCTCTGTATAAAGAGCACCTGCCTATAAAGGCAATTCAAACATAACCATTGTTAACTTTTTTTTTTATAATGAATAAACCTCTTTATAAAGGCCACCTGTCTATAATGACTACTTTTACCTCTCCCTTTGAGTTGTTTTCATTGACATGTTTGAGTGTATTATATATAGCTGCCTTTGAATGATATATTTAAAATGTCTGAAAAACTTTAATAATACACTTGATTTCATAAATTAGCAAATAGAAGCTGTAATTGATCAAAGCTCTCATTTTAAACATTTTCTGTCTTGAACGTGTTGAATTCAGTATTTTTCTGAATGGATTTTATTTTCTCTGGTAATATTAACATAAGCATGTTGAGTGTCCCAGTAATTTTCACTTGCTTTCTGGCAAATTAGACAGGTATAAGTCAATTTGAAGAGTGTGGTTGCTGAGTCTTATATATATCATCAACACCTGTTACCGATATAAGTCATATTTGATGAGGCTGAGTCATATCATCAACAATAACTCAAGTTACCGATATAAGTCAATTTGACGAGTGTGGTTGCTGAGTCTTATATATATCATCAACAATAACTCGAGTAACCGATATAAGTCAATTTGATGAGTGTGGCTGTTGAGTCTTATATGTATCATCAACAATAACTCGAGTTACCGATATAAGTCAATTTGATGAGTGTGGTTGTTGACTTTTACAATAACTCGAGTAACCGATATAAGTCAATTTGATGAGTGTGGCTGTTGAGTCTTATATGTATCATCAACAATAACTCGAGTTACCGATATAAGTCAATTTGACGAGTGTGGTTGCTGAGTCTTATATATATCATCAACAATAACTCAAGTAACTTGAGTAACCGGTATAAGTCAATTTGACGAAGTCTTATATATATCATCAACAATAACTCAATTAAACTGTATAAGTCATTTGACGAATTCTTATATATATCATCAACTAACTAAGTAACTTGAGTAACATAAGCAATTTGACGAGTGTGGTTGCTGAGTCTTATATATATCATCAACAATAACTCAAGTAACTTGAGTAACCGGTATAAGTCAATTTGACGAGTGTGGTTGCTGAGTCTTATATATATCATCAACAATAACTCGAGTAACCGGTATAAGTCAATTTGACGATTTTCTTGGTATATATCATCAACATAAGCAAGTGTTGAGTAACCGTCCCAGTCAATTTTGACGAGTGTGGTTGCTGAGTCTTATATATATCTGGCAAAACTCGAGTAACCGGTATAAGTCAATTTGACGAGTGTGGTTGTTGAGTCTTATATATATCATCAAAGACAACTCGAGTAACCGATATAAGTCAATTTGATGACGAGTTGCTGGTCTTATTGACAATAACTCGAGTTACCGATATAAGTATCATGATGACAATAATCAACAAGTAACTTGAGTAACCAGTATAAGTCAATTTGACGAGTGTGGTTGCTGAGTCTTATATGTATCATCAACAATAACTCGAGTTACCGATATAAGTCATGCTGAGTCTTATATATATCATCAACAATAACTCGAGTTACCGATATAAGTCAATTTGATGAGTGTGGTTGTTGAGTCTTATATATATCATCAACAATAACTCAAGTAACTTGAGTAACCGGTATAAGTCAATTTGACAAGTGTGGTTGCTGAGTCTTATATATATCATCAACAATAACTCAATTAAACTGTATAAGTCAATTTGACGAGTGTGGTTGTTGAGTCTTATATATATCATCAACAATAACTCAAGTAACTCGAGTAACCGGTATAAGTCAATTTGACGAGTGTGGTTGTTGAGTCTTATATATATCATCAACAATAACTCGAGTTTCTGTCCTCACATTTTAACCAGATTTGGTATGATGCTTCAGGCCCATTCCCAATGCAAAACACATGTATTTTTTCCCAACTGATGAAAAAAATCCCAATTTAATGTTGAGGCCACGACTGAAATGAAAAATAAGGTATGGGGAAATGCATTTTAAAAAAGATTCCATTACATTTAGATTTCCATGCATGCAAACAATTTTCCCCAATTTGATGCAAATTAATTTTAGAATTCCCTATTGTGTTGCTTATGGCATTTCCCCAAATTTGACAGAAAAAGGCAAGTGCTTTATATTGATTAAACATAGTATGAGTTCAATTATAGCCAACATTCTGCAATGTTTGCCAGAGTAATGGGACATTACAGTGATAGTTAAGTTTTGGGGGTAAAGCGCTAGCGTTCCTTTAACTCATCAACAGTAACTTGAGTTTCTTTTCATAATGCTTTTTATAAATGAAACAAAGTATGCATTCAGTCATAACCAACCTTCATCAATATTTACGGGATTTATGGGACTTTAAAAGCTTAGCTTTTCTTTGTAAGCATTTCTCAGACACATCTAGTTATGTTTTTACTGTATATCGTGGATGTAATGTTCTTGTTTAATTATGGACAGGACCAAACGAGAAGGAGCTAAGTGGAGAAGAAAGGACAGACAGTTCCAGCACTCCCAACACATCCAGCTTAACTCGGACCAAAGAGAGGTAACTTGTATTCTTATGAATGTTGTATCCCATGATATTACAAAGTAGGCTTAATTTAAACACATTTAAGTTGATCATATATTTTTGTCCTTTAGAGTGCTATTTTGTCAGATGGATCGTTTTATTTGTTTGTGTTTTGAAAATTTGATGAATTATTTTTGCTGCATTATGTGCAGCCAATCATTTCGTTATGTTTGATCACATGGCTGGATTTCTTGCTTAATACCACACCATTATATGCCTGATACATTTTGTTTTACATTGAATTGATATTTGATTTATCCCAATCCTAGTATCTAGTAGAAACATGAGTCAGTCGGTGAAGAAATTGAAAACCACAGAAGAAGTGATATGGCGACATAAATGTCATGTAGTCATTTGGTTTCTCAGATAAATACTGGTATAAAAATGAATGCTGTAGTACATGGATGAATTACTAAACTACGTCTTGTTTGAACTACTAAAATGTTGAGTTGCTACAGTTTCAGTGACGAGGATTCACTCAATTGGACTTGGTGGATGGGTGTGACTCGAAGATGCTTAAACCTGATCCCACCTCTTGGTTTCCAGAGGTCCGTTTTGTCCAAATTTGTGTATGTCCTGGACATTCTATTGATTTATACTTTGGTATCTGAGATGTTTATATTTCAAGAGTTCTCATGGATCCTAAGATAAAACAATTTCAAAATGCTGAGAATTTTTTAATTTTAATTGGTCATTAGGGAAAAAAACTTGATTTGCATATTTGCAATGACAGGCTGACTTCTGGGTTTGTGACATATTCTCAAAAGTCTACTAAAACAACAGCTGTTCTGGAGTGTTGCATTAGAAGATAAAGTATGTTATTTGTATTTCTTATCTTGTACTTTGAAGCTAGTTATAAAAAAAAAGTCCCATACATCATGAGAATGGTCATCAGAAGAAAAGCATGTTAAATTTCAAGGGAGATAATCACTCAGAACAGGATACCCAGTATTTGCATTAGCATATTGTAAAATTTTACAATAATGAATATTTAACACAATATTTAATTGACTCTAATACAGGCACGACATAGAGCTTTTGGTGTCTCTAACGACCTCGTCACAGTTATTCATAATTATGTTGACAGAAATTATCATTTTGCTCAGTACTGATCATATGGATATGCCAAAATTCAAGTTTTGCTAACTTGAGTAATTAATCATTGCATATTTTTATGTTGATGGTATAAAGAGACGAGGATGAAGATAGAAAGACTTGTATTAGTCATAACATTTTTTCTTTGTATGTTTTTTAAGAATGATCTAGCAGAAAGACACGTTAAACGTTGGCTTGTAAGTGAATCTGTTTTTTTTAAATTAACTTTTAATCTCTGGCTTGCCTTCTGTTTGTGAGCACAAAATCAAGAAAACCATACAGGTATGGTAACAAAAAGACAGTGATTGAAAAAAAAAATGTTATTTTGTTAATGTCAAAGGCATCTATTAATAGTTGCATGGCAGATGTGTGTAGCTTAAACATTTCATCTTTAGCTCTGCTAAATGTGGCACCCATTGTACATGTATTTTAACCACTACATTCTTCATTGTGCTGTCGATGTGCACAGAATCATATACTTGTTGTGAAACTGATGTCATCTATTTGAAATGATTGGAAACTGACATATTGGGTTTGTTTCTGATTTTGAATGTCAGTGTCATGGCTTATTCAAGGCTCACCAAACTTGACAGGAAATTTTTCTCAGGTGACTGTTAAGACCTTTTGGGCTTCTTGTTTTGACTACATGTATATAATCGTTTGTAAAACTTCCAAATTTGAGTGAATAAGAAACATATTATTATTTTACATCAGTCACATATCATACATATTTACATCCCACTTACATCCCGTTTACTGCACACCATTTCCGCTCTTGTATGAGAAGGGGAATTTAAAATGTAAGCGAAGTTTTCAAGCTAAACAGTTGAAACACACACAGCATACCTGTCATCCATGAGACCATAGTGATTTAGGGTGAATTTAAGTAAGGGGTGATTATGTTTCTTGTTGCACAAGGGCAGAAAATGTCCAGGTATACAGTATTTTGATATACAATTTCTATTTGTGGAGGAGAAATCTAAGGTTCAACATATATGATAAAAGACCACTTGTCTCTCAGATGTAAAATCTTCCCCACAAAATCAGCTTTGGTGCCTCTGAAGTTTTTGAGTTTTGAATAGTATTTTATGCTTTCTGCAAGTAAACGGACAAACTTTCTCACAGAAATCAACTTAGGTTCCAGCAGGACTGGAACTTGCGCTGACCAGAAGTGAGAGACATCATGATTTAAAGCTCGGCCACAGAGTCCCCTTTTTCACATTTGTAAGAATGATAAATAAAAACACCTTGTTCTTTATTCCTCTTTTACACAGCTACAGTGTTGGAATAAAATCAGATTCACATTTCTTTCATCAAACTAACATCTTTCTTCCACAAATATAATGTACAAAATAAATCATGCAAATAGATTTCAGTCACATTTTTTGTTGAATGCTGTATAACCAAATACATTTTTTATGATAAATTTTTACTATTATCACTAACATAACTTATTATATACATGTGTTTATATATATATATATATATATATATATATATATATATATATATATATATATATATATATATATCTTTTTCAAATTTTTAGATATTTATGCAATTTATACAATATTTTGACTCTGCCTGTACACAGTGTTTTTTCATTCCTAGAATATAATACACTCCAGTACTTTAAGTTTCATATAAATACTACTCCACATGTCATATATTGTATCACTATTAGTGATTCACTTAAACTCGTAAATCCACTCATCACTGTACCAGATAAGATTTTCACTTTTCAGCCATTTATCACCGCAGCTCTTACTTGGCACCCTGGATTCTGATGTTAGTGAAATATTGGTAAGGTCAAGGGTCATCACAGCCTGTACTTGGCACCCAAAAGCTGATATTTGACAATTTTCCTTGCCACACTGATATATAAACTTGACCTAATACAAGTCACACTGTAGCCTGATATCATATAGTTTTTTACAATAATTGAAACATAGACAAAGGTCATACAGAGCCTCTACTGGATGTCATTATACCTGATGCAATACAATGCTTTGACCACTGTGAAATATTGACTAGCATCATCGAAGTCTAAACTAGGAAAATTGAATTAAGAAAATTAAACTAGGAAAAACAGTGTTTTAATGATTCTAAAATATTGACTTGGATTATCAGTGCCAGTAAAAGGCATCCAGGCGCCTGTTACTAAATTATATTTTGATTTCTGTGAATTATTTACCGAAGCCAGTTATGTATAAGACATCTTATTGCCAGCAGTCAAACATTGTTTTCACCAGCAGTCAAACATTGTTTTCACCAGCAGTCAAACATTGTTTTCACCAGCAGTCAAACATTTTTTTCATTGCTGAGTTCACCAAAGCCAGCTTTAGCCACCATCATGTCTGATGTCACACAGAACAGTGAAACTTATATATATAGATACCTCCTTTAGGACACAAGAAAATTGATCTTTATAGGGAGATGGTCTTTATTTAGAGGTTGATTTGTACACAAATGGTACTATTGGGGATAGCATTGTGACCAGGTGGTCTTTATACCCAGGTGGTCACTAAAGCAGGTTTTACTGTACTTTGACCAATGAGGATTACTGACTTGGGTTTGCAGAGTCTTTACTAAGCAATCAAGAGCCTAACGTGGGTCACCAAAGCTTGTACAATGCACTCTGTTGTCAGTATTTTGACCATTGTTAGATATTGACCAGGATCACCAATACCTGTACAAGACAACCTGGGCTGTGATACTACATGATATTTTGACCACTGTGAAATATTAATTTGCTTCATCACAACCTCTACTTGGCTTTTTAATGCCCCCAACCTGAAAGGTCCACCAGGGGCATCTAGTGTTTGGATCGTCCGTCTGTCTGTCCATGTGTCTGTCTGTCCATAATTCCTTATCACCGGTAATTCTGTCTCACTTAATGTTTGTCTGTCTGTCCGTAATTTCGTCCCGCTTACATATTCAAGTTTAGAAATTTGTTGGTACCAGGGGCATTTGTGTTTCACAAACACATCTTGTTAAATCATGCAATGGAGGAACAATTTTGCCCTGAAATAATAGGTTCTTCTTCATTTATTTTTACCTCTACCAGAAGAAAAAAAACAGAGAACAACATCATTAGACAATATTTCTTTATATTTCTTTATTACTCTAGGGTCCATACCTAAATTCTCATGTACAACATTTTGAATCACATCTTGTACAGTAAAAGTTTATGTACAATCAAACTTGTCTAGAAAGGCCACTCAAGGGAACGGACAAAAGAAGCCATATTGACAGATGGCCTTCATAAAGAGGTTTATTCATTATAAAAAAGTTAACAGAGGTTATGTTTGTATGGCCTTTATAGACAGGCGCCCTTTATACAGAGGTGGCCCTTAATGCAAGTTTGACTGTATAAGGCAAGTCTAAGAATATACATAGCATCAGCTATATCAGTAGAATTAGTTGAATTTCAACAATCTTAGATTTTAGTGATGTGAGGTAAAATGTTAGTTCAAAATGCACATTATTTTTTTGATATAGAAATTCTGTATTCATCTTAATAAGCAGATTCTGCGCCAATTAATACTTTCAATTCTCAGCCGTCTTTTCTATTCTTTAGCCATGTCGTAGATCTGAATTAACACACACTTTAGTAAAATATCACTTCTGTCTGTGTGGACTTTCTGTCTTGAAACAGTAGACTGTATCTATCTCTGAAGTGTTTCTTAGTAACTAAATGAGGATGAGGTACAATTAGTTTACTTTATTATTAAAGGTTCTGCATTAACGAGGCAAAGAAAACACCGTATTGTTTCAGCTTTCATGCATTTATGTCAGCATACATGTATTTTACATCGACCATTTAATCATTTATCTTGACATGAGTAAGAATCGCTTGACATAATTTTATGCGGTTTTGAAATATTTAACATGGCGAGGATATCTGCAGTGACAATAACAGTAAACATTGGTTTTGATGGAAATGGAATTGCTTCCCTCAGATTAATGATCATTTGGTGTAACATTTGTGGAGAAATGTAAAACAAAAATAACAGCAGAATCATTAAAATGTTTTCGATATCGTCACTTCTCCATCTTTTTTTTTCTCTAAGTGTTGTATCATCTTTGCAAGCCGTGTGTGAGGTTTGGGTTCCTTCTCATTCTTTTCAGCAAATTTAGAGGCAGATACGATGTATAGTCGTCTGCAAGAATTGCTGCAGTCTGTCGGGGATTATGAATTAAACTAGCAACCAATCAGAATGAGTGATACATAGAGATTATTATATGACCATATCATACGTCTAAATTACAAATTACCATATTTGACCCAATAAACGCCCCTCCCCTATAGTTCAGATTGACTCACCTATTTTTAGATTTAGTAACTTTTCTAGCCAGTTAACGAGGAGATGTGGACTAGAAAAACGTAAGTAACAGTTCATTTCTAGCTCCCTGGCAACAGAAGAATGTTGATAGGTGTCCTACAACAACTTTACCATCGTGCCTTATAACGAATTAACTGTTTTACGTCAATTTGACTACACGTATTATACACATATATTCTTCCTATTTTTTGTATTGCCCTAGGTGCTCAATGGGTCGAATACGGCAAATCACGACACGATACAACAATAACAACATACACACATGTACATTCTAATTCCAATATTCTTGCCGACAAAGAAGTAAGAATCCTTTCTCCATGTTCAGTGGACATTATGATTTTTGTCGACACTGAACTAGCAGACGATGAAATGTACCTGAAATGGATGACACTTGGAACTCTTTTACAAATTAAATGTAGTCATATTTAGAACAGACACATGGTCAGTACATTTATGACTAAGTAAATATTATTATTTATTATATATTAAAATTATTTTATAATATTTAATATATTTATAAATATAATAAACTAAATCTGCAGAAGAATGAGATAAGAGGTTGCAAATTGGACACTCGGCTATTAAAGATGGTGTTGTACCTTTGTTATTTGATTGTTTTTATTTGTTTCAACATTTGAAAAGCAGATTGGGAAGATTTATGGCGAGGGTACACATGTTTGCATTTTAGAAAGCTGGAACAAATCATTTGAGATTTGGAGATATTGTTGGTAATTGCTAAACATGAATTAAATTTTGATTTCTTCCATCATATACATTATGATGCTTGGTAATTTTGAAAGCAACAAACCGGGTAATCCTAGTATTATATGAAAGTGCATCACATCATTGAAACTCCCCTTCCCCCTCCCTAAAAAAAATTTAAAAAATCAAATAACACTTGAACTTCATATGTCACTGTATTTTTTAGTCACCTAAGTTTCTGAGGTGACTTTTTTGAGATTCATTGCCTTTTTACTGGTTAGGCACCTGAAAAATTTAATGTTGATTGTATGAAACTTACAATATGGTTAGCATTTGATTTTGATAATATCAAAGAGTTTTTATCTCTGTAATGCTGACAGCACTATGCTATTTTCGTTGTAGAAATACATGCAGGAAGCAAGATCTAAGCACATTCGACAGCCCAAACTGTCTGACATGTCGGCAGCAGGTATGGTCCAAACCAACTGGAAGTTTGTGGAAACCTTACTTCAGGAGGTGAAAAATAAGGTAATATATGTGAAAACTTGGTAAATGTAGTATGTCTTTAGTATAGATTTACTTCAGGGGTGATCAGTGAACAGCCAAGATATTGTCTTGATTGGAAAGGTAGTGGGAAAGCTGTTTACCAATACCGCTTCGCTATATTGTTCCCAGGAAAACACCCAGGAAATAACTTTTTACCACCCAGAATTGAAATAAATTTTAACATGTGTTTTTGTTAATAGTACAACTAGAAAAACCATACATGTTTATAACGCCAGCATGCTCATATGATGTCACAGTTGGGAAAAGTTCATCATCCTGGGTGGGAAACAATTACTGTTTACCAGGAAATTTTTGCTCCTGTTTAAAGTTTCGCTTTTTTGTGAGATAAGAGGGCAGATTAAAAATGAAAACAAACTTTTCCAGCTATATAATTGAATTGCCAACATAAATGCCATCAACCAGTAAATATGTTTTCATTCAGAAAAGGGCAAAAATAACACTTAGGGGGTAAATATCCGGGTGTTCAGTAATTGTTACCTGACTGTAAAGAAAATCTGCCAAAATCTTGGAAAAAGTTCAAAACAATACATGTATATATTTCTATATAGGACATTGAGTCTTGAAGTACTAGCTGTATTTTGGAGTACAGTGGAACCTGTCTTTAGATACCACCCCATCTGCCACTGAAATGTGGTGTCTCAAGACAGGTGGTTTCTCAAAAGAGGTTTTATTCAAAGAATAATTCAAACAATAATTCAAACAAGTTGTTTTCAGAATGTTGTCTTACAAGACAAGTGGTCTTTCGTGAGAGTGGTTTGTCAAGACAGGTTCCACTGTATTCAGAAATATTTTGCAATAAAATGAAATAAATGGAAATGTAGCCACTTTCTTAAAACTACAGAATTTAATTTCAAACATGTTTAAAAAAAATAAGCATTGTCATACATCAAAGTAGATATATGTATTGTCATTGTTATGATTTTTTTTTAAAGAGAATTGTTTTCAGAAAAAAATAATTGATTTCAAATTATTGATGTAAATTTGTTGATATTCTGATAAATTGAAGAACTTGTCGGAATAATTCTGGAAAATGAAAATCATGTGTATCAATTCATACCTATTTCCTGTTCTGTAGACCAAGCATATGTTGGATGACAAGATAGATTCATAGATTGATTTTTTAACTCTGTAGACCAAGCGTATGTTGGATGACAAGATAATTTCATAGATTGATTTTTTAACTCTGTAGACCAAGCGTATGTTGGATGACAAGATAATTTCATAGATTGATTTTTTAACTCTGTAGACCAAGCGTATGTTGGTTGACAAAATGGGACATGAGGCTATAGAACTGGGTCATGGAGAAGGGAACATTACTGGAGTTGAGGAGAACACGCTCATCGCCAGTCTCTGTGATCTCCTGGAGCGAATCTGGAGTCATGGCTTACAGTCAAAGAAGGTATTTTCTAGGGCTGCGTATTGACCAGTGAATTCGGATATGATACAGTACAACATGTAAAGGGACATAAGTCATGTTTACAAAAAAAAATATTTTGATTTTTTCTACTTTTACTACTTGTACTTGATGTACATTAACAAATAAGAGCTAAACACAGGTATAAAATACCACATTCTTATATATTTTGTGATAATAAGGTCAGGTCCAGTGTGGCATTTATATACTAATATTAAGGTTGAGTTAATCAATTGCAATTGAAAAAGTGCCAAACCTGGGTTTCTCCAGCATTTTTCATGAAATACATAGGAATTAAAGATTTTGTATGCCAGTGTATATCTCTTTTTCGTTATTGGATACCAATCCAAGTAGTAAAAAAGGGGGAAAATGAAAAAAAAACAAAAACAAAAAAAAACCGTAGCTAATGCCCCTTTAAACTACATGTAATGATATATGAGATATTGGATACAAGAAATCCTTCAGAATTTTCATGATAATGACTGTATCAGTATAATAAATCTGACCTAGTATTCACAAAAGTTGTCAGCTTAACCTCCTCTGAAATGTACCATGGAGAGAATTTTGTGTTACATATTTTCTCTTTATTTTGAAAAAAAATATCTTTCCCTATTAATCTATTGAATATGCCAATGTGATTTTGATTTCAGTGCAAATTTTGTCTAAATTTGAAAAAAATACAGATGAATTTCTCAATTTGATAATGTGTGAAGAATGGAACATAAAAACATATGAAGTGACTGTTCTTTCACCCAGATAATATAGAAATATGCCAATTTTCAAACTTATTTACTTCCTGAAATTCACTCTCTCTATCTTAGAGCATGTAGAGTTCAGTATCCATGAAATTGGTCTTCTTGAGTTGGACGTTAAACAACAATAAACAAACAATTGTGAAGGTTATCGCCTCTGACTCTGATGTTCTGTAAATGGAGTGTGGACTTGGATAACCAATCACCATCTTTCTGCCTCTTGTTTGTAAAGGATGCAGACTGGAGACCACTTCTCTTCATCACTATGGTTTGATGACTAATTTTGGTTTGTGACTGGTGTCTCACTCATATTTTCAAAGGCACATTGAATAAACCTTTTTAAGCATCCATTGACATGGCTAAGAGGTTAGATCATTATGCTATAAACCATAAAGTCTGTCAGTCTCTCACCTCTTGCCAGCATGGGTTTGAGTCCCATCAGAACCTAAGCTGATATGGTATAAGTGTTTGCCAGTTTACTTGCGGAAGGCCGGTGTACTCTTCCGAGGTACATTATAACCATGTTCTCTCCTCCACCATGTAACTGAAAAAATTGTTGAATGCAGCATAAAACACCATTTAAATACTTCAAATGGCCGTGCATGCTGAAATATTTTGAACATGTCATGAAACAGTAGCCTTGGCGAGAATTGATATATGGTGAAATATGCCACAGTATATGATCTGTGGGTGTATTATTTATATACCTCTTTTTACAGGGCAAGTCCGCATTGTGGTCACATTTGCTGAGCTACCTAGAATTACAAGACTGTCACTATGGTAACCAACTCTTGGATACAAATCTGTTGACCCCACCAGGTTAGTGGTCATTTTGAAGATGTTTTACATAATTTGGAAAAATAATAAGTGTTGATTAGCATTTGGAGGAGCGACGATAAGGAAAATTAAACCTTTGTGTGTGCAGTATTTCATGTATTCCCTCGCAATACATATATTTATTTACCTGTATCCATGGATACATATATTGCAATATATTGTCAATTATGTGTCTCATATATCCTCCATAAAAGTTATACCCATTTACAATGCACTTTAAAGGATGTTAGCTGTATATATTCTATGGAAACAAATTCCTGCAATTTATTTCTGCTACTTCATTTAACAATAATGTATTATTGTTATTAATTTCATCTATATATGAACTTGATTAAACAGCTGCAGTGTATTTCAGTAATCCTCTATGATTTAACATTATACAAATTAACACAGCTAACATCCATAAACTGAATCATTCATTTTATTAAAGACCTTACACAGTAGATTCACTTATCAATATTCTAACTGTGATAGCCTACATGTCCACATTATTCATTAATTGTCCACAAAATTTCCTTCGAGTTAGGGTATAGCAGAGTTACACCACATGTTTAATAGATAATTTTAGTACTTGTCCCTATATCATACACCATGGTCCAATATCCATTGCTGTAAACAAGGGAATTGTTTGTGTTTGGGGTAAAAAAAATGCAAAAGTGCAAAATGTTTGAAAATTTGCAAACATAAGCACCACGTAAATGCATAGATATTTTATGATTTCTACAAGGATAAAATTCCCCTTGCAAAAGACTTTGCATGAAAAAGTATAAAGAATAATCCCCACTGACAAAAATATTTATGTTTACAGCATTTCATGAAACTGTAACTTGTGATTCATTCTTTAACCCTTTCACCTTTAACCTGAGTTTCTGAGTGGTATATTCTTTTCTGTTGTTTAAGACCAGTCTATTGCGGTCTGTAGGGATGAAAGGGTTAATTATCATACATTACAATAGCCAAAATGTCATGATTAATCATAGCTTGCAATAGATACTATATATGATATATAATATCTGATATTGTTTTTTACTGTTTAATGTAGTTGACCCTCATATTGTTCAGTTTTAATCCAGACTAAATGATGTAGTAAAGTTTAACCTTAACACATGCTTGAGCTGTACACTACTTTATCATGTTATCATAATGAGGCCAAAAGAAAGGGATTTGTTTGATGTGACCAGGCTTACATACAAAAAACCCTCAACTTTGGATTTTCTTTAAAACAGTTTTTGCCCACTTATTTTTTTTTTTCCGCACGAAAAATCTAGAATTTTGTCTGATTTTTTTGTCAAAAATTTAATGAAAACGTCTAAAAATTCTATTTTTTCCTACAGACTGACCCAATTGAAAAATGTGTGGTCAGGTAACATCAAACAGATAATTTTTTAACTTGTCAACCCCTGTGGCCACATAAACTCACCCAAGTCAATAAATACTGTATACCTGGAAGTTTTCACTCCTGTTGAATTTTCACCATTTCTTTCCTTAGATAAGAGGGCAATTTAATATGAAAGCGAAATTTTCAAGCCCCAAAATTGAGGTATGGACATATATGCCATCTTTGAGACTATGGTGATTTGATTTGAATTCAAGACAGGGTGAGTAGGTTTTCTGTTGTAAAAGGGCAAAAAATGAACAGGGGCGAAAATGAACAGGGGCGAAAAATGAACAGGGGCGAAAATGAACAGGGGCAAAAATTTCCAGGTATACAGTCGAATGGTCTACTGTCATTTTTCAGGAGTGAGCAAGTTAAAATTACACAGAGAATTGTTGTAAAATTTGCTGAATTATGACAATGGACTTTACCATTCTTTGAAATGGTTGAGTCCAAATGAAGCTTGAGGGGTGGACGAGTCAATCATTGCCCTAATTAATTTGTTGAACTAACGCAATCCCCCTCGTTGATCATATTAATATGTTTACCTTCTTTACATATGAGGATTTGATTTTTTTAGTGACACGCTTGCCATTACAAACAAGAAGTAGGGTAGATTTGTCATCTTTGCGACATTTATATTTCTGTCTTTGTGGTAGTAAGTAATTGTGACCATTTTCTTCAATCGCTTGCAGCAAAAGACATCAGGGCCCGGCACCATAAACCTTGAGAATTTACTCAAGTCTGAGAATATTCTCAACTTGGCCTGCTCAGCCAATCAGATTTCAGGATTAGCCAGAGTTGAGTAAAAATCTTAGACTTAAGTAATTCTTAAGTTTTATGGTGCCAGACCCAAGACATGGCTGTAGCTTGAGCTTTTTGTCCTAGCATGTGTTTTTGTGCCTGTGTACGTTGTACTGATATTTTTTAAACTCTAGGACTATTTTATTTGGAATTTTTTCTACAAGGTACTGGTTCATGGATTTCTAAATGTTAGTTTTTATACCTTTGTTGTAGTTAAGAGAGTTAAATATGTGCTTATATCACCATTTAGTTAGTCCTTCCCACAGTTTAATTCTTTAGTTAATTCTATTTATGTGTGGAGACATTTCAGAGCAGATTTTGACACTGTTGCCAATGCCATGCTGTACACCTTTTAGGGGCAACTAAGAAAGACGGTTTGATTGTACAGTGAATCCTGTCTTAAGAGACAACCCTTTCTGCTAATGAAATGTGGCCTATTAAGACAGGTGGTCTGTTAAAAGAGGTTTAATGTACAGAATTATATGACTGAGTGGGTATTACAAGATGGTCTTAAAAAACAGATGGTCTGTCACGACATTGGCATCTCAAGACAGGTTCCAGTGTAACAATTGATTGTTGCATCTGTCTATATATACAGTGGATTCCTGTTATATTTAAATCAGATGAGTCAAAATTCCGGTTATGTCAAAGTTGAATGACATATCCTGATTTTTATGGATTGAAATTTTTCTTATCTCAAATTCTGGATATCTCGAAGAAGTAATTAGGGCAGTCCTGTGAATTTGGAAATAACGTGATTCTACAATATACAGGTGACTCTCGATGGCTCAAACGTCAAAACCTCGAATTTTCCGATTTTTTTTCCTTCAGAAATTTAGTAAATTATCTCTTGATCTCTCGAACCTCAAAACCTCGATGTTCTTGAAACCTCGAAGTCGATTCAAAGTCCCAATTTGTATATTCCTTTATATTTCACTCTCGAAACCTCGAAGTTTGAGTAATTATTGGTTATTTTATAAAACGTCAATGCCGTAAGGCAGAACGACACTGGGTTCCTTACCTGGAAGATTAAACAAAAGGTGTTTCGATAACTGGGTAACAAGGAGATTGTGGTCTAATCGAGTTGTGATTGACAGGGTTATTAATTAATGAAGATCAATCAAAACAGAAAAACTGTATAAAGACTCGTCATAGACTACGATTTCGAGTATCAAAAGTGTCACAGCCAAGCGGTATTTTAACTTTTAGATCAAGCTGTACTGTAGGCTATTGCAACATTGTAAGACTTATATGTCAAGGACGGTTTATATCCTAGTCGAATACATTATAAATATAATGAATTTAAGCTACACGTTTTTACGTTTAAAAACTATGTACAGGAATTGTCTATAAAAAAATTCATGCAAATTACGAAAATACAATCCCACTTTATTTTGTGTAGCATTAAGAACCTACATCGGTCGATTTCCAGAACTCCCGAAACCTCGAACTCTTGATACCTCGAAGTTTTTTGGTGGTCCCGTGGACTTTGAAGCTATCGAAAGTCAACTGTATATCTCACTGATATCTGTATGATGAATCTATCTTAAGTTATGATAACATACAAGTGATCAAGCCCTTAAGATTTCTGCTATTATATCATCAAAAGCAGTCTGTTGTAGACAAAGCCATAATCCCTAAAATCATGTCATATTTCCTACTTCCTGTAAAATCTTACGGGAATTATAGTCACAGCCCATTGTGCAATGTGTTTTTTTATTCAGTATTGATGTTAAATTAAATGCCTTAGTCCCCTTGTCTTGTAAATTTTAAAATCTTGAAGTGACCAATAAACTGTATGACGGTTTCATGAAACAAGAATGTAGATAACATGAATAAGAATGCATGTTTGTGTGATAAACAGTTATCCTTGTCAGCTTGTTTAGATTTCTTGTGAATAGAAACTGTCATGAAAAGTTATATCATGCTGTTTTTTTCTTTTTAGAATTACCTATTTATTATGTTTATATTTTAGTATGACTCACTGAGATGAGCATGGCTATTTATTTCTGAAATCCTATGGTCCGTTGTTCACAAAGTCAAAAGTCACATGTCTTAGTCTTAAGTCTAAGGTTAATTGACCACAAAAACCATTTTAAAACTTATTGACCATAAGATATAGAATACCCTGATGTACAAAATAGATTATGACACTCTACACTCATATGGCACCTATTTCACATTTTCTAAATAATAATGATCTTTGATAGTTTCTGAATACCTAAACCTACAAGATGTACAAAGATAGATTATTACACTTAGGTCTACACACTCCCTCTGTAGTATAATGACATAATGGTCTCTGCACTGCCTCTGTGTAGTCATAATGACTGGACCTAATTCACTTAGGTCTACACACTCCCTCTGTGTAGTCATAACAACTGAACCTGATTCACTTGGGTCTACGCACTGCTCTAGGAAGTCATCACTTAGGTCTACACACTCCCTCTGGACCTGTCTATGCACTGCCCCTGTCAATTAGGTCTAATGACATGTACAGTACGGGCCACGCAGATGGTTATGAGCAGTCCTAAAATTCACGCAAATAGGTCTACACAAATCGCTCCGCAAATCGCGGCTGTTGAAAACCATCGCAAATAGCTGCTGATCTCCGTATACTACTTGTCGTTTTGTTTTGTTTTTTATGCGAGGTCAAATGCGACAATTATCTTCTATAGTACCCGAAATATGTATGACTTCTGTTATAATTGCATCAAACTCCAAAGTTCTTCTACGTCATGTAATGAAATTGATTACCCAAGCCGTCAAGTCAAAGTTATCCGTGCGTGAAGTGTAATTTTCTGCACAGAGTTGGACACGTGGGACCTTCTACCTTACACGTCTTTTCAATTATCCGTAACCGTGATATTAGACATCGTATGTCAATCCCAAATTTTGTGACATCAATTAAAATATCGACAGAAAGAAATGTGTAGTGACGACGCTCTGATCTCTCTCTCTTTCTCTCTCTCCCTCTCTCTTCACACATGTATTTTTGCTCGGTCAAAAGATGTATTTCTCATTCCCAATATTTTAACGGTACTATGTTTTGTTTCATTGGTTTAATGGTTTAAAACAGTTCTTCGCCTGGACATCAATAGAATTATCATGTATGCGAATTTATGGTATACTAAAGCTAATGTAATTGAATTTGGGTTGCCGATACCTTTATCTACCCGACTTTACAACTGTTAGGTCTACAAAAGTTCAAGGAAATCTGTACCCGATTTCGTTATACAAACACTCAAAGTCTTTTTACCATTCGTGCTTTATAAAAGTAAAATTCCCAGGTTTCAAAAAACTTATTTCAACACCAGAATGAACTCATACAGGTTTGGAGGAGGATAGCTGTTGGGATATTCTATTCATTCAAAACAAAAATGCATTCAGAGACCACAGGCCTCCGCAAGTAAACCTTCGTTTGAAAATCGATTTTCAACATCGATCAAACATTTGTAACAAGCTATAGCTGATCAAACAAGTCGTGTCTGATTTTTCATATGCAAATTAATCTGGAATTAGGTCTATTAATTAAATGTATTACAGTCCACAGACTGCTCAACCCCTCTTTGAAAAATCTTCAATCACAAGGGAGTCATGATTGTTGCAAATCACGCTAATACATTTACATATTCAAGATCATATCAGGTGACACACTGCACAATCAAATGATCTGTGTAGTCATTCCGACCCTAATATGGCTAAATGGATATATTGAATTTATGCAAATATATTATACTTTATTAATTATTTTATTGTACTTAAATATATTTGACGCTCTTTAAAATAATTTAAAACCGTAAATGACAATTTAATGCATAGGCGTCGCTGAAAACCAACTTAAAACACACACACGCGAGAAAAGTTTTTTGTCACCTATGCCGATCTTTGCTGATTCACATTAACTCAGTAGCGCATTTTTCCAAATGACAAACTGTATACATGTTTTTTGTTATAAAATTGGTAAAATATACTGTAGCATTGATATCCCCGATGTTTTTATAATAGATTCCATATCAATTTTTTTAATTAGCAATATATATATAACTAGATACACATAGGAATGCTCTTCAGAGGAGCCATTATAACTGTAAGTTGGTCTCAAGTAATGTTGACTCTGATTAACGAAGATGATTCTTCGGAGGGGGGGGGGGGGGGGGCAATAGATTTTTTAAAACACACACCAGATTTGGATTAACCGTACTTTAAATTTAAACGCTAAGATGCTCACAGACCTAGGTTTATTGCGATCTGAATCGTTTTATTTATAGGTCTGGTAGTTCTTGCACTTTAAATAAGTGGGGGGAAATGTCTATGCACTTGGCCTACTCGACTTGAGGGTTCTTCATTGTGCTGGGGCGAAGTAGCCATATTTCAGTTGGAAGGAGAAACGGATACCTCATCGGGCTCTCAACGAAATATTTTTTACTTCAATCAATGTCTGGAGGTTTATAGTTTCAAAAATAAAAACTGATGGACCTACGCTACGGCATCATTCTATTATGGCGTAAAGGATGTACGCCCCTACCTCATTTGAACTACCGGTCGAATATGAAAGGAGTTTTTCTGCATTTTAACGCGTATTCATCTTACCAATATATTGCTATGCTATCAGTTCAGGTCTGCAACTAACAGAGAATGCAGATTATTATTATTATTATTTCTGCCTTAAAATTTTTTACGTTTGTAATATATTTCACACAGATGCTAGTAGTTTTAACGTCCCACTAAAGAATATTTCAGTCATATAGAGACGTCACCATATAAATTTGCATATGCTCGGCATTACGGACCATTGAGCAGTAAAGGTTCTTTAACATGCCGCACCTACTGTGACTGACATGATGGGCATTAAGAAAATATATTATCAAATGCATAACATGGAATCTATTTTCTGTCATACAAGATATTAAATGCATATATCCTTTTTAATTTTTAGTATTTTTTATGATTACCAAAATGTTTTTTTCGATATCCCCTCTGATAATGAAGGCATACATGCGTCGATGTAAGTCCTTATATACACTCACATCATCCGAGTTATCTTTTGACAGTGATAAGGATACCCGTTCACTCAGAATCGATATTTTGTCCCTGTTACTTGATCGGGAGCCATATTTGATACTAATATGGATTCTGTTTAACGATAGTGGATCTTCAGCACTTTTTTTTTCGAAAAGAAATATGTAGAGCTTGGATCAGTCGTTCTTTAAGATTTAAATATCAGAAAAAAAAATTCTTGACTTACTCATGTTTTGGAATCTATATTGAAGTTAAGAATCTTTTTAACAATATTGCCAGTTTTCAGACTGAGTAGGAAGTATAAAAATAAAGTCAGCGATCGTTTTCTGGCGACCTGATGCCATTTTTGTATTTACACAGAACAATCTCAGCCGTTTACATGTAGGTTCAATCAATGAACTCGACTCCTTTGGGTGAATATGCACTTTATTTTTACTCTGGGGTTTTTAGTCAAAATTAAAGAAACAAATCTCACTTCTCCCAGAGTAGCGAATATAAAAAAACGACCAATTGAATTTGTCATAAGTCACAAGTCCCATAATAAAAATAAGAACTATTTGGTATTTCTCATTGCTAAAATGGTTTGTATCTGTAAGCGTTTTTTTTTAAAGAATGAGACTCGCATCACTTATTTGTGAGATAAAGCATAATTCTCAAAAGAACAAGAAAAACTAGGTTGCGTTAACTAAAAATAATTCTTTCTGTTGCTAGTTGGCGATAAATCAGTTGTGGCCCAAATTATGATGAATAAATGATTCGACCTTCAGCATTGTAGTCAAACTTATGGTAGGTTACAGAAATTAAAAGCCTAAGACTTTTCAGCGGAATAAATTGTTTTTTAAGTCCAGTATAAAACACATTTGATGTTTACTATCCACATTATACTACCTTAGATGTAAAGTAATGATAACCTAATTAATCATGTAAAATTTTTACATCGCAAACTGCCGCGATGATTTTTTCCATCGCGCGTTGAGCTCAATAGCCTGATCCTTGAATTTATTGAGCAAGATTTATATGACCACCGCGATGAACGTGACTCTGGATTTTCACAAGTCCCAATTATTTGTAAAATGGTTACAAGTCATAAGTGTGGTCCCAAGACCAAGCCTAAGACTTAGGACCTTAGATGAAACATGTAAAACGGGCCCTTGAATTCTGGATGTTAGATAAATACAAATCTTTGCATATTTTAAATGTTAGTGTTGCCATGGTACCATAACTACAATATCAGTGTCTGACTGATGGAAGTGTTAACATTACTGTTACTCATTACTCTTAGATAGTAAAGCAGGATAGATCTTCTGGTATCTATTTATCGTGTATGTATATCATGATTCAGTTGATTCATATTCATCACAATTTTGAGAAAGTTACCTCTACAGTCATAGTACATGTGCATGTAAATGCAAGTCAACTATTGTTTTCAAGGATACCATGCATACTTTATTCAATATGTTAAGTGATTCAGATGGATTCAGCACTATTTTTTCTGTATACTATATTTTTTTTTAATTTTTAAATGTGAATCACTTATTGTCTTCTAGTTAAGAATGAAAAGCATTTTAATTGATATATTAATTTTAATTATTCATATGGATGCAGTTAGGTGATTCATATGGGTTCTGCACTACAGCTGTATGGAAATACATGCATTTGTTTATGAATCATTCATTATTTTCAGGTTCAAGAAAAATATACATTTGATATAAGATATGTCAGGTGATTCACATGGATTCAGCCCTAATAAACCAGTATACTGTACATGTGTATCTCCACATGCCCATGTGATGATAAATGCGTATAATTTTATATATAAATAGATGATATAAGTTATTGAATGCCAATGTTTGAAGTGATTCATCTTCAGAATTAGATCAACCAAGTCATCATTAGAAAGTTCTAGTTTTAATTTATAAACGTGTTTAATGTGGGCATTTTTTCACGTTGACTACTTACTCAATAACTTATATTTTGTCCACAAGACAAGAAATTGAATAAAAAAAGGTTTGATGTTAAATGTATGTTTGACTCTTAAAATTTGTTTTGTTATTTATATGATTCATTTTTATGTTTGGCTTATATATCACATGATTCATTTTTATAATTGGCAGTGATTCATTTGATATTCAACATTCATCTGTTTGTGACAAATGTATTTGCTGAAAGTTTACATCTGAGTTCATTATGTACATGTTTCAAATATATTGATAGTTTGAAGAAATGAGTCTTGTGTTTCTCAAATGCATTTGTACTCAGTTTTGAGAAACATGCTGCATAGTACTTAGTAAGTCATATGTATGTATCTCCAGTGCACATGTACTCTGGTTTGACACACTTTGTAAGCCATATGCATGTATCTCAAGTGCATATGTACTCTGGTTTGACACACTTAGTAAGCCATATGTATGTATCTCCAGTGCACATGTACTCTGGTTTGACACACTTAGAATTATGGAAATTAAAAAATAATAATGAAAGTACTATGAAGCCATATGTTTATGTAAATCTTACGTATGTATCTCCAGTGCACATGTACTCTGGTTTGACACACTTAGTAAGCCATATGTATGTATCTCCAGTGCACATGTACTCTGGTTTGACACACTTAGTAAGCCATATGTATGTATCTCAAAAATGGCGCTGATGTGCACATATGAGTGTACTACTCTCTGGATTAAGTTTGACACACTTAGTATTTTCCCATATGTATGTATTTATCCAGTGCAAATTCAGTACTGGTCGAATTTGGTTTGACACACTTAGTAAGCCATATGTATGTATCTCAAGTGCACATGTACTCTGGAATGACAAACTTAGCAAGTTATGTGTATGTGTCTCAAGTGCACTTGTACTTTTTGACACACTTAGTAAGTCATATGTATGTGTTTCAAAAGCACTTGTACTCTGGTTTGACACACTAGGCATGTTATGTGTTTGTGTTTCAAAAGCACTTGTACAAAACATAAACTTACTCGCATGTCATTTTCATATCTGTAGCAAAGTTTTGACACATTTTACAAGTAAAATCCATATAAAGTATACTTATACTCATTTAAGATATTTTAAGTGTACTTTTCAGAAATTTAACTGATCCATTTTTGAGTGTGGTTACAGGATCCATTCCAAATGCAAAAATGATTTGTAATTCCCCCAAAAAATTCTCAATTTTGAGTTTAAAAATGAAGGATAAAGTATTTTCAAACAAAAAAGTCTCAAATCAAGTTTTCCTGAACCTATGTTTTCCCAAATTTCTCGGACCCTGGACCCAGAATCTAGGAGATAAGAGAATCCCTCTGTATGGATTTGACATTACATGTGTCTGAAGTGTGGCTGTAAATTTGTCACATCTAAAATGTACATGTGGCCTAAATGTATTTCTGCAATTTATGATTTACACTTAGCCAGTTATAGAACATCATTAGCATGTGATTAAACAGTTCACATGGACAAAAGACATTTAAAAATCATGTGCATCTTTACTTACTGTAAAACCCCACCAAATATTTTCCAATGCACATAAATTCCAATTAACCCATGTACATGTATAGGCAAAATTTAATTCAAGGCTTATTCAATTTCTTTTCTTTCACTTTAGTGTTTTAAACCTTTTCTTGTTTGCATGTCTTTATATAAACTGAACATGAGAAAATAAAAAACGATTTAAGGGATAAAAGTAAATGTATGCTGAGCCCGTGATGACACAGGTGTTGTGAAACTTACAGGTTCATCAATGAGATAGGTTGAAATACAAATCACATTAAAATGCAAATTCAACTGATCAACCCCTGAAAAACAATGGACTCTTCTGCTAATCAATGGCTTAGACCAGTCCAAATGTGTCTGTAGGGAGTAAATTGGTTATTGTTGAATCATAACATACTAAGTCATTAGTAGTTTTCAGTGATATGTGAATATGTTGTATTGTAAATCTGTTGTTTCATCGTACTATATTATTCATTGTAATATTGCATGATTGTAACCATGGCTACCGATACATGAATGTTGTTTTTAAAATTACTGGTAATCTCTTTAGGTGTTTCTTTTTAAAGAAATAAATGAAGCTTATGCACGCCTAGGCATATACGAATAAAATCTTATTAGTAACTTTGCTGTACCTTCAATGAGCAAAATTAAAATTAATGGGGGTAAACTGATTTCACAATGTATAGCAGTTTCCTAGGTATATACTCTTTTAGTCTTGTAAAGTAATCAAATAGCATATTCAAGCTGACCATGACCTGAAGAAGGTTAGGGTCAAAAGGTCAAAGGACAAGGTCACTCTTTATCATATTTCAAGGCTGAAAATTGAAGTTGTTGTGCATGTTTTGTTTTTTTTATATATATATATATATAAGTTCTGTGATAACACTGTCTGTGTACTCTTCATATCATTATCATGTATCATCATGTCTTTGTAGATCAATATCCGGTTTTATTTGCGATAATTTTATTAACACATAATTTCACGAGAGCTCTTGCTCGCAAAAATAAAATTCTCACTTAAAAAGAAACTGAAAGACACAACACAATGTTCTTGGGCTTGAGTTTAGCCAACGGACATAAAAAAAAGAAATGACGAGATTTAGAAAACAGTTGATATTTATTGTGAGTTAACATCAGAACACCTGTGTTCGGAGTACAACTTTTGTAATGATGTACGATAATTCGTATGACAAAATGGACATTCGAAATCGCAAAAAAATCATCATGCAGATAAATTTAAATCTGGTCTTTCATGAAAAATAAATCCCCGCAAAACTTATTGGATTTATAGTATATTTGATTTGAGACACATAATAGTTAGCAAATAACATTAACTGGTATTACACATCACATAAGTGAATTTCTCTGGAATAGAGGACGCATATGTTAACAGCAAAATCAAATTTTTTGAAATTTTGTATTCCTTTTATTTCTGGGATCGGTTATTTTTACTTTTTGCAAATAAAGATTTTTAAAAATAAAAACCAACTTTTATATTTCAGATGTAACTGTGATGACGATAAGATCTGATAGTCCAGTAACCCGTCCACTAGAAATAAAAACACATAGGCGTAAAGGCAGCACAGGAAGAATAGAGTTACCCACCCTTCATCCGCTCCCAAACTCGGTCACATATGATATGAGGTAGGTATAATCACCCAACACATGACCTTATATTTTTAAAGTACAGTTTTATGAACAACTCAAATATGTCATTGGCCACATGAACTGAAATGTATTGTACAGTTTTATGGACAACCCAAATTTTTTCAAAGGACACAGAACCCTAAAATGTACAGTACAGTGATGTGGTTAAGCCAAAGTGTATCATAGGACACATGGACCCAAAATGTACAGCAGCTGTATGGAGGGCCCTATGTTTGTCATGAGACTAAGACTCTGGCCCCAGGTTCCAGGCCCCAGGCCCCAGGCCCCAGGCCCCAGGCCCCAGGCCCCAATATCAGATATTGATTTAGTTTTGAAAAAAATTGCAGTTTATCCACTGTTTGTAGTAGGAAGTTTTAATTTAGCCATGCCCTTTGAAACATAAGTTTTAAAGTTTTGATATTTCATGGTTTTTGCATTTCTATATTTTAAAGTATTTAACCATGTGAAATTGTATAATACATGTAGGAACTAAAACAATGCCTTGAAAGCAAGCGCAGCTCCTTGTTTTACTAATGTGGGAAAGAGCATTTATTGGGAGCCTATTTGGTCTCACAAGAGCAACACTTGTCTGGCAAAATGACGTTACAGTTTAATTGTGATGTCGAATATTTATAAGCAAAAATATGACCATAAAAAGTCTCAAAAAAGCTTGATTTGAATAGAGTAACTGGTGAAGCGTCCATCTTAGGCCATCTTGGCTGGAGAATTTTTTTAGGCTCTACATTGTACTGCTTCTGGCATAGTCCTGTTACTTTTCTATGTTGTGTACATATGTTATCTATGAGTTCACTACGTGAAAGGCCTTTCGCCGTGCGAGCTGCACTTTCTATTAATATATGTTTGTCTTAATACAAGAATTTTCTATCAATGATAAAAATTTCAATATTTGATTATTTATACCTCTGTGAAAAAAGATTGGTTGAGTAAATAATATGTTAATCACCCGTGAAAAAAAATATAAAAATTAATGGTTTCAGAAAAGTTCAACAAATGTCTGAGATCAGAACAGATGTGGGGCATGCAAGAGCCTGGGTTAGGCTTGCTCTTGAGAAAAAGGTTCTTTCACATCACTTAAAGGAGCTTTTGAGTGATTCAGATTTACTAAGGTAAGTACTATGAGCACATTGGAAAATACTGAAGTAACCATTGTTTCCTATGCTGTACACTTGGAAATTTTTGTTTTTTGGTATTTTTTACCATTTTATGACAGAAAAATCAGAAAACATATTCATCCTGTCTTAAATTTGCCCCATATAACCACTCACGGATGACATGTATATCTATGCTTCAGGTATTTAGCTTGAAAATTTGGCTATTATTTTAGATTTGCCCTCTCATCTAAGGGCAAAAAATTAAATGGGAGTCAAAATTTCCTGGAATAAAGAAATTAAAAAGCCAGTCATTTATAATTTTTCTTTTATACCATTATGGAACTCACAAAGTGTCTTGGAAAGTACAGTGGAACCTCACTATTAACTCATGGATCCCTAAAAAACAATGGACTCTTCTGTAAATCAATGACTTAGACCAGTCCAAATGTGTCTTTAGGGGTGACAGTGGAACCTCTGTATTAACTTATCAACCCCTGAAAAAAAATGGCTTCTTCTGTAAATCAATGACTACCAATTCAGTAATTCTAGTGCAGATTTGGTTACTAAAAAATTATTGAACCACTTTTGGACTAGTCAATTTGTCATAGGACTAGTAAAATTTGTTTCCAGCTACTCCAACTGACCAGTAAGACACAAATTCTAAATTCTACCCCTGTACCTGACGGAATCAAAGTGGTCTGATCAGCCAGGTGTTCTCTTAAGTGAGGGTCTGGATGTTTTCAATATTGATCAAGAGTCTTATATGCAAAGTGATCTCGTAAGGGGGGTGGTCTTCAGGTGAAGTTTCACTGTACAAGGAACTCACAAAGTGTCATAGAAGCTACATGGATAACCTGTTCTCACTCAGTGTGTCTTAACCCTTTCAACCCTGCAGGCCGCAATAGACTGGTCATAAACAGTAGAAAGAGCATACCATTTAGATATTCAGGGGTGAAAGGGTTAATCTGTTACAATGTTTGGAAACCATGCAGTGATGATGTATACTTTTAAATTAATGCAAACATTTAATGACAGAAATACTAAAAAATAAAATGTCGTGAGATTCATTGAAAGAGAAGAGGATCAAATACTGTTGAACACATTTTTGTTTCGTACAAGTTATACAGTGTATGTTCAGTTTTGATCAATTCTATGGTGAAAATGATTACCATTATGTATTATTTCATCTGCAGGAATCTGTATAAACGGTACGCATTTCTGAGGTGTGAAGATGAAAGGGAGCAGTTCTTATTTCATTTGTTGTCATTAAATGCTGTTGATTATTTCACATTTACCAACTCGTATATTAACACAAGTAAGTATATATACAATAAACACTCACTTTAAGATCCTAATCTACATGATTGTTCTGGAAATGGTACATAAAGTGATCCTAAAGACGATCTAAGAGACATGTAATTAGTTGGTCTTAGTATAGATTTGAGTATCTTTTCAACAAGCAAAATGTTCAAGTTAAAATTCTGGGTCATACCTGAAAATTTTCCTCAAATGAAGTGACTCCTTTTAAAGTAGAAAATTGTATTTCGTGCATCTATCCATATGCAACATTTCATCTTATCATCCTATCTGTGGCCGAGTGGTTAGAGCATCATGCTTTGAACCATGAAGTTTCTCACTTTTGGTCAGTGCAGGTTTGAGAGCCCTGCTGGAACCTAAGCTTATTTTTGTGAGGAAGTTTGTCAGTTTACTTGCAGAGGGCAGTGGTCTCTTCCTGGGTAACTGGGTTCTCTCCTCCACCATTCAAAGCTGGCTGCCACCATATAACTGAAATAATGTTGGGTTTGGGATAAAACACTTCAAAATAAATCAGATTTTATCATGGGGTTTCTTTCCTCAAATTTTAACCAAATTTGGTAGGTTGCTTTATGTCAATATAGGATGATTTTGATTATGGCTGACATAAGGCTAATAGAATCAACCCCTACCTTGAGGGTATGACAAAGAAATCTCAATCCAATGGTAAGATTTTTGAATGACAAACTCCAGGCTTGATTATTTTACTCCCATGTCTTAAATACATGTCTATGTAGATCTACGTGTATTGTACGTGTTTATGTAGATCTACGCAAATCTATGTCAAGTCTGTCATAAGGTTACTGCACTCTAGAGAGGTTCTACATCATAAATTGTATTGTGACGTCATATCGTGTGTAGCTTGTCAACACACTAGGGGTTGACGAGAAAATCGTTCCCGATAAAAAAAAAAGTGAAAATTAAAATATTCTTCAGTGGAATAGTGTTTCCCATGCTCTTTTTGTTTGAATGTGGAATGCAACCTTTAGTTAGTAAATGAAATCAAATTGAATTGGAGACATGTATATAATTTTGCTGAGAGGTAAACCTATTTCTTATGCAATTTTTTCTGTTTCTAGTTGTGCCATATAAGGTATTGATATACCCTAGTCCAAAGTTTGGTTGTTCTACTACAAGTGCCAACCCCTGGGTCAGCATAGCTGGACAAATGGGGGAAACAGGTGTCACAGAGATTCCAAAAGGATGTTTAGAGTTCAATGTTGAGGTAAGAATAGTGAGTGACAGGTGCCCATCAAATGGCAGACTACCAGTTTGACCTTGTTTCGTATTAGAAAACATTATTTTGCAGGAGGAGAGGAGTCTTCCCTGTAATACTGCTATCATTTGTTTTCCTTAATTTTAGCAGTACAACAGGTTCGGGGGACATATCAAGGTTTACAAATTTCAAGGTGTAGCCATTGTCACGTCTCTAATTACTGCTGTGTATGATGCCCGGTTTACAACTAACTACAGTAAAACCTGTTTTAGCAGCCACCTGTATATAAAGACCACCTGGTGACAAAGACCTTTTTTGCTGACCCAATAGTACCATTTGTGTACAAATCAACCTCTACAGAATGACCACCTGCCTATAAAGACCGGTTTTCTTGTGTCTCTAAGGAGGACGTTATATACAAGTTTCACTGTATGCCAAACACAGGACATATATATTTTATTACCTGGATTTGGAGGCAATGGTTATCCAACATTCATTACCAACCCATACTAAAGAACGCTTACTTTGACTTTGTCTACAATAGGGTCGAGGGATTTAACATGCATAAATAATCATTTAACTAGAGAATCAGTGGCGGGTGGCGGCAGTATGCAGGTTTGGCATTATAACAGAGGAACTAAAGAGATGGAAGTTTGTTCTTTGAGAAATGGTGGTGATGTGCAATTTTGGCGTTATAATTGGCGTGTTTGGTCAGGAGAGAAATGTGTATAAATCGTACTCGTCATACACTTATATAGCAAATGTATTAGAGAAACAAACGGGAGCTTCAGAAATTGAGGTCATCTTTTGGTTCTGAGTATGACTGTAAAAACGTGACATATTTGATATTGTACTTTCAGCACAAGAACTTGGGCATCCTGACAACCTTGAGAATAGGTCATGATAACTCTGGTATGACACCAAGGTGGTTAGTGGAATATGTTTTAGTACGCAATGAACTCACCGGTCATGTTTACAAGTAAGTCTCACTTAATAAAACTAATATATAATTAACCTTTGTAGGGGTCTGCATGTTTGTTTCATGATTTCAAATGGTATATATATACTTTGAAGGCCATCATTAAAAAACTGAAATATTAATACATTTTATGCATATGTGTACTTAATTGAAATTATATATTCAAGTGTGTGTGTGTGTGTGTGTATATATATATAGTGGAACTTCGCTCACCAAACTGACTGATGAGAGAGGTGGTGTTGTAAGTAAGGGTCTGGACCTATTCAGTATTTATAAAATCTATTAAGACATTTTCAGGAAACAGAATATTTATTTAAGCATATAGTTTAGAATATCATTATGGTATGTTTTTTGTATGATAATAGAGAAGTTGAGCATCGCGACACAAGTTGCAAGTACATGTACCCATATCTGTAAAATCCAAACTCGTGTCAAGTGTATTAACTTGAAATTGAACTCGATCTAGGTATGTCAATCACTCATTAATTTATCTGAAGATGTATGAAATTATCAGTGATATCAGATATAGTCTATTGGTCTATTGATAGATCAATTGACAATGCCTAGAATTCAACAAAGCAAAATTTAACAGGTTTTTACAGGGTCGGGGCATTTTGATTTCAGCAAATGTAAACGAGGTCATTTGTAACACTGTTTTCTTGCATATCTTTTTGAAACTTGGAGAATTTTATTCCCAAAATAACCACACTTAATCTTGTATTTCATAATGATATATGTTGTTCTGTGAACTTATTAGCTAACAAGCAGAGAAAAGCTACAAGTTTGTACATACGTGTAGTTCCCACTCTACAAGTTGTTTGGACATGTACGTTTTCTGAATTATCAGAATATGATGACATAATATGCAGTTTTTGTAGGGGATTCCCCTTCCACACGTACCCGTACACATCGCGATGCTTAACCTCTCTAATTTGTGCATTTGACAGATTTACCTGCGGTAGATGGCTTGGTAAAGGTGTGGATGATGGAAGCACAGAAAGGTTGTTGGTTGCACAACTTGTACATCATAGTCTTGATACATATGGTAAAATTTTATTTTTTTGGTTTGAGGTGTCCATGGCTGTAGAGTGTCCATAGCTGTGGGGTGTCCATGGCTGTGAAGCGTTCATAGCTGTGGGCGTCCATGGCTGTGTGGCGTCCATGGCTATAGGGTGTTCATGGCTGTGGGGCGCCCATGGCTATAGGGCATCCATGGCTATAGGCGTTCATGGCTGTGTGGCATCCATGGCTATAGGGCGTTCATGGCTATAGAGCGTTCATGGCTATAGGGCGTTCATGGCTATAGGGCGTCCATGGTTTCAGGTGTTCATGGTTATGGGGCGTCCGTGGTTGAGTGGATAGAGCATTGCAATTTAAATCACAAAAACTTTTACCTTTAGTACAGTTTGGCTTCAAGCCCTGTCGGAACCTGTGCTGATCTTTGTGAGAAAGTGGAAGGTCGGTGGTCTCTTCCTGTGTTCATTGTAGCCAGGTTCTCTCCTCTTCCATTAAAAACTGGCCGCCACTACAAAACTGAAAAATTGTTGAGTTTGGCAACATTGAAAGATTAATTATTTTCTTCTTTTTGTCTTGTAGATGTTTGAATATTTTAAAACTTATGAATTGTGTACACCAAAGCTAATGAACTTGACCCAGTTTTATTTATAAAGTGTAAATCAATAAAGCCTCTTGAGATTGAAAATATTTAATGTGTCATGAAAGTAAGTTGTAGCAATATTTTAATGATTAAACCATTATCAAACTTTCTAATTATAGTGAAAATAGTGGGGTTCTTTAAGCACTCACTAAATATGTCAGTGAAGGTTATTATGTATGGCCGGAATTCAGCATTGGCAGACCTAAAAATGGGTCTTTAGATGACCGTTTCTTTTTGGAAAAAATGGCAGGCATTCCGCAAGAAGATACTGTTTCCATAGTGGATTACAATATCCAATATATTTAAATTACGTGTGTATGTGTGTAGAAACATAAGATCTGATAACATTAACTATGTTTTGTTTATATCTGTATTACAGATATGGATTTAGCAGTAGCCTTAACACCGCCACACAGAAGTCAGTCACCTAAC
Organism: Atrina japonica; assembly: GCA_030159075.1. NCBI lineage: Eukaryota > Metazoa > Mollusca > Bivalvia > Pterioida > Pinnidae > Atrina > Atrina japonica. The sequence goes on along the minus strand of BROG01000412.1, from coordinate 300,694 downwards.
TCTCCTCAAAAGAGTGCAGACCAAGGTATGTGTTTTACTGAACACGTTTATTCTTATCTCTGTAAGAGTAACTTTAAATAGAACAATATACAGTAAAACCTGTATATAGGGGCCACCCAAGGGACCAGAAAATGTTGTCCTTTATGTGCAGGTGATCCTTAAACTGAGGTTTAATTCAGTTGAAGTATGCAGTCATGGTACTTTTCAAAACTGGCCTTTATAGACAGGTGATCCTTATATAGAGGTGACCACTATAGCAGGTTTTACTGTATATGAATTTTTGTCTTCTTATGTTCTTATTCTTTCTAATCGACTTAGCATACCAGGAAATAGTTTATAATAAAAAAAGACAACTGAAGCCCTGAGATGAGTGCATTCATTATTAGTTTTACATCACTATTAAAGACTATGTTATCGGCATCTTATGCACACAAGCCATTGGCAGAATCATTATAACTTGAAGGTACATTCAGTTTGATATTAATTAGTGGTTCAGATAAAAAAGATCATATTCTTATACAAATACATATCTATAAACATTTTGTACAATAAAAAGCGGTGGGAGGCTGGAAATCAAACAACTATAAAGTGTGTATTAGCACTCAGAGCGAGTCTTCAATTGACCATAGAAACAAGCTAGTCACTGTAAAACTGGACATATCACGTGATGATAGTACTAAATTTAGAATTAGACAGTAAAACAGGTTTATAAGTTTATGTAACTATGATAAATTCATCTGTTATGTTTTGATCAAAAGGCTTAGTTAATATACAAAAACGTATGATATACATATTGAAACATTTCTTGTATTTCACTTGTGTTAATCAGTATATTTATTCCAATACATAGGGTCCCTGAGAATTCCAGAGATACAAGAAAAGTTGGGACACGCAGTGAATAACTTGGTCAAACATTTCTACAAGCCAGAGAAGGAGGTAGGTTTTATATATATATATTTGGTTTGCAGAAATGAATATCATTTCAAAATCCAAATAAAATATATTATAAACTATAGCAATCCACCAGTTTTACCTTAATCTGTCAATGGTAAGAAATTTATGTATATTTTTACATACCCCACAATAAAAATTTGGGTTGCATTGTTTTTTTGTCCATTCATCGTTTTGCAGCATTGTGATTTCCATTAAAATGCTAGATTTTCTTTCATCAAATTTTAACCAATTGTTAGGACAGTGAAACCTGTCTTGGGAGACTACTCTCATGAAGGACCACCTGTCTTACGAGAACACTCCCATGAAGGACCATCTGTCTTATGAGAACACTCCCGTGTAGGACAGCCTGTCTAATGAGAACACTCTCGTGAAAGACGGCCTGTCTTATGAGAACTCTCCCGTGAAGGACCGCCTGTCTTTAGAGACTATTATTATGAAGGACAGAAAACAGTTTGGTTTAATAATCCTTTAAATGAAACGTCTTTTTAGAGACCACCTTAAAGACAGCATTTCAGTGGGAGAGAGGGTAGTCTCTCAAGACAGCATCCAGTATATTTTGCTATATATATATATATATATAGGTGAGATCAAGGATGAATTTGAATATGGCTAACATTCGGCAGTATTTACCTGAGTTCTAGAACTATTCATTTATCATAAATTATAGGTCTACCAAGGTAAAGTGGCTTATCCTTGTTCTGTCAGAAACTAAAACATTATTATTACTGTCCATTTTCCAGAAATAGGGGTGTGCAGGTATATCATTTTGCTTTGTTCTGATTCCATGCAGTACTGGTTCCATGCAGTACTGGAAAGTAGCCTGTCACCCCTGTTATGATCTAATTTAGACTTCTTGTGTTTGTAAACATTTGCCAATTTGATTGAAACATTGTCAAGTTTGGAAAAACAGAAAACAATAGTATAAATAAAACTAAACAGTTTTACATAAACATGATGATTTTGTTATTTTAGAGAGGGAACCTGACTTTTTTGTTGTGTGGGGATCATGGTCTGGTTCACTGCCTGGAGATGGTGTTCCTCTTTGGATTCAAGTCATCCAGATTGTTCAGGAATAAATTTTTCATATGGGATTACTTGGGTAATATATTTGGAACATAAATATTTGTATTTTAAATTAGTTAAAGTGATGACAATTGTACTGATTGGAGACCAATTCTCAGATACCATGGTTTCGGCTTGATGTAAAAATTTGGCTTTATGACTAATATCTGACTAATATTTTTCCTGAGCATGTTGAATAAACATCTTTTTTTTTGTTCAAATGGCTGTGCTCGCTGAAATATTGCAAATTCGTCGTCAAACTACAGCCCTGGTGGGAATTGATACAAGGCAAGAAAATCAATACTAGGTCAATATTATAGGGTAAAAAATTAGCTAATTCCATATTGACCCTGTTATTAAGCATAGGCTGATGGTCAATATGAGAGACAGGCTTTATCACTGAGCCAATATGGAATTAGCTATCCATTAACCCTTCTAGTAATTAACTATGTACCAGGTTCGCACAGACCTTGAAAAGTGCTTGAATATAGAGTTAGTCCTTGGAAAGTGCTTAAAAACAATTATAATACCCTTGAAATTTGTTTGAATTTTATGAAAAATGTTCGATTCATTTCATCAGAGTGCTTTAATTCTATTTCTTGCATGTTCATTCATCACCAAGGAAAGTCTTTAACAAAAATTTAGCTCAATCATAACAAAAATTTAGCTCAATCATATAGATACTTGACCTAGCATAATCATTTGGAGTAAAGCGTTTTTGTGATGCTGAATCTTTTTATGACTTAGTTTGTTAAGTGAAACTCTAGGAAATATTGTGAGGACTGCCAATGAAATGTGGAAGAACCTTGCTGTTTTTGTTTTTGTTTTGTTTTTTCTTTTTATTTTATTAATTTGGTTTGGCTTGCAAAGCCTTGATACAAGTAGCTTAAACATACCCATTGAAAGTGCTTGAAAAACGCTCTGAAAGGTAAAAGTGCTTCAAAACTCCCCTTCATAGGCTGTATGAAATATGATGTAGATGGTTAAAATGTAGCCAATGACTTATTGATGTCCGTGTACACTTTGTCATCTGTATTGGCTATTTTGGATTTTCCTATGATAATAAGGTTACAATCTGGTGAATTCCAAATTAGCTAGGCATGCTCAATTACGCAGCTTTTTTCGCATTGGATAACTCGGCCAATATTTTACAGTAAACACGGTAAAGGCCGAGGTTGTGGATGATGTTATTACCGACCATTTTCTACGTATTACGGCAATATATCAACAGTAAATAATAAATACGCAATATTCATCTAAAATTTAATATTTACAAAATGTTTGTGTTAGATGACATGAAACATATCAATCCAAATTATTTTTTCTTGTTTGTAATTATAAGTTCCGAAAATGGATCTTAGAAAAGGTCAGGGCCAGGCAAAGTAAAACTTGAGAATGTACTTAAGTCTGAGAATATTCTGAACTGAGCCTGCTTAGCAAATCAGAATTCAGGATTAGTCAGATTTGAGTAAAAGTTTTAGACTTAAATAATTCTAAAGTTTTATGGTGCCATGTCCTGCCCCCATAATCAGTTTGCTTCATCTTCAAATTCTTTTTTTTCTTCAGAAAAAGTCAAAAGCAATTTTGAGAGTGTTTTAACAGGAGAAGTTCGACGAGCGATAACAGATGGCGCTAAAGCTGGTTATTGGATATTCTGTAATCTGATGTCCAAAATAAACAGTGCCACCGAGTCCATCGGGAAAGATGGGAAATTCCAAATTCTTGTTTGTGTAGGAATTAGGTAAAATAGAATATATTCAATTTATGATCTTTTTACATTTAACAAACAAACATTTTACAAAGACAGGAGAGAGAGAGAGAGAGAGAGAGAGAGAGAGAGACAGAGAGAGAGAGAGAGAGAGAGAGAGAGAGAGAGAGAGAGAGAGACAGAGAGAGAGAGAGAGAGAGAGAGACAGAGAGAGAGAGAGAGAGATGAGAGAGAAAAGAAAAGAGAGAAGATCTAGAGTATGAAATTGGAGAAACAGAGAGAGAGAGATATGGATGTATGTTGAAAAAAAACACAGAAGTCTGTGTATGAAATTGGAAAACTCAGAATAAATGTGATATAAATGTAGTAATAAGACAGCTTGAGCTATTTTAAAAACATTTAAATATAGATCTACATAAAATATGTAAAATTGTTTTCCAATTTCATCCACAGACTTCTACGTCTTTTTAGGGTAATCCATGTAATTGAGATGATCTACTGTGATTAAATGCAACCCATTGATTTTGAACATTTTAACTTCTTCTCAAAAACAACCAAGTTGTTTCTTTTCAAAATTGTATGTAGTATCTGTACTTGTGACTACTATAGCCCCTGCAAGAATGGGTCTCCTACCAGTATGATAACAGATTTTCTGATCCCAGAATCAGTTGTTTGTAGTTAGTTACCTGTAAGACAGAGTGGTTAGAGCATCACCTATTAACCCATGAAGTCTCTCACCTCTTTGTCAGCGCAGGTTCGAGCTCCGCTGGAACCTAACTTTGATATTGTGTGTTTGCCAGTTTACTTGCGGAAGGCCGGTGGGCTCCTCCAGAGTATATTTTCATCGGGTTTTCTCCTCTGCCATTAAAAATTGGCCACCACCAAATAACTGAAAAATTGTTGAGTGTGGGGTAAAACATCATTCAAACAAGCGAAAACAAAAAACCTGTTAGGCTTTTGTGCCGTATCAAAATATAAAGTATTTAAAAAATCATATAGATTACATGTACTTTTGTCATTACAGGGATCATATGCTACAGAAGTTGCTGCCATTGATAGCAAATACTCCAGTTACGATACAGATGTACGAAGAGAACTCATTTCTGAGGGACTACAGTCTTACAAACTACCTTGTTCACATACTTGGCACTCTAGATGAGTTCCAGATCACACTAGAAGCATCACTCCTCCGCGGGTTGGATATCTGATATTTTCCGTAATAGGGAGAGGACTGTATCTTGATTGTGTGTGATGTTCAATTCAGCAAACAGAATATTTATATGTGATGTTTTGAATGCCACAGTGAAAGTGTCTGATTATAGATTGGATATTACATTGTGTGTGTCTGAGTTTATTATAGGGGAATAGCAACATTTTTTGCAATGAATTTTGTGTGATTTCAATTTTAAACCTCACAGAGTCTAGAGGTTTGGAATGTTAATAAATGACTCATGTTATCTGGATAATTGGTACTTTTTTACTTGGATTTTCATACTGTTCGGATAATTGGCGTTTTTTACCTGGATTGTGTGGTTTGGATAAGGGAGCACCTAGATTTTCGTGTATCTTTATAACATACACCAGTCTGAATACCTGGATTGTGATTTTTGATACATTTACAACATACACAGGGACACACATATTGCAAGGAACATTGCACAGTATTAGGACATTTTTATTTTCCCTTTTTTTTTTTTCTTAATTTATATGTGTTTAAACTTTTCTGTATAGGAAAATTATCTAAAAAATAATTTTTTTCATGATAGATTGAACATTATCTTTGATATGGGTATTGTAGGAAGTTCCGGATATTTGTGTACTATGTAATCCTACTGCCTCCATCCATCCACTTCCTGGAATTTTGCCTCTAGTCATGCCGATATTTTGGGATACTGATGTACTGTAATTTTTTGGGTTTTCTCCAGGTACTCCTGATTTTCTCTCACAGCAAAGGCCCCTTATGCCAACAACAGAGCCAAGGAGACATTTATATGCAAGTTCACATAACTTGTTTTTTAATCATTGTAAAATATATAAAGATTAAACTTAAAAAGAAAAGCTGCTATAAACTTCACCCTACTTTGTTATATATCATATCTGTATATATACCGACAGATATATGATTCAAGTTTTTTGGTCAGGATTAGTATTATACATTCATTGCCCTGGGTGTAGTGAGATATGAATTCTTGTTAACCTGAGGCAGATCATATTTGATTACAACTCATATTTGATTACGACTTGTTGAGGATAAACAAATCTTCATATCTCTGCAAGTTGTTTATTGAATTGAAATTGCTAAACTTAATGTCTTAACATCTTTTTATTTTAAGATTTTAAAATTTTACCAGACTCTGTATACTTTCATTTGCATTGCTGAATTTTTTTTTTTTTTTCGGAGTGTTTTGGAGAATTGATAAACTCTGCTGGAAACCTATGAGGGGCTCTTTATGGGGGAGACATGAAAAAAGAAATATGCATGTGAGGAAGATATGATAATTTCTTTTTGTCTAACTGACATGTGACAGCTCTCAACTAATCATCATATCTGATTTATTTAAGAGGGATGGTAATATTTATCAGTTAATGCTCTTGCAGTATTACTTTGGGCAGTAATATTGACAGAGGAAAGGGAGCATATTCTATGACATAATTAAGTTTGATATAGAAAAAATAGATATATTGTTGATAGGTAAAAGTGTGTCAGAACAGAAACAGTCCATTATTCTGATGCTAACATTGTCTAGTAATGTAAAGCAGCTACTAGTAAATTAGCTATGGGAGGTAACTCTATAGAGGAAAATCTTGTGGTGACCATGTCATCCAATTAAATTCCAACATTTTATCATGTGATGCTCTAAGAATATTTAATTAGCCTGTAAAAAATGGCTCATATATCATACTTTGTTACGTATGCCAGGAATTTTCCACCATATCGTGGCCCCATTCGCAATACAAAAAATGCATTTTTTTCCCCATTTTGCAGTCGAAAATTCTCAATTGAAGTCAAATGATAATGAATTTGAAGAGATTCAGATTGAATTTAAACAGTTTTGTGTACATCATGTACTTGTATCTTTTAGATTTGCTAAAATTCCCAAATCAAAAGGCCCAGACCCCTTTTCCAGAAAAGCATGGAAAATCCCTATATGCATACAATTTATGCAAAGAATTTTGATCGTATTGTAAATTTGATTGATATTAATGAAGAACAGGTGACTTTCGATGGCTCGAACATCAAAACTTCATAGTTTTGTACAGGTCACGATTTTTTCCCTTCATACATTAAGTAAATTAATGCTTGATCTCTCAAACATTGAAACCTCGAAGGTCTTGAAAGCTCTTAAGTCGATTCGAAGTCTCAATTTGTATATTCCTTTATATTTCACTCTTGAAACTTCGAAGATCAAGTAAACTATCACTGAATTCATAAAAAGTAATTGCTGTTAGTCAGAATGATACTAGGATCCTCAATTGGAAGATGAAACAAAAGGTGTTTTGATAACCAGGTGACCAGTAGGCCATGACCTAATTGAGTAGTGATTGACAGGATTGTAAATTAATTAGGAGCAATCAAAACAGAATAATTGTATAACGATTCATCATAGACTATGATTCATGGTACAAGTGTCACAGCCAAGTGGTATTTTAATGTTTAGATCAAGCGGTACTGTAGGCAACTGCAACATTATGTAGCTTATATGTCGACGATAGTTTATATCCAAATCGGATACATAATAAAGATAAAGTATCTACACATTTTTTATGCTTGAAAACTAGGTACGAGGATTGTTTAAGACAATTTATGCAAATTCGTGCTGATTTCCGGAACTCTCAAAACCTCAAACTCTTGAAACCTCCTAACTTTTTCGATGGTTCTGCGGACTTCGAGGTATTGAGAGGCACCTGTATTTAGAATCAAATCATGCTAAAAATCAAAATGTCTCACTGACAGGTATTGAGAAGATAGATTTTTCACTTTAATTACTGCTCATTGGGTGTTATGTCAATTTTAAAAAGTTTTGTATCTCTCATGATATAGTCAACTGAATCACCCTTGTATGAAATAATGGACTCTTCTCTTTTTCAGTGAAGCAGCACAGTCCAACTATGTTGTTATAGGTTCATACTAGAAAAAATTCTAGTACGGTGGTCATATTGATAAAAATGTTTAAACATTCTATATTTGAAATTTGTTTTCAGCAAAATGATAAAAATATAATATTTTTTACAAATAAAATTTCTAAGTAGTAGCCATTGTTGATTTTGGTAACTGCTAGTGTGATCATAGGTCTTTAATCCTTTCAACCCTACATACCATAATAGACTTGTCTTAAACAATAGAATAGAGCATATCATTCAGATATGCTAGGGTAAAAGTATGAATGAGTTGGTTTCAAAGAACCGGTCAATTCTGAATAGATCTCTTAATACAAACTTTTCATTTTTGTGCCAAAGTTTGATAAATTTAATTCACTGTTTCTGTGATTTTTTTTTTCATTTTTTTTTCTTCGTTTTGTTACATGTCAAGGTATTGAACTGATCATTCTTAAGATTGAAAAGTCCAAATTTGATGTTTGTTGTAAAAAGTTTTCAGTGCTGTATTTTTTAACATTATAATGTTTGTACTATAAACTTGTGCTACATTGGATCATCTGAGATACATCAGATTTTACATGTTTATGGTCAAAATTTTATTATAGAAGCATGTTTGGTTATTACTGGATGGGTTGAACCTTTTTATACACTGAAGTAAAACAATATGCCTAGGGAAGCCCAAAACCCCATAATTCAACAATTCTCTTCTTGGGTTATATTTACACTTCTCCCCTGAGCTATCCCCTCCATATCACGCCACTTTTTTGCAAGGAACAAAAGGTAGCTTACAGTACCAGCAAAATTAGGGAAAACAAAAGATGGTGGTATAACAGGGGAGAACTGTAGTGTTTATAAAAGAACACACAGTGTCTTAGATGTTATCACTCTTGAGGGCGCTTACCATTCACAACGGACACCCCAGTTCTGGTGAGGATTTGTCATTGTTCCAAAAGTCAAACAAAAACATGTCTGACAAGTTACAAAATATTTTCATCATAAATAAAGGATTCATTTTTTGTTCTGAAAATTATTATTTTTCATATCTGATTAGTTTTAGAGCTGACATTTGAAAACATTGTTTCTTCAGGAAATCAAAGTCGTAAATTCAGTTTTTTGGCAGTGTCTGTAATGATGATACTGTTGAATCATGGGAAAGAATCCAGCTCAGAGCAGGTGCCAGTGTGTCCACAGTTGGACACCTTATCATTCAAGAAATAACTTGCAAGGCAGTTCCATTGAATCATAAGTGCTCCGAGTGTCTTGATTCGTAAAATTATCAAATTTGCAAATTTTAAAACATTGCAGGACATAGCAGTAATATTTTTCTTAGTAAAATAAGAATAAAAATTTTATATTCTGTAAAAAAAAGCACCTTCAAGCATTCTGCTCATACAGAAACATGTTCAACTCGTCAAAAAAGAAGCCACAACAAAATTTGCGGAAGAGCACTGTTACATCATATATATCCACGAGAGTCCATATTTCAACGGGCGAAGCTGTCCCATCACTTCGAAACGTTCATCAAGCAATTTCTGTCAAAATTTATCAGTTTAGTAAAACCCTCAGTTTATTTTTTCCATTCATGAAACAAGTTCCACTCAGCTCAAGTTGAGTGCCGCTATTACTGGGTCCTAATTTTTATGATTACATTATTTAATGTCGTGCACAAAATATAGCCCAAACAAATTGTGATTTTCAATGCTTACTATCCATTGTTGGCAAATGATAGAGCTTCGAGTCAAAAGAAGAATGCCGTTGAAATTAGGACCCCGACAAATTAAGGACCCTCGATGGTACTTAAGTTTTAAGTCATGAAATCCTCAGGGTAAAATAAAAATCCAGAGGTGGAATCAGGTACAATATAGGAACATACCCTGCTGAGCTGATTTAGCTCAAGAAAGAAGATTTTGAATTCCTTGTTTTCCATTAAAATAATTGGATTGAAGATTAAGGTATTGATAATGTTTGAGAAGTATTTTTTATGGGAAGTTAGATAACATTATATGTATCCAGGTAACAGTTTCTTGAACTGTATATTTTCTATATTTGTAAATTTCTGTTTCTGTGTGTCTCAGTTTCTCAGGTCACACCTGATTTACTTACATTACTTATTGCTATCTGTTACGGTCCGCTGACATACATTGTACATCACACGTAAACTCTCAAACATTTTCAACTTTTTGTTCTCAAAAACTTTTGTGCCAATTATCTTCAAATTTGATCATGTTGATTTGCAGCATTTCTAAGTTAAAGGGTATAAAACTGGTGAATTACATGACTCAAGATTTCCTGGAATTAAAGATGGACTCCAGTTACTTACGCATCCCTTTGTTTTGGGTTTATGTTGTTGTTGGTTTATATATACATGTATATATATATATATTTATATATATGGTATATACATGTATATTGCTTTTAGGGTTTGTTTGGTTTTTTTCTGTGGGTTTTTTTTTTTTTTTTTAAGGGGTTAATTAGTTTGTGTAATATCAATGTAAGCAGACTATAATATTGATTTGAAACTCATGAAGCTCATACATACACAGACTTATACAAAAAATTAATCTTTCTTTCACACCCTTTTGTTTATCCGGCACCAGTGATGAGACGACCATCACTATTGCAAAAAGTTCACCGCTGTAAATTTTATTGATTTTTAGAATTTCACAGAATCATACTTCAACCCACGTAAAATTCTCCTATCACCATTCAGTACAAGTTAAAAGTTTGGTTTGACTCTAATCTGTTACGGAAGTTTAATTACAGAAAACAAATTTCCACTGTATAACTGGAAAATGTGTAATACAGGTCCTACTGTTAAACACTTTATGCTGCACAGAATTTTTTCCATGAGCAATTGACCTATCGCCAAATGACATGGCACGGCACCTCTTGGCAAACTTTTCCATTATGACGTCACAATTAAATGGCCTGTCAAACACTTGTTGTGTGATTATGACATCACAATCGAATGACATCAAAAAAGCACATGGACAGTAATGTGTCAGACACTTGGCGATAAGTCAGTTGCATTCACACACCAGTGTTTTGCAAAAAATAAAAAAACAATTCTTAAGTAAAAATGGAACACACCTAAAGAAATTATTTTTTATCTCCCCTTACATTTTGAAAAAAAAACCCATGTTAGAATAGGAGTAAGTAAGGTTTTAAGTGACCACTTGTCCCTTTGCTGAAATCCATTTCCAGCATTCATTCATGAAATGGACTTACGGTAGCTTGAATTTGTACAAAGAACCATGGGCTTATTGTTTTTTCACTTTTTTAGAGTTATTCAAATTATGACGGTCATATAAAATTATATGTATATATATAAACATTGTGATAAACACGTGAATTATGCTTATGAATTTGTTTTCCATATTTTGAAATTGAAGTTACTTTGTAAAATGTACATTTTCCATACAAACCATTCTAGCTACACAGTACTATTTATATTGTTATCCCAGCATGTCTTGGGGTAAATGACATTTTAAAGAATTATGATATAATCAAAAGTTATTTCTGAAGTGCAATGGTGTAATTGATGCAGCATCCATTTCATATATACATGTAAGGAGAAACATCGGTGACATAATTATTTTTTGCATTGTTTTGACATTTAATGTTCTTTGTTGATGTTTTCCCAGTGTTATGAGGAATATTCTCTAAGGTACTGTGCAGTGATCTTAATTAAAAATAAAAGTTTTCTGTTGTTGAAATACTCATTCTTGTTTCTTTTTTATTGGTACAAAATGCAATCATAGCTTGTGTTAAGCAGAAATTCCACCCCAATTTTAAGTTACTTAGTTTTTAGCTCGCTGGGACAAAAGTCATAACCCTGGCGGCGGCCTCATTATTATTGTCATTGTTGTAGTTGGCATCATAGTAAAAAATTTAACTTGACCTATATCTTTTTAACCACAAGGGACCAGAGCTTATATTTGGTACATTGACTTTTGACCTAGTGACCTTGGACTTTGACCTACTTTTCAAAACTTTAATTAATGTAGGCTATATCTTTTAAACCATTAGGGATAGGGCTTTGATATTTCACATGTATAGATTTCTTATGACCAGAGCTTTCATTTGGTACTTTGACTTTTGACCTAGTGATCATGACCTTTGACTTTGACCTACTTTTCAAAAACTTAATCCTGAGCTGACAATCAAAATAATTACTGTACCTTGACCTTAATACCTCAGAGCTATGGGTCAAAAACCTATTTTGAAAATTTACACCATTTTAGGCGAGCTTTGTTGTCTTCTGACAACTCTTGTTTCTTGTCAAATCAGGGGCAGAATTTCAGCCTAAGCTTGTGTTAAACGACTGTGGGTTACTTTAAATGATAACAGATATATTTCAAACTGTAATGTAGCCATGCATTTCCTCTTGAAAAAAGTGAAAGTCACTCTCACAACTTAAAATCAAAAGCTTTTTGGGCATTTTTATAGATCCTCTCTGCATTTTCATAGGTTTGAAGGTTTGGTACCATATTATTTTCTCTATCTCTTTACAGTTTGTTTTACAAATGGAGTTAGGTGTAATAGTCATCAAGAAATAGCAGAGAAAAGGCTTTAGACAGGTGGGGAATATCTGTGACACAGATGCATTGAATTTGCATACAAAAATCACATTAATGTGTGAAACCAGATAACTCAGTTAATCCTAGTTTTCCTTTAGTTAATTTGAATTTGAGAAAAAAATGTTTATCTGGAGAAAAAAATATGTTTAACTTATAATTTGATTTAACTGAAAAAAGGGGCTTTTGTGGTCGAGTGGTTAGAACGTCGCACTTTGAACTACATGTATGTAGTCTTTCACTTCTGGTCAGTGCAGATTCAAGTCTCGCTGGAACCACAGCTGAATTTTGTGAGAAATGTTGCCAGTTTATATGCGGAAGGCCAGTGGTCTCACCCTGGGTACATTGTAACCGGGTTCTCTCCTCCACCATTAAAAACTGGCTGCCACCATATTACTGAAAAATTGTTGAGTGTGGCGTAAAACACATTCAAAATAAAAAAAAAAATCAAAACTGAAAAAAAATAATGGTTGTACCTATATCAAATTGTGTAGTAATCCTGTTCAAGTTTACTCAGCATTTTCAAAATATATATATACATAGATGTGCCCCTCTCCCACCCGATATAACTATAAAATTATTTTTTAAAAAATCACAATTTTTGGAAACATTCATTGAAAGTTCTTTCCAAAACAACCTTAACAAAATATATACCAAAAAACTCAAATTATCTTTAATATATATAATAGTTTTGTTATGCATTAGCTCTTAATGTTCAAAATTTCTTTTTTTTTTCAAAATTTAACAGAAAACATGGTAATTTCTTTATGCCACCATTCTCTGTTTACAGAGACATTAAAAGCTTGGATCCTGCAAAACTGATCAGTACTATAAATATGAAATGAAACAATGAAAATTTATTACAAAACGAGCAGAAACTTCTGACGGGGGCAACAACAAAACAAATAAAATAATAGAATAATAAAATGGCCCACGACAGAATCTTCAAAGGGATTACCGGCTATGGTATGATTTCGTCTTTATGTACCACGACGATATTGTTTTTCCTTCTGTTTAAGTAAAATATCCAACAGCAGATGATTGATCTAAAAAAATAATATCACAAAATCGTGTCTATAAAAATAATATCACAAAATCGTGTCTATATAGCGGAAATCATGTAATAGCCGTCTACTGATCCCCGACCAGTAATGGTTAATAGTGAAAATTGTAATGACATTCAATATCAAACTGACTTACTGGTAGTCTATCTATCTCGTTTTATCATAAATTTTCATTCTTTAATTTTAAAGTACTGATCAGTTTTGCATGATCCAAACTTTTAATGTCTCCTTTTAATATACATGTAAATAGAGAATGGTGGCATAAAGAAATTACCATGTTTTCTGTTAAATTTTGAAAAAAAGAATTTTTTTTGAAAAAAAAATATGGTTTGGCATGTCACTATACATTAATGACATTGTTAATTGATGCATTTTCCAACTTTATTTTGTAGAGGGGATTGGTAACTACACAAAAACTGCATTAACATATCTACCCCTGAACAATAATAGAATCTACCTAAAATTAATGACATGGACTAGCCCAAATTAGTCTTAAGGGATAAATAGGTTAACATAAATAACCAAGGATTTTTTGGCAAAATAAACCTTATTTAACTAATTCACCCCTACAGACACATTTGGACTGGTCTAACTAAGTCATTGGGTTTACAGAAGAGTCCAATGTTTTCCAGGGGTTGATGAGCTAACTGAAGGACTTCAGGATATCCAAGTTTATCAACAAATTTACCTGTGATATTGACATGAAATGAATGCCATTTAATGCTATCAATTTTTGCCATCATTGAGATTTCAATTTATCTATAACAGTATGTACATTGCATTGTTCTTGTAACTTGAAACAGCATGTTTCTCATATAAGAACAAAAGTTACAAATTTTTCACATAAACAGCATGTGAATTCTAGGCCTACTGTATATGGCCAAAAATAAAGAGTCATTAAAACCGCTGATGTCATGTGCAGAGCTAATGTAACTAGTATATTTCTTATCTGCTTGTGTTAACTCGTACACCCTTGGCATATAATGGACTCTTCTTTGCATCAGTGACTTAAGCCAGTCCAAATATGTCTTTAGGGGTAAATTAAGTAATGACGTCACAAGCTGTCACAACATTTGTTGCTGTTGATATTCGGTCCCAAATCATCTTACAAAAGGAACAGACATTACCATTGGTGACACACTTTTGGCCATGTACTACACATGAAAATGCTAATTTAATGGGGAAATATTCACCAACAAATTCTGATTAACACATGTACTAATTTAGTCCAGCACATTTTTAATTTCAAGAGGTGTGATGTTGTAACCAGTGCGCAAAATTATACAAGTACAAGATGTCTTAGAGGTACTATTTTGCTAGTTTTAATAAAGTCCATTTATTATTACTATCTACGGAAATGTATTGATGCCACGTTAAAAACTCTCGATTGTTTTTGAATTTTATGCATGACAGCAATGCGCTTCCATAATAATCTTTCCATGATAAAATAGTTCTATCTGCTGAAATAAAATACATTTTAACAAGACCCTTCTGTTGTCTCGTTTCTCACAGTTACCAAGTACTATTGTAATTCCTGGACAAAATTGATTGACGACGGAGTTAAATCTAGGGATCGTTCACATTCGCTCAAATCCTTTTGAAATCAGATAGGCGGATGTCAATAGAGTGTTTGGTTGGAAATATTACTCGATTTTAATGTTTTATTCATCCTCGATACATCTTCATGGAGAATGATCTATTCAATTTGTAATATCTAACATGTGTACACGAAAATTTGCACGCCGCCTACGCTTCTAATCAAATATTTACGGGTACTTTACCGATTCTTTTAGCTGGCTGTGTAGCAGTTGGCCAAAGTATAGAAGCAATACGTACGTTTGCACTTCGTTTGTTATCTCACTCAGTTTCAATACAGTTCTCTGTGTTCTGTTGTTTTACAGTAAAAGTACAAATAATTGTAATCAATTCAATTGTTCTTAGTACAATCTATATAGATGTGTCGATTACCGGTTGCATCTGTAACAGTGAAATGAACACGCTACGTGACTCAATGTTAAAGGGGTTCTTGTACTTGATGTACAATAAGGGGACGACCATTTGATTCTGAGGGGGTGGCTGGCAAATCTTGTCGAGTCAGGTTATTTATTTTCTTACCGCCGTAGGACAGATTTTTTTTTTCACGCAGACCAAAGACATTATTTATTTTCTTCATTTATTTATCGTCATGTGGTCAGATATGTAATACATGTATATTGCAGTGGCGGATCTAGATTTTTTTTTTTCAAATGGGAGGGGGGGTAATTTGAGGAGGTAACATAAGTATATATCAGCGATATATATAGCTAATATTAGCTTTATATATCGCTGGTATATATAAACTATTCAAAAGTGTTATAAAATGCAAAACTCACTGCTCATTGGATTATTGTGAGGCAAGACTGCAAATATGTACTCTTCTGCTCCAAGCGACGAAATAAAAATGTTATTCATCAAAATTGACAGACATGCATGTATTTATTTCTCATGAAACAAGAAAAAGTAGTTCCAAAATATGAAAAGTATTTTGATTGGCCGAGTGAAAATAACAGTTTATATTTATTTAGCATGAAGTGTCATTTTTCACAATGTACGTGATTTAACAATTTATCTAATAATAACAATTGAAAATTACAAATATATCTCACTGAATCGCCTAAATGTAATAAATAATTAACACTCCCTACAAATTAGATAATCAATTAAGCTGTCGTACTAACTCACTATCAGGGATCACAGGTTCTTTTGGACAGGGTCCCTCTTAGTTCCCCTTGTCCATGACCCTCTTATTTTTCGATTCTGTTTCTTTCTTTTTTTGTTTTGTTATTCTTCTCTTAAAAACAAGATAATTTGGAGATATATAGGAGAAAAAATATGGTTAATCAACAGACTCCATCTACATGCGGATACATTGTATAAAATGAGTATTTGGATGGAGTCTGTTGTTTGACCATAACTATATATATATATATATAAATGTTTCCTCTTATTATTATATCTCAAAATCACGAAGTAAAACGGGGGTGTTCATTGGCAAAGGACACTAAGAAGGATCCTGTCCAGTGTCTATTCGTACCTGTGTCAAAGATGGGAGTGTTCTTTGCTCAGGCGGAGGAATATTCAAAGATGTAACGCGCTAGTTTACTGCAGGAGTGGTACAAAGTGGATTTACATCGTCCAGCAGATCTACAAGGAGACATTCTGTCACTGAAAACGGTCAGTACTAAAAGTAATCATGATATCAAAGATATATAAAGCTTGCTTGAATTTATAGACATGTACTTTGGGTTGTCATCACACCTGCTCCCCGTTTATAATATTTATAACCACTAGGTCGTTGCCACTGCTCATCTGCTGGTGGACCGTTTGATTCCCCGAGGGTATACATAAGCCTAGTACCTGGTATTTCGGTACCAGCTGATAATCTTATACTAAAGTAATATTTGGCACTGACAGCACCATTTAAAATTCTAAATTCTTCTAAAACTAAGATAGTCATCTTTTTACAGTGGTTACTCTTAGACGGATTTTGCCTGTACGTTTAGATTTATTATTTGGCCTTGTCTGATACCAATTTCATTTTAGAAAATCTATTTAAATTTGGAGCTAAACTGATGAAGTCTAAATGAGCTTGAGCGTTATCATTTTGGTATTATGTTTAGCCTATAATACTTCTACAGGTATTTGTGGTTTAGGCCAAAAGTCTGCCCTGATTTTAAGTTATTTTATTTATTTATTTATTTTTTTGTACCTAAAAATAACTTCAAATCGGGACAGAATTTTGGCCTATTGTGATTAAGGTAGACTGACCCTACATAGTTTGACTTTATTCCCTCAGTGACTGGCACTAAATGTAGGCCTAGTCTTATATATTTAAACAAATTTTGAAAAACAAAGAGAATTAGTATTTCAAGGTCAGACATTTGTACACATCTTCTTTGTAGGGTCCTGTAGTTAAATTGTCCTTCCTTGAAATCAGTGAAAAAAAAATAAAAAAAAAATAATTTAATTGCCTAAAGATAGATAAATCATTTTAAATGAAAAATATACAACACCTGCTTTGATTTAAAGAGAAGAAAACATCTGTAGCATTTCTAAGATTCTCAAGTATTTAAATGGTATTAATTAAATTACCAGAATTTATAATTAGTAAGGAAAGAATAATCTTTTTGAAAATGAATAAATAAAAAATGACAATAGGGCCTATTTTGAAAACCAAACACATTATTTTAAGACTATTAGATATTTCAAAGAAATTACAGGAACTATCACAATATATATTTAGCAAAGAGACGAAAAATGGTGGTGCCAAGAGGGATAAATGTTTTAATAGTATAAATGATAATCTAATTTACTGTAATCGGATTTCAATACAAGGATTTAGAAAGCATTTATTTCTGCGAGTACTTTTAAAGAGGTATTTATAAAACTGTATTAACAGTGAATTTAAATGTCACTGGTTTTTAAATTGGACAGACTATGGTTAAGTGGATGAAGTTTTAACTTGGATTTTTATATCGGCCGGCTTTGTCTCACTTCCCTTTCCGATAAAGTTAACAACTGCAGGACAATCTGAGTGGATGTCCAGTTGAAGTTGGTGTCCTTGAATATGATAAATGGTCCCCCTATGTTTTGTTGTATAATACTTTAAGGGTATTAGAGGCTTAGTCAACTGTACCAGAGGGATATACATATTTATATACTCTTGGAAGTTAGAAATTTGTGAATTTTAAATTGAGGAAAATATGTTAGCAGGCATAAATTGAAGGTGGTGAGTATCTTTGTTTTTTATTTCATTATTTTAATATTAACTCACATACCCCTGGAAAACAATGGACTCTTCTGTAAATCAATGAATTAGACCAGTCCAAATGTGTCTAAAGGGCTGAATGAGTTAAAAAGAATAATAATGCTTGTAAAACTTCTGAATGTGAATGATGAAAAAAAACACACTTTTTTATCTTTTTTTACATCACAAGCACTGGAGGATTTAGAGGGATTGTGGGTGGGTTTGGGGGTAAGGGGCATGCCCCCCACCCCCATCTAAAATTGACTGTTTTTAAACTGAAAAAAGTCAATAAAGTTATAGTGTCTGGAAGCCAGAAAATGGCCTCTCTGATTTTAAAATCAATTTTTTTTCTGGACCCAACTTGAATTGCTCTTGAAGCATTTGTGTTTGTTGAAACTCAAGGAATTTTTGTTAATAATTAGTCTGTCAATTTAATGCAATATAAATGAGTTACAAAGTGAAAATTAACTCTGTGCATTTCTGCGGAAATGCCCTGGAACACGGGGCAAACACTTGGTATTATGTATAGTGACCAGGAAAGGATTCAGGCAGAAAGGCAGCGAAAAAATAGGTGTAAAACCTTTGATTTTTAGGTAAAAGCCAGAATATTAATAACAAATTTCCAGAAATTTTCGCGCCTTGCTCTGCTCAGTGACAATATTCAGCACTAGTGACCCTGAAAGCATGGGAACTTCTAGTTAGATTGTGTCTGGAAAGCTTCCAAATTTCATAATTATTTTTTTTTTTAAATAACTACGTTTCCCTATAGTCCCAAATGAATTATTGCTTCACAATTTATCCAACAAAACATGTTCAATAAGGCTTGTATTATAACAGTCAAGTACAATTCTGTTAATCTCACCCCCCACCCTTTAACAAATTCTCGATCCACATCCTAGGTTACTGTGAAGATCAAAAGCACGTCCCCTCTAACCTAAAATCCTGCATCTGCCTATGACAAGCTAAATAACACATTGACCCCTGAAAAACATTAGACTCTTCTGTTATTCAATGATTTGGAACAGCCAAAATTTGTCTTGAGGGGTAAATGGGTTAGGCATTTTGTCAAATTTATGATTTTCCCATAAAAAATTTCTTGACTACATGCATATACACAACCTGTTTCAGACATTTTGAAATAAAAAAAAAAGAATACTGGTCAACCGGACCAGTGAATAAAGGAATTTCACTGGTCAAAGAACATTTTGTACTGGTCTGTATATATACACAATTGAAAAGAAATGGAAAATTTCTGGTCATTTGGACCAGTTATCAGATAGATTTCACCGGACTTTTCTAGAATTTACCAGTTTTTCTGGTAAGACCGGTGAATTTCAAAAACTGCTATTTTTTATATTTCTGAAGTTTTCTTCAAATGAACAATACTTTCTATCATTCTTTCATGATGATTGTACAAAGATTTTCTTTTGACCCAATCTGTAAAACTTACACTTTGACTTTAGTTATTCAATGGCTTGCTACTCTATATTGAATGATCAATATTCATGGAGCTCAAAAGTAGATTTCTGAACTTGAGTGAGAAAAAAAAGAGTAATTCAAGGAGTTTTGGCGAGGAAGCTTAATTGTGCATGAATCAAACATGTGTAATATGTGTGAAATATGTGTGTACATGTGTAATATGTGTGAAATGTGTATACATGTGTAATATGTATGTACAAGTGTAATGTGTGTACATATTTAATATGTGTGTAATATGTGATTTTTGTTTGCCCAGGCCATATCTAAATTATTTCTTCACATAGGCTCCCCATGTTTGATGCAGGCATAATACATCTTAAAAATCCAGTTTATCACATACAAAAAAATTGCACTTCAATTACCCTTATTTTCAGAGTTATTGCCCTTGTCAGTTTTATTTGTCTGGGTTATACCGGTTTCACTTCTTCACCTATATTTAGTCTCACCAATTATTTTATTCAGACATATAACTTAGCATGCTTAGGTAGATGGGTGTTTTTGTCAATTTATAAATCGTGGTGATGTGACCCAGGTGGGGATTGTTAATTCCTCAAATTAGCCCTGTTTTATTTGTGTGTCTATACATGTACATTGTATATGTATTGATTTGACTTTACTCGCTTTTATTTTCATTAATTTATTTATATGATATAAAATGTTTTATAAGTTTGGATTGCTGCGTCCCCAATCAATGTACCGATGTTACTTGTGTGTGTAATATGACTCCCATGTTTAATATAAATAATGTTTTTTTCCACCTTTTCGTTAGTTAACTATTGTTAGTTCTGCTTGGAAATTGATTAGTTGTAATGATTTGAGCTTAGATGTAGATATCTATTGGTTGGTTGATGAAAGTTAAACTGGAAAAACAAGTCAGTTTATATCCATATCTTTTCATTTAACCTCAAGGAAAGAGGAAACTGATTAATCATGTAAAAATAGATACAGTAGAACTTTGAAGAGTCGAACTTCAATGAGTCGAACTTCAATGAGTCAAATTTCTTGATGTTTCAAACTATTCACAAAGTCCCAAATAATTTTGTTATTTAGCGCTACTTATAAATATTCTATAATTCAAATTTTTATGAGTCAAATTTCTCGATGTTTCGAATAAATCTATAAAAACAACAAAAATTCCTACATATAATTCGAAGTCAAAATTTGCATGTGTGTGAAATCGCACCATAACAATTTTTCTCCTTCTCATAAACACTCAATGTTTTAATTTCACAAAAATTTAATTGAATTTAGCACTAATTAGTAATCATTATGACCGAACACGTCTTAAATGGTTTCGAAACCGTCATATACACCTTATAGAACCTGTGAAACTAAAAACGTATGGTTCTTAGTTACCATCCATGAGTCAAAGTCCCGATGTTTCAAACTTTTCCAGGTGGTCCCTTGAACTTCGACTCATCGAAGTTCTACTGTAGAAACATTTGTAGATAAAATGAAAAAAAAGTTCATGTATACAAATAAAGAAAAAGGTAATACATGTATATACCAGACATTTTGAAATAAAAAAAGAATTACTGGTCAACCGGACCAGTGAATAAAGGAATTCCACTGGTCAAAGAAATTTTTTTAATGGTCTGTATATAATTGAAAAGAAATGGTAAATTACTGGCTATTTGGACCAGTAATCAGATAGATTTCACTGGACTTTTGTAAAATTTACCGGTTTTTCTGGTAAGACTGATGAATTTAAAAAATTCTGATATACATACAGTGATACCTCATTATACTGCAACCATTTAGACAGAGCAAAACCTTTAAATGAAATTATAGGGAAAATTGGAAAAGTGGACTTTAAAAAATTGTGGCATAAAGCGAGATGGCAAATTAATGAAACCAGTGGCATTATAAAGAGGTTTTACTCTCGTGTTACTGTATATGATGTGTACATGTATATATATTGAGATGATTTCTTAACGCAATTGATATTGGAAAAAAATAATTACATAGAGGGTAGAAATGCAAAAATCAAACAGGATTGATTGAAATCATCCTTTTGAACCAATGGAAATTAACTTTTGTGACTTAGATATGTATGTTGGTAGCAAACTGTTCATCTTGAGGAACAATTAAGTGACCACAAGGTCCAATTACAGTAGAACCTGTCTTAAAAGACCAAACTTTATGTATTGACCGTTAGGGCCAAACAATCAGGAGTTTATCTTGTGT
Organism: Atrina japonica; assembly: GCA_030159075.1. Classification (NCBI taxonomy): domain Eukaryota; kingdom Metazoa; phylum Mollusca; class Bivalvia; order Pterioida; family Pinnidae; genus Atrina; species Atrina japonica. The sequence continues at coordinate 278,779 of BROG01000412.1, read as the reverse complement.
CCATTACAATGCAACTGATCTTTATGTTGGTGTCAGTTGCTATTTTGTTGTGACGATGACGCAGTATTTGTGTGCCACGGAAAAACCCTGCACGTTGTTTACGTTATTTTAGTTTATATTGTAATGCAGAAAACTGTCACACGAGTTTGGTTCTGTATTTAAATGTATACTTGGAGTATTCTATTTAAAATTACAGACATTTTGAAATAATAAAAAAAAAAGTACTGGTCAACCGGACCAGTGAATAAAGGAATTTCACTGGTCAAAGAAAATTTTTTACTGGTCTGAATATATACACAATTGAAAAGAAATGGAAAATTACTGGTCATTTGGACCAGTTATCAGATAGATTTCACTGGATTTTTCTAAAATTCACCAGTTTTTCTAGTAAGACTGGTGAATTTCAAAAATTCTGAAATTATGCTTCAGTTACATGTACCCCTAAAATATTCAGAGTATATTGGATGGCGTGTATGTCCGTGCTTCAGTTATTTACAATGTAGCTTGAAAATTTTGCTTCCACCTCATCTAAGGGCGAAAATTTAAAAAAGGCAGTGAAAATTTCCAGCTTGTGGTTGTTCAAATTGAAATTCCTGTGTAATGACATATGTAATGACATATTGAACATCCAGTAGTAGTAGGTCGACATATTTGTAGACATTCAAGCTTATTCTACCAACGGACACATACGAACAATCATTTGCATCATACATAAAGTATGTACCATGTTGAGTGGTCAAAAATGGCCTGATATATCATATATTGACACATTGACTAGCCATATTGCTGACCATTTGAAAGTCGGAAGATTTTTATACACAATTGTTAATTTTCATACATTCTGTTATTTGATCTAGGTCATTATTGTAGTTTTTGTAGTTAGCAGATCATATATACTTCTAGGTATAAATTGGTCATTCAATTTTATTAGACATCTCTGTACAATTTAAGGACGTGTCCACAATTTACCAGGAAGGTTATTAATATTTGCACGCTCGCACACCACAGCACTAAGGATAAGAAATCCGTGGGGGTATTTATATTGACCCCGATTATTTCTGTAAGCTTAGCCTTATTTGTCTCCCGGTTTAAGTGGTAATAAGGAAAATTGTGGCTTTGTTTTCGAATTCAATACACGATAGAAGAATTCAAAATCCCTGACAGAGTAGAATGAAAAAAAAAACATGAATTGGGGTATTTAGAAACATTTAATGGCGATACACTTCAGCATTTAAATGAAAAACTTCAGAGTCTGTCACATCAAAGTGTAAACATGTAGGACATCTCCTGACACAATAGGCAGCATTACAAAGCTTTCCTGTTTATTTTACATCGTTATATGCTTTTAAGAATTCAATAAGTGTTAGTTCTACTAAGGGCTTTAACTTCTGACAACAGTTTATGTGGAGACTGTTTGAAAGTGTGTCGGTTTATTGCTGGTAATGGAAGGATGGTTTACAAATGTCAACACTGCTTTTGTATGCATTGTTACTGTTTATATTTCAGTTACAATAGCAGATATGAAATCACTGTTAGTCAATATTACCACAACTAACATCAAATGTTGGCATTATAGAAGTACAATTAATTCCTAACAGTGAAGTCACTGCAGGTATTCTTTTGTGTAATTCTCAGGTGTAATGTTCACTGCAGGTATTCCTTAGGTATGATGTTCACTGAACATTTTCCCAGGTACAATATTTTGTATAATTTCTAGGTACGGGTATTTTATTCACTGCAAGTTTTTCTAGGTATGATGTTTACTGCAGGTATCCCTAAGTATGATTTTCAGTGCATTATTTCTAGGTACGATGTTTACTGAAGGTATTCCTAGATATGATTTTCACTGCAGGTATTCCTAGGTATGATGCTTACTGCAGGTATTCACAGGTGTGATGTTCACTGCAGGTATTTTTGGTATGATATTCACTGCAGGTATTCCTAGATATGATTTTCACTGCAGGTATTCCTAGGTATGATGCTTACTGCAGGTATTCACAGGTGTGATGTTCACTGCATGTATTCCTGGATATGATATTCACTGCAGGTATTTTTGGTATGATATTTACTGCAGGTATTTCCAGGTGTGATGTTCACTGTAGGTATTCCTAGGTATTGTATTCACTGCAGGTATTCCTAGGTGTGATGTTCACTGTAGGTATTCCTAGGTATTGTATTCACTGTAGGTATTGCATTCACTGTAGGCATTCCTAGGTGTGTTGTTCACTGTAGGTATTCCTAGGTATTGTATTCACTGTAGGTATTGTATTCACTGCAGGTATTCCTAGGTGTGATGTTCACTGTAGGTATTCCTAGGTATTGTATTCACTGTAGGTATTATATTCACTGCAGGTATTCCTAGGTGTGTTGTTCACTGCAGGTATTCCTAGGACAGGTATGATATTCACTGCAGGTATTTCCAGTGGGATGTTTACTGCAGGTATTCCTAGGTATGATGTTTACTGCAGGTATTCCTAGGTATGATATTTACCACAGGTATTCCTAGGTATGATATTTACTGCAGGTATTCCTAGGTACAATATTTACCACAGGTATTCCTAGGTATGATGTTTACTGCAGGTATTTCCAGGTATTATATTCACTGCAGGTATTTCCAGGTGGGATGTTCACGGCAGGTATTCCTAGGTATGATGTTTACTGCAGGTATTTCCAGGTGGGATGTTCACGGCAGGTATTCCTAGGTATGATGTTTACTGCAGGTATTCCTAGGTATGATACTTACCACAGGTATTCCTATGTGTGTTGTTCACTGCAGGTATTCCTAGGTATGATGTTTACTGCAGGTATTTCCAGGTGGGATGTTTACTGCAGGTATTCCAAGGTATGATTTTTACTGCAGGTATTCCTAGGTACAATATTTACCACAGGTATTCCTAGGTATGATATTTACTGCAGGTATTCCTAGGTATTATATTCATTGCAGGTACTTCCAGGTGGGATGTTTACTGCAGGTATTCCTAGGTATGATGTCTATGTATTCCGAAACTGCGTAGGATTCACTACTGCAGGCGGAAATGATAGGGCGCCCCGGGGGTATTTTAAAGGGTACAGACCATTTTTCTGGGGGTTTGTGGATTTTTGGATGGTGTCTTGGATCCTGGGGTGGGAGCTGTACCTGCAGGTATTCCAAGGTATGATATTTACTGCAGGTATTCCTAGGTATGATATTCACTACAGGTATCTCCAAGGTATGATATTCATTACAGGTATCTCCAAGGTGTGATATTCACTACAGGTATTCTGAGGTGTGATGTTCACTACAAGTATTCATAGCTATGCTGTTCACTGCAGGTATTCCCAGCTGTGCCATTGATTGCAGATATTTCTGGGTATTATATTCACTGCAGGTATTCCCAAGGTATGATGTTCATTACAAGTATTCCCAGGTATTCACTACAAGTATTAAAGCTTGATAATTAGGCCATGGTGATGGTCATACATAAATGAATATTGTATGTTTTAATATATTGCCCATCATTTTCACTAAGTACCCAATTATATCTGAACTTGTAGCACTCAAATTTTAGTTATTATCAAGTTACAAATGTAATAATACACTCTGGATAAACTTTCTATTGAACAGTTGAACAATAACAGTTCTTTAAAAAAAAGGCTTAGCGTAAAATTCAAGCACAAAAAAGAAAACATTATTGACACACGTCTTGTACAGTAAAAGCTGCTTTAGCGACCACCTGCGTATAAAGACTACCTGTGTATAAAGACCACCTGATCACAAAGACCTTTTTTTTTTCTGTCCCCAATAGTACCATTTGTGTAAAATCAACCTCTATATAAAGACCACCTCACTATAAAGGCCGGTTTTCTCGTGTCCCTGGGGAGGTCGTTATACACAAGTTTCACTGTATTTATTATGGCTTAGATAAAATGGAAAATGCAAACATTTTTTTTTATCAATGTACTGAATGTTTCTTCAAGTTTATATAATCCTATCTGTTTACTGAATATTGGTCAGCGACCAATTCTCACCAACTAGCATGGAGCGTGCAGACACGTGTATAATTTCACAGATTTTTTCTTGTTGTTACCAAGACAAAACACTGTTCTGATTGCCAAACAAAAGATAAAAAAAAAGAATTTCTCTGACAAGCCAGAAAATAGCTGGTAAAATAAGCGGTCAGTTGGCAAGAATTGGTCGCTGACCAGTACAGAAATGGAAAATAAATAGTAGGCTATCACCCAGATTATTAGAAAAAAAGAAACTGATGTACGTGTAATGGAAATAAGATTTTGTTTAATAAGATTTGGCTAACCTTGACATGATTTTTACTTTCATGTTTGAACTCCAATGTTATAGGTTTTTAACAGAGAAAACCATTATACTCCTACCTTTCAATGTATTAGATAGTTTATCCAACTTGAATGGATTAACGGGCGTTAACTTACATTGGTTGAGTATATATTTGAAAATGAATGAAATGAACATGCTGATAGTATTATTAGTTGACCCCGACTGTGAATGCCGTCAACAAACAATGATTAACTTGATTATGTTGTTTATTGATACAGATTAAAAAAAAAGAATGTATTAGAAAAATCTATTTTTATACTAAATGCAGTTATCACATGTACATCTAAAATTTGAAAAAAAACTCTTTATTCAAATTTCAATTCTACATTTAAAGCTATTTTTGGTATGGTGAAAACCAGTAAAGCGTTACTCGAATTGTTGTTTGTGTTTAGTTTCAATTCAATGACTTACGTCAAGTAAAGGTTCATTCTAGAATATATAATAGCGGTGTTAGGACATGCTGTGGAATTAAAAAAAATGTTCTTTGAATAATGTTCAGATAAAGGTATATAGAATGGTAGTTTATCATTCAAGGGTTAAGAGCTGACTTGTTGGTTTTGACTCTGATTTTCTGAACTTTATATAATTCTGTGATGGATATCTTGTTCACGGACAAATCAGGCCAATCGAATTAGCAGGTAAGCTTGAAATTGATTAGTACCCAATATTACTCTTACCTGTAAGCTCATAATTGATCTACTGAGATCACTCTGAAATTGATTACCTTTGGACTCTAATGAGGAAATGTGAATACCTTGCATCTGTATTATTAAGGTACCAGTAAGCCTACTGTTGTTTTTTTTCATTTGCTGGTTCATGTACATATCTATATGCTTTCCTATGATGAAATTGATTAGACTTAAAATCCCATGTCAATGATGTCTGTCATCTTTGTATAACAGACTCACTACAATATACAAATCTCAGATACCAAAGTATAAATCTTTAGGATGTCCAAGATACAAATCTTGTAAAAATTGGACAAACACAGATCTCTGGAAATCAAGAGGTGGAATCAGGTGCCACGAAGAAGTAAGCATCCCCTGTTGACAGGTTTTACCCACTGTTGAGTCCATGTAGTCAAATCCAAATGAAATATCGGAGGAATGAATCCTCGTCACAGTTGGTACAAACGTATCAACAGCTGCTACCGAACAGGCAACTCAACATTTCAATTTGTGAAACAGAGTAATCGCAAACACGACTATTATACCGACCATAAAATTTGCGGAATGTTGACATTAAACGCAGTTTTGGATATCTGAACATATCTGTTTTTATGATGATACCTGTAGCTCACATTATTTTACCTGTAATTATTATGTCTATGTTGATATTAATTATCACATATGATCACCTGTAATTGGTGTAATAGCTATTTAATACAGATAATCACTTCCCCTTATTCTGTTTTTGTTATGTCTCGATGTTGAAAAAGGAAGTCACATTTTGTTACCTGTAAAATCAGAATTAATTGTCTCATTTACGTATACAGCAGGTAGCAAATCACATACACTTTATCACAATTTATCTGTGAAACAGATTTTTCTGTAATTATATAAGTAGTCAGAAATTGCAATAGTTTGTAGGTTGATTAACACAGGTAACCAAAGACTTTTACCTTGAATTACATTAATTTTTCAAAGGTAAACATAATTGTATACTGTTACAGTGGAATCTGTCTTGAAAGACCACCCCACCTGCCATTGAAATGTGATCTTACAAGACAGGTAATCTGTCAAACGAGATTTTATTTAAAGTATCATTGAACCAAGTGGTTTTGAGAATGTGGTCTCCCAAGATTGCAGAATATCACAGGTACAGGTAATTGCATACTGTTACCGGAATTACAGTGTCTTTGTGGGTACAGGTTAATCACATACTGTTACCTGGAATTACAGTATATTTGAGGATACAGGTAATCACACACTGTTACCTGAAATTACAGTATGTTTAGAGGTACAGGTAATTGTATACTGTTACCTGGAATTACTGTATATTTGGAGGAACATATGTACAGGTAATCACACACTGTTACCTGGAATTACAGTATGTTTAGAGGTACAGGTAATCGTATACTGTCATCTGGCATTAAAGTATGTTTGGGAATACAGGTAATCACACACTGTTACTTGGAATTACAGTATGTTTGAGGTTACAGGCAATCGTATACTTGACCTGGAATTATAGTATGTTTGGGGATACAGGTAATCACATACTCGTACCTGGAATTGCAGTATGTTTGTGGGTACAGGTAATCCTATACTGTTACCTGGAATTACAGTGTGTTTTGGAGGTACAGGTAATCATATATACTGTTACCTGGATTTAAAATATGTTTGTGAATACAGGTAAACATATACTGTTACCTGGAATTACAGTATGTTTGGGTGTGCAGGTTAATCACATACTCTTACCTGGAATAGCAGTATTTTGTGTGGACAGGTTATCACATACTGTTACCTGGAATTACAGTATATATGGGGTACAGGTAATCATACACTGTCACTTGGAATTACAGTATGTTTGGGGGTACAGAAAATCACATTCCTATACCTGAAATTACAATATTTTTTGTAGGAACCAATAAGCTAGGTGTAATTTTGATCATATGAGTGTGTTAGAACATTATCAATTACGGCATGAGAATTCCTTTCATTAATACAGTGGCACTTGTCTAATGATAAACCACCCTTTCTGCCACTGAAATGTGGCCTCTCAAGGTATGTGGTATAGATTGTATGTACAGAATTACAGTAAAAGCTGCTTTAGCAACCACCTGTGTATAAAGACCACCTGGTCACAAAGACTGTTTTTTTGCTGTCCCCTTTAGTACTATTTGTGTAAAAATCAACCTCTATATAAAGACCACCTCCCTATAAAGACTGGTTTTCTTGTGTCTCTAAAAAAGGTCATTATATACAAGTTTCACTGTATTTATCTGCATGATTTTCAAATGTGATCTGAAAAGACAGACATTCTTTCACGACAGAGGTCTCTTAAGACAGATTTCACTGTATCTGCATTTTAAATCATTCCCATTTCACTGCACTTGCAGTTTATGATATGTCCCGGGGAATCAATATATGATTAGTGAGGTTATTGTAGACAACAAGAAGATGTATTGGCCTATAATAACGGATAAATTGTCAACGGAGTTCTAATTATCTTGTTAAAGAACAAGAAAAGGAAGTGAAACAGTTGAAAAAATAGGTTTCTTTCAAATCTTGTTGAATTTATCAAGTTGAAAATGGTATCCCTTAAACCCTCACCATCCGCGCTGTCATAAACATGAATTATTGATCAAATTTCAGTAATGCTACTTTGCACTTCTCCAAAGAACCTTTGAATTTACTGTCACATATTTCCGGTGAGCCAGCATGGTTGCACTGCAAAAAGGAATCTTTAAAACAATTTTACAAGACATTGGCACTCCCCACGGAGCTAAACAAGAGCAGTATAACGCTATGTCAGGAGATTAGAGGAGTGATATACGTAAGATAATATTATCCGTAGTTCCTTAGGATGTTCCACATGTTGTCAACGTCTTTGTGATGAATGGGTACAATCTGATATTTCCCTTTGTGCCGATTTTCCCAGCAGACTGATAATTTCAAATACTGAAGCTGCTGTTACTAAATTTATCTTTCATAAAATCTTATTTGAGATTCTGCGAAATATTTGCAGTACAGTAATCACCTTCTAAGGGGTAATTACATGGAATTGCTTTGTGTAATTGAAAAACTTCAAAAATAATTTATAGTATCGCTATACCCATCCCTACATCATTCATCTCTGTGTATGTAGGATGTAAAGAATTCTATATTTAAATCCGAGGTAGAATCTGACACGTACAGTATTATAGGAATTACGAAATAAAGTGATGAGCCTAACTTTTGAATATTCATGAATGAATACAATGGCAAAATATTCATATAAACAATTAACATTGGAATATTTGGTCACATCATTATGTTTGATACAGTTTAACCTGCCTTAACAATGCATCATTTTTTTTTTCATACATGTAATTTCTTCTTGGTCTTCTTACCACATTTGTGGATGGTTCTTATGTGAGTGAATTAGGCCCATTTTGGGCTTCTTATTTCAATAAGCTGCAAGTCTTGAATCTTATCAATATCAAAGTCCTCAAAAACAAATCTTGGGACCCTTTTATCAAACCCTACCCCAAATTCAGATATGATCTTGATACTGCATGGTTGCTTTTATTTGTGGAGGATTTAATTTTGCTATATTCGCTGTCAAAGCAAATACTGCAAAATGAAATACCCGTGAATATAATATTTTATACTTATGAAGTTTCAAAAGACAATGTGTAGCAGTACTTCTGGCTGCTACATTTACAAAAATAAATTATGACAGTTACAGCAATAACCTAGGTCTATGCACTGTCTTTGGGTAGACAAAAAGACGGGACCAGATTTGGCCGTAAGTCACAAGTGTTAACTGTGTAAAATGGTCACATGACATAAGTGTGGTCTAAGACCGAGCCCTAAACCTTGGACCTTTGGTAAAATGACCCCCTCGTAAAAGTGTATTTGAAAATAAAATGAGAACATGAATTAAATCCATGTTTAACAGCGGATCGGCCAGTACATTTCTCGTTTTATTTTGACAGGAAAAAAGCAGTACCTATATTTGAATGAGGTCAAACGAGAAATAGTTCAAATCTGATTATTCTTGGACTTAATACAAGTAGTTAATCTTGCCAAAAGTTCATATAAACAAGTATAACCTTCCTCCAAATTATTTATGGTTCAACTCTGTAAGGTCACCGTTTTAATTAGGATATATCTGAATCACCTCATGATATTTTGACATTTAGGCGTTTCCAAATTTTTTCTCTGTTTAGCATCTGCGGACAGATTGGTTTTTAGATCATTGAACAAAAAAACCCCCAAAAAATATCTTGTGTTTTTTCTGTCATTTAGTGTTTTTTTTTTTCCTGATAGAAAGATAGTTTTTGACTTTAGGGTGGACGCTAAACATGAAAAAAAATTCTTGAAATGGCCTAATTACAAACATTCAAGCATGACTATAACACTGTTTATATATGAGTATATCTGTTTTAATTTGTTCTTACACAGATGTTGTCTGTAATGTCCAAATTTTAATTTCACGTAAACTTGCATTTTTTGGTGGGTACTCTGCCGTGGCTGAGTGGTTAGAGCATGACCATGCTTAATAAACCATGAAGTATCTCACTTCTAGTCAGTGCCGGTTCGAGGCCCACTGGAACCTAAGCTGATTTTGTGAGAAAATTTGTCCGTTTACTTGCAGAAGGCCGGTGGTCTCTTTCTGGGTACATCGTAACTAGGTTCTCTCCTCCAGACCACCACCACCACTCAAAACTGGCTGCCACTGATTATAACTGAAAAGCTGTTGAGTGTGGCCTTAACAACATTTGAAAAAAAAAAAAAAACGAAAACCAAACAAAAATTGTTTTTATATTAATAACATATACTAAGTCTTAATAAATTTACTAGAACTTATTAAATTTGATGACCAAAAAAGTCTATAATTTTGACATCTTTGTGGTTTTGTGGATGTTTTTTTTTTATGTACTACAGTAAAACTTGCTTTAGTGACCACCTGTGTATAAAGACCACCTGGTCATAAAGACTGTTTTTTGCTGTCCCCAATAGTACCATTTGTGTACAAATCAACCTCTATATAAAGACCACCTCCCTATAAAGACGGGTTTTGTTGGGTCCATATGAGGGTCTTTATATACAAGTTTCACTGTGTACTGTACTCAGTTCTCTAGGTTGAAGTTTTCATATTTTGTCCACTACAAAGCCTGTCCCTAATATAATACATGTACAATGTATGTATGTACAGTGTACATAATTTCGTTAACAATTTGTTGTATGTGTATGTTTCTTAAATTCATGGCTATACACATATCTTTCTTATTTTCCCGGAGATCCAAATCAACTTGTTTGGCATTTACAGAGTTTTGGAAATTCACCGGTCTTGCCAGAAAAACCAGTAAATTTTACAAAAGTCTGGTGAAATATATCTGATAACTGGTCCAAATGACCAGTTATTTTCAATTTCATTTCAATTGTGTATATATACAGACCAGTAAAAATTTCTTTGATCAGTGAAATTCCTTTATTCACTGGTCTGGTTGACCAGTAATTTTTTTTTTAATTTCAAAATGTCTGCATTTACTAATGTGTAATGTACATACAACAAGCTGGGAGCGGATGGTTGCATCATACATTTTATGATGCATCAGTTTCAACAGGTAGCATCCATTTTAATTTGACAATAAACATACGTATAGTTTGTTAAGTTCATTTTACGTATCTTTGTTTAAAAAAAATCACTTATTCGGCGTGTTTCAACAGTGTGGTGAATAATTTTTACAACTTGGCCTTTGCAACTCACTTTTCATGATTAAGTTAGTTAATTATTGTACAGATGAAATTAACACCTTCGACTCGATAAACTGGATCCTCACTCAGTGGTCTGATTAATCTTTAAGTCATGCATCAGATTAAAACTGAGAAAAAATATCGGCAAGCGGCGCTATTCTGTGGTGTTCATCAAACAGAGTTCCCACACATTGGTAAAAATAGAAAAATCTTGTGAAAATAGAAATTGATTTTCTGGCTGAAAAAAAATCTTGTGAAATACTATGAAAAGTCTCGAATTTTTGTTAGGTGCTTATTTTTTCGCAGTTGGAAGCCATTTTTATACATGGGAGCAGCACAAGGTTCATTTGACGTGACCTGATCGTATTCCTGTACAGATTTATACAGGACTGAGTAACTCAGAAAAACATCATAGATTTATTTGTACGGTCAACTCTTGTTATAACGGCACAGCATTTTTGGTAATTTACAGTAATTTACAATAAACTCCAAATTAGGAATTTCTTTCATCATATTGGGAAGTTTTGGTTGAAGTCAGGGTAGGGGAGACAATTGTTTTGATTCATCAATACTTTCAGGATACTCGTTGTTTCAAATTTCAATGAAATTGTCAATCCATTGCCTTTTCATGTACGGTACTTCATGTAAATTTAAACCAGACCACACTTCCTCTAAGCTGCACACATGTATTTAAAATCACTTTTATTTTTTTTACTTTAGATACTGAGCAAATATTTGCTAAAATTGAGACAGGGTGTGAAATTGCACTTCAGCAGTGTACATACAAGCTATTATGCTTTCATATATATGTTCTGTATTGATTTACAGGATTACAAAATGAATATGACCTTACATTGGTGCAATTTAAATGTTAAAGGATTTAACCTGATTCACAAATTCTAGATCTAAAGGATTTTGGACTGGAAGAATTTAATTCAGTAAGGAATAAAATGTTAAAAAAAATTCCATTCTTAAAGTTGAAGTAATGTACATTGTATACTTTGTAGATACAGAGGTCAGAAACAAGAATGACTATTCCATTAAAAGAGGTTAGGTCATATTCTTGTGTCATATGTTATGATCTGTTGCCACCAATTACTGTGTGGCACCATTACAAAGTACCTGCCACATTTACAAACTATCTGCCACAATTACAAACTGTCTGCTACTATTACAAAAACTGCCAGTCACCATTACAAACTGCCCATCACCATTACAAAACTGCCAGTCACCATTACAAACTGCCCATCACCATTAAAACTGCCCATCACCTTTACAACTACCCATCGCCATTAAAACTTTCAATCACCATCACAAACTATCTGTCATGATTAAAAACTTCCCACCACCATAAAAACTACCGATCACCATCACAAACTACCCGTCACCATTAAAAACTTCCCATCACCATTAAAACTACCCATCACCATTAAAAACTTTCCATCACCATTAAAACTACCCATCACCATTAAAAACTTCCCACCATCACTAAAACTACCCATCACCATTAAAACTACCCATCACCATTAAAAACTACTCATAACCATTAAAAGTATCTGTCACCATTAAAACTACCCATCACCATTAAAAAGTTCCTGCCTGTATTAAAACTACCCATCGCCATGTAAAACTACCTGTCACTATTACACACTACCCGTCGCCATTACAAACTACCTTTTACCATTACAAACTACCTTTTACCATTACAAACTGCCCATCACCATGTAAACTACCCATCACCATTACAAGCTACCCATCACCATTACAGACTACCCATCACCATTACAAGCTACCCATCACCATTACAAATTACCCATCACCATGTAAACTACCTGTCACTATTAAAACTACCCATCACCATTAAAACTGCACAAACTACCCATCACCATGTAAACTACCCATCACCATGTAAACTACTCATCACCATGTAAAGCTATCCATCACCATGTAAAGCTATCCATCACCATGTAAAACTACCCATCACCATGTTAAACTACTCACCACTAAAACTCCGTCACCATTAAAACTCCCCGTCACCATTAAAAATTTAACTGAGTAATTGAATATATTTTATACTCATTGTTAGCATCTCTATGTACATGTTGCATATTATTATGAAAGGTTTTGTGTACTATTTTTCAAAATTTCATTTTACATGATGAATTTATGATATGTGTTACATATGAAAAATATTCAGAAATAAAGAAGTTTGGAACTTGAAAATCTATTGAGAACAGATATATGCTAGGTTGATGGACTTAAAGTACAATGTGGTCAGGAATACATCAGCCATTGATATTTTCTGTCAGCCTTTTTGTAGTTGTAATTCTTTTGTGAACTCTTTCATTGATCTCATCATTCTGAATCAGGGTTTGCCAAAAACTAATGGAAGGTCAAACCCTTTCACTCATTGACCCCTGTAGTCATATTTGGACTCACCCATTTCAAAGAAAGGTCAAGTCCACTGTCAGAATTCAGGAGTGTATGATTTGGAATCCAAATTTCAAAATTATTTTACTTGCAATATTAACTTGTGCATCCCTGAATTATGACATTCTATCTATCGATTTGGGTTATTCAGAAAGTCAAAGTGTGACCACAGGGGTTGATTAATTAATCAGTGACCAATTAAACATGAAATTATACCAATCATTGCTTCTCATTGGGGAATTAGAAAATAATTTATATTATTATTCAGGTAGACATTAACGATGAATGCTATTGTGTTGAGGTAGAAAGAACCCATAGCCATTTTTTTTCTTCGTGATAGATTATTTTCAGTTTGTGATGACATTTTGGTCTCAGAAGATTATCGGGAGTTTAGTTATATTACGCTTAGTTTTTCGATAAAGATTCATTATTGATGGTGGATTGTTTGTTGACAAATTAAGGAGAATTTTAGAAATGGATGCCCTGTTGCTGTGATGTTTTTGATGTTTTCGGAACACTTATACTGGTATGTAATCTGAAAGATTTATTGTAAAAGTTTTAAAATATGTTAATATGTGATTGACAATTTTTGTAAAAGTTAGGTTAAATATTTTAATCCATTCGCTGAGAGAAGAATCCATATTTTTAGGTCACCTGAGCCAAAGGCTCAAGGTGACCTATTGCGATTGTCTTTTGTTGTCTTCATATGTTGTGCGTCATCTATCGCTAACTTTTACACATTTTTGACTTCACCTCTGTAGACCAATTTTATTAACCAAACTTGGAATGTAGCTTCCTCATGTGAAGCCTCATGAAGTTTGCGAATGAATAGGGGCAAGGACCCATAGGGGCTCCAAAAGGTGCTGAAAGACCAAACATGGTGCACCTTTAAAAATCTTCTCACGAACCAATTATCAGATGACTTTCAAATTTTTTATGCATGATTATAAAGTCAATATCTACAATTTCATTTGCATATGAAAATGAAATCTGTCCATAAATGATCCACTAAGTGGCACTTCAGTAACACAGGGTACAATTGTTTTACAAATGGCTTAACTCAAAACCGGTTGTCTTTTTGCTAACAAAGATATATGAGGAAGTTGTTATGAATTGTCTAAGGATCATTTTGAAAAAAAATTCAAGGTCATGGGGTCAAAGGTCAACATCACAGGCACCAAAGTAAACAGAAAATATAAGTTTTTTTTGGTCAAATTTTTACACATTTTTGGCTTCTTCTCAAGAACCAGTGGACCAATTTTAACCCAACTTGAATTGACTTCCTGTGAAGCTTGACATATCTGAAAAATGAATAATATTGGTGTATAGTGTCTGTTAAAACAAAACCGATGCCTTTATCAACTCGTCAACCCCTGAAAAGCAATGGACTTTTCTGTAAATCAATGACTTAGACCAGCCCAAATGTGTCTTTAGGGGTCAATGAGTTAAGTGTCAATGGGCGGTCATCAGTCTCAATGTTATACAGTGGAATCTGTGGTCAGTGTAAATGTGGTCTCTGTAAATGTTCTACAGTGGAACCTGTCTTGACAGACCACCCCATCTACCACTCAGATGTGGTCTGTCAAGACAGGTGATCTGTCAAAAGAGGTTTTAAAGAATTACAGTGAAAATTGTATATAACAACCTCCTTAGGGACACAGGAAAACCAGTCTTTATAGAGAGGTGGTCTTTATATAGAGGTTGATTTGTACACAAATGGTTCTATTGGGGACAGCAAAAAACAGTCTTTGTGACCAGGTGGTCTTTATACACAGGTGGTCACTAAAGCAGGTTTTACTGTAATTCTGTACATACAATCTATACCACATACCTTGAGAGGCCACATTTCAGTGGCAGAAAGGATGGTTTATCAAGACAAGTGCCACTGTATTAATGTAAGGAATTCTCATGCCGTAATTGATAATGTTCTAACACACTCATATGATCAAAATTACACCTAGCTTATTGGTTCCTACAAAAAATATTGTAATTTCAGGTATAGGAATGTGATTATCTGTACCCCCAAACATACTGTAATTCCAGGTGACAGTATATGATTACCTGTGTATAAAGACACCTGTACCTGTGTCTTTATACACAGGTGGCCGCTATAGCAGGTTTTACTGTATTTAGCTAAGTGGTTTTCAGAATGTAGTCGCATTAGGTCAACTTTCTAGACAGGTTGCACTGTACTCATTTCCGTTATATTGGACAAGTCTATTGTAGTCTGTGGGGTGGAGAAGGTTATTTCAAGAAGACTAGAAACCTAAACAATTTTTCACAGTCGGGATGGCATTACGTTTTCAAGTTCATTTTCTCAAAATTCTTTAAGTGCAACAATGTCAATTTATCTGTTCCTACACTTACCAAATGACTTATTACTTGAACAGGAGGCCGCTGGTCTCGCCCCGGGTACCTTGTAACCAGGATCTCTCCTCCACCATTAAAGAGTTATCACAACCACATGACTCAAAAATTATTAAGTGTTGCATAAAACAATATTTAATAAAAAAATAAAATGAAAGTGGTATTTTTGAAACCTTTACTTACAATATGGAATAAAGCTTTAGTATTTGACAGTGTCAGAAAAGTGCTAAAAATAGATGTTGTTGTTGTATTGTTGTCGTCCCACTCAAGAATCTTTCACTCATATGGTGATATCACCAAATACTGGTGAAGGGCTTCAAACTTTGCCTTTGCTCAGCACTTACGGCCATTGAGCAGTGATGGTTCTTTAATGTGCAGACACCTAATATGATACGGGACCTCAGTTTTTACTATATCATCCGAATGGCCAGGAAAAGCCAACCGCCTTTAACGAGGCCCTCTGACAGCTCTCCTAAAAATAGAAGACTATCATTATCATTATAACTTATATTAGAATATATTTTTATCATTATTACAATAAAAGTTTGAATAATGTGGTAATTAAAGGCTACAGAAATTTAATTCGACTTTATATATGTGTATCTTACACTGAGGCTTACTTAATCAGTCTGTGATTCTCTTCATAAATCTGGTATTAATGGACACTTTTCTGTTAATTCGAAAAAAAAAACCAACATGCAGATTCTATTTGAAACGGCTTCAATTAATTTTAATTTACTATCCAATTATAGCTTTATCAGTATCAAACTGCTTTGAAAGATGGCGTTGTTGCCTTCTTTGTTTGATAAGAGAAATCGTCATAAGCAAACGTACTTGTGGAAGGCCGGTGATCTCTTCCACCATTAAAAACTGGTTGCCACCATATATTAGTGAAAATCGTCTTAATCACCGAGCATTGTAAATAAACTTGAAAATCCAAAACAGGATCAATATTGTAAATGAGACAGGATTACTCCAGCAGCTGAAGCACATAGCATATCCTAAAAATCATATAACGTATAAATGTCATGCAAGTTTAGTTGATGTTGAACAGTAGAAGTAGGTCAACCTGACCCAGGGGTCAACATTAACGAAAATTTCCACATGTCCTCCAGACAAGTAGTATTGAAATCCACTTGTCCGAATTCAAAAATGATTTGTCCGAAAATTAAGTGTAACATTTAAAGATATTATTTTTTGTTTAAGCAAAAATAATCTTTATTGAATTAATTTTTGTCTTTCGGACAAGTGAGAAGTAATATCTACTTCTCCGAAAGCAAAATGGACTTGTCCAGAACAACCGGACAAACCTTAATGTTGAACCCTGTGACCTCAACTAATCTTCTTAACTAGACACCAACAATGATGCTGACACTTAGTGCAATAGTATTTATCATATTTGTAGCCCCTCCCCCCACCCACCCCCATCCACTCTCAACTTCATAGAGGTGAACTATAAACTACATAACCGTACTAACATGATTTCTTTATCTTTAGTTCATTGCTCTTTAAGCCACGTTGTCTCACACTTCTAGTAAATATTCGTTCAAGCTTTGCGGACTCCTGATTTTTCCGTGAAAGTTTACTAGTTTACATTATGGAAGTTTTATGCTCTCTAACATTCAAGGTTCAAGTTTTGTGGGTTCTTGAATCTTTTTCTGGGTACTGTGTTATCTGCATTTTTTCTTTTACTATTTAAAACTGGTTGTTAACATACTACAGGCCACAAAATAACATAAATCGTCGTAACACATTTACAGGTTACGCTTATTAACTCATCAGCCCCTGAAAAACAATGGACTCTTCTATAAATCAATGATTAAGGTCAGTCCAAATGTGTCTTTAGGGGTAAACGAGTTAAATTATTGACCATAACCTCCAGGTTACCATAGCAATGATGAAGATTTAAAAATGAAATACATCCAGAACGAAAAGGAAGTTACGTGATTTGTATTTGTCATAACCTCCACGTAACCTGAACGAATGCTCCCGTGTTATTTTGTGGTCTGTTCTTTAAAAAAAAATTATCGAGCGTGGTACAAAAACAAAAAGAAATCTTCATCCTTTAGTACATGTATCTATAAGCAACCGTCATCGTTCAGCATTATAAAAATTTGTTGCCCTTTTGTACCATATTGTCATAAACATCAATCCCTGATAACTGTGTAAACAGGACAAATTAACCAATTAAACGATTATAAGATATTTAAATATTGCTTAATTGACTCATTTTGTCTGTCATCAAATACAATAAATGATATAGAGATTTTATACAATTACAGTAAATTAATCCCATTATTCCTCTTGATACTGAAGCATTTTGTGTAGCTTGTAGCCATCTATGTTCTTGATTAAATTCTAATACGCCAGCTCAAATGAATATAAAATATTTATCAACAGCACTTAACACTTGTATGGGTAGTGCTTTTGCCACTGTAATAGCATCTCAGTAGTGCCTCTTGTCACTGTAATAGCATCTCAGTAGTGCCTCTTGTCTCTGTAATAGCATCTCCGTAGTGCCTCTTGCCACTGTAATAGCATCTCAGTAGTGCCTATTGCCACTTTTATAACATCTCAGTAGTGCCTCTTGCCACTGTAATAGCATCTCGGTAGTGCCTCTTGACACTGTAATAGCATCTCTGTAGTGCATCTTGACACTGTAATAACATCTCAGTAGTGCCTCTTGCCACTGTAATAGCATTTCAGTAGTGCCTCTTGCCACTGTAATAGCATCTCAGTAGTGCCTCTTGCCACTGTAATAACATCTCAGTAGTGCCTCTTGCCACTGTAATAGCATTTCAGTAGTGCCTCTTATCAGTACTGTAATAGCATTTAAGCTATTTCAATAAAACAAATTATACAAATAATTTTCGCAATAAAGATCTCTGTGATATCTAAAAATCGTAAGAAGTAGGTGATACTTTAGAGTAAATTTGGTGAATTTGACCCCTTTAGTCTGTTCCTGGTTACAGCGTGACGGAGGTCTTCGCCTCCGCCATTAAAAGACGATGGCTTCCGCTGAATAACTGAAATAAAATTTGTTGATTGTTGACATGTTTTAAGTGTGTGTTTGTTTTTTATTCACGAGGTATTTAATTCCATTAAAGCTTTTTAAATTTTATTGAATGTCAACTGTTACGAGATAAAAGTACATGAATGTTCTTAATATTTCTTAGGTTCATTTAGTTTTATCGTGTTTTACAAGTTTGTAAATTTTACAACATTTCATTTACGCTGTATACGGTAACAGAGTTTTCACGTTTAATAGGATTTTATTTTCGTTTCATTGGCAAGTATAATGTGATAATGTCAAAACAATTGCGATTATGTAACAATTATCCCTGGCACACGCAAATTTCAAGTTATTATCTAAGAATGACCAAAGTGTCCTCATCTTGTAACCTAGGGAAAATTTTTTTTTTTCTCGCAACATTCAATTTACTATTACAATTGGTAAAATATAAATACAGTAAAACCTGCTATAGCGGTCACCTCTATATAAGAATCACCTGTCTATAAAGGCCAGTTTTGAAAAGTCCCTTGACTGCATACTTTAACTAAATTGAACCTGTGTATAAGGGCCACCTGCACATAAAGGTCAGTATTGTCTGGTCCCTTGGGTGGCCCCTATATACAGGTTTTACTGTACTGTATTCGACCCATTACGTGCCCATGTCCCTATAAGCGCCCCTCCCCCTTTTTTATATATGATCAAGAATCTTCTCTAGCTGATTGACAAGGAGATGTGGACCTGTAAAGCCGTAAGTTTATCTGTAGCCCCCAAGCAACAGAATTATAGTGATGTGTCCTTGGTAACAACAACCACAACTTTACCACTGTGCCTTATAAAAAATTAACTGTTTTATGTCAATTTGATTATAAATTGGTCCCATTTAAAGCACCCATCCCTTTTTCCTGATTTTTGTAGCGCCGTGGGCGCTTAATGGTTTGAATACCGTATTGTATACCTTGAAATTTTTCACTCCCACTTAATTTTCACCTTTCTGGTCCATAATTAGTTCAGAGGTCAAATTCAAAATGAAAGCGAAATTTCCAAGCTAGGTAATTGAAACATGGCTAAACATGTCATCATTTAGACTATATATTGTGATTTAGGGCGAATTTAAGATACCTGTGTATAAAGACCATCTGGTCACAAAGACCTTATTTTGCTGTCCTCAATAGTACCATTTCTGTAGAAATCAACCTCTATATAAAGACCACCTGCCTATAAAGACCGGTTACCATTGCAGTAGTATTATTGAAAGGAACACTATTGTGATTGTCTATTACATTGCCAGTGTTCTATTTGAAGGTTCATTATTGTGATCATCTATTGCATTGTCAGTTATAAAAATAAGTTTTCCCAATCATTCCACCTTTTTATGAACAAAGCCTGCTGAACAGATTTCTAAGTTAAAGTGAGCAAATAGACCTATCGACTGTAAATATTTTTCTGAAATTCATGATCTCTGGGTTGGGAAAATTTGTCAATAAAGTGAGAACTTCAATTTACGATAAAGTCCTTTTATCACTATTAGTAAGTTTATTAGATTCTAGCTGCTCTTAGGATAGATATATCATTGGCTTATCCCATATCTTCCAACATTGGGTGACAATAATACTGCAGGGCAAAATATAATAAAAATGCTGTGACCTTGAACAATTGATTCTTTTTTTCTCCCGAGATTTCTGATACAATGGATTTTGTTAATTGAGAGGTTGAGATAAGAGCGAAACTATGATTGCAGTACCTAATACCGTTTTGTCACGTGTCTGTACTAGATATGACTACATTTGTATATGTGATACTGACATACCCCCATGCATTATAATTATTCTCATTATGCACCCCCATGCATCAAATATTCTTGTAATGCAATCCCTGTTCAGAACATCTCTACAATTTATATTGTGATCAATGAAAATAAAAAAGAATTTTGATTATCATTTGTTTCTGGTACATTTCATCGTCTGCCTGTTCGGTGTCATCCAAAATCATAAAACTAAACACGGTGAAAGGATTTTTAATTCTTTGTGAGTAAATGAAAGTTAAAATTAATTCGACATCCCAGATTTGTCTAGGACTTAAACAATTTTGATTGCAAAAGTCATTTCTTTCATTTACGTTTTAGTAGAACCACTCTCTGTGGTACAAATGTATAGGGGGTGATAGAAAGATTGAAGATTCATTTTTCTCCAAGAAGGTGCTTTTCAGGTCTTTATAATACACCTTTTTTTTAGCTCATCTGGCTAAAGCCAGGATGAGCTTTTGCCATCACTTTGCATCCTTTGTCCGTCTGTCCATCCGTCCTTTGTCCGTCCGTCTGTCTGGCATAAATTTTCATTCAAAGATCATCTCCTCTGAAACAACTGAGCCAATTGGAACCAAACTTGGTCACATTAGTCTTTGGTTGGTCCCCTGTAAAAAAGGTGTTTTTCAGGTTCGCACCTCATCCAAGATGGCCGCCAGCAGGGAATATAGATTAACATTGGACCATATGGGAAAACACATTTACAGATCTTTTTCTCTGGAACTGTTATCCCAATTGAAACCAAACTTGGTCATAATGGTCCTTGGATGGACCCAATAAAAAGTGTGTCCAGCAGGTCCAGGTGCTATCCAAGATGGCCACCAGCAGAAAACATAGATTAACATTGGACCATATGGAAACACTTTCAAAGATCTTCTTCTCTGAAACTACTGAGCCAATTGGAACCAAACTTAGTCGCAATAGTCTTTGGGTGGTCCCCTGTAAAAAAGTTGTTTTTCAGGTTTGCACCTCATCCAAGATGGCCGCCAGCAAGGAACATAATTTAACATTGGACCCTATGGGAAAACACATTTTTTTTTCTCTGGAACTACTATCCTAATAAGAATCAAACTTTGTCACAATTGTTGTTTGGATGGACCTGTTTAAAACATGTTTCTGGCAGGCCCAGGTCCTATTCTAGATGACAGCCAGGTGAGTAATACAGGCTCTTGTGAGCCTCTTATTTTTTAAAAGTTTAATAAAACGGTTAGACATAGAAATTTTCGCCCTTTTACAAAAGAAAACATATTCACCCAATCTTAAATTCACCTTAAATCACCATAGTCTTGGGGTTGGCATGGATTTCCGTATGTTAATTATTAGATTGAAATTTTCGCATTCGCCTTCTCCTCTAGGGGCAAAAATGACAATTAAAGATGAGCAAAATTTCCCATGTATACATTACATGTATTTCGATTGGTCTATAAAACAGTTTCCAGACTAATTCATCTAACTAATTATGTTTAAATTTTGTACACGTCTAAAGATTTTTGCCACAAAGGTTAATAGGTTACCTCCATAATAAGGTTTCCTGTCTGTAATAATCACCACAAAGAAAATAGGTTAAAAAAAAAAGAAAATTAGAATGAATAAATGAAAATGAATAAATAAAACAATGAGATGAAAATGAAATAAACGGTTACAATAGAACCTGTCGTGACAAGACCACTGTCGTGAAAGACCATCTCTCTTGTGAGACCACTGTCGTGAAAGACCATCTCTCTTGTGAGACCACTGTCGTGAAAGACCATCTCTCTTGTGAGACCACTGTCGTGAAAGACCATCTCTCTTGAGAGGCCACTGTCGTGAAAGACCATCTCTCTTGAGAGACCACTGTCGTGAAAGACCATCTCTCTTGCGAGACCACTGATGTGAAAGACCATCTCTCTTGCGAGACCACTGATGTGAAAGACCATCTCTCTTGAGAGACCACTGATGTGGAAGACCATCTCTCTTGCAAGACCACTGATGTGAAAGACCATCTCTTGCGAGACCACTGATGTGAAAGACCATCTCTCTTGCGAGACCACTGATGTGAAAGACCATCTCTCTTGAGAGACCACTGATGTGGAAGACCATCTCTCTTGCAAGACCACTGATGTGAAAGACCATCTCTCTTGAGAGACCACTGTCGTGAAAGACCATCTCTCTTGAGAGGCCACTGTCGTGAAAGACCATCTCTCTTGAGAGACCACTGTCGTGAAAGACCATCTCTCTTGCGAGACCACTGATGTGAAAGACCATCTCTCTTGCGAGACCACTGATGTGAAAGACCATCTCTCTTGAGAGACCACTGATGTGGAAGACCATCTCTCTTGCAAGACCACTGATGTGAAAGACCATCTCTCTTGCGAGACCACTGATGTGAAAGACCATCTCTCTTGAGAGACCACTGATGTGGAAGACCATCTCTCTTGCAAGACCACTGATGTGAAAGACCATCTCTCTTGCGAGACCACTGATGTGAAAGACCATCTCTCTTGCGAGACCACTGATGTGAAAGACCATCTCTCTTGAGAGACCACTGATGTGGAAGACCATCTCTCTTGCAAGACCACTGATGTGAAAGACCATCTCTCTTGAGAGACCACTGATGTGAAAGACCATCTCTCTTGTGAGACCACTGATGTGAAAGACCATCTCTCTTGCGAGACCACTGTCGTGAAAGACCATCTCTCTTGAGAGACCACTGATGTGAAAGACCATCTCTCTTGCGAGACCACTGATGTGAAAGACCATCTCTCTTGAGAGACCACTGATGTGGAAGACCATCTCTCTTGCAAGACCACTGATGTGAAAGACCATCTCTCTTGAGAGACCACTGATGTGAAAGACCATCTCTCTTGTGAGACCACTGATGTGAAAGACCATCTCTCTTGCGAGACCACTGTCGTGAAAGACCATCTCTCTTGAGAGACCACTGATGTGAAAGACCATCTCTATTGCGAGACCACTGATGTGAAAGACCATCTCTCTTGCGAGACCACTGATGTGAAAGACCATCTCTCTTGAGAGACCACTGATGTGAAAGACCATCTCTCTTGAGAGACCACATTTTAAAAACCACTCAGTTAAATAACTTCTTAAATAAAACCTCTTTAGAGCCACCACCTGTTTTTAGAGGAGATCACATTTCCGTGGCAGAAAGGGTGGTTTTTTCAAGACATGTTCCACTGTATTAGATAAACTAATCTAATCTAATTGTAAATATCATTTGGCCATAAAACCTCCATTGTCCTCATTATGGCCGTACAATACTTTGTGGCATGTAGGATTTGGTGAGAGTGGTTCCTTTATATTGAATCATTTCGCACACGCGTACATCTCTCCTTCACAAGCTACATGTAGTATACAATATATACATTTTAAGTATGATCTTCTGATTACAAGGATATAGTGTGTTTGTTCCAATATCACCTGACATTTGTGTTATCATAAGCTTGTCCCCGTATCGTTTTATAGTTTCATTGATTTTTAGGAAAACAGCTGTTCCGAGATTTTATGTTCTTCTTTTTTTTTACTTTACGTGCCGTTTATGACAGCGGTTTTATTGACGGAAGCTTTTGGGGTTTATTCCCTGTGAAATATGTATACGTTGGATTAAACCTTTAATTAGCCACGGACATTGGGGAATTACTGAAGTGGCCGTAGTGTCACATGATACAGGTAAAAGACAAAACCAACAAATGACATGTTTTTATTCTTGTGTAAATATTGTGTCAGTATCGTGTTTCAATGTATTGTGTACAATGTATGAAATATATGTTTCATTATGTTTTGTCCATTTATAACTTTGATGCTACTAAGAGGACTAGGTATATGTTCTTACTATTAATGCTCATGTTATTAGATACATGATCATCAAAATTACCAGGGAATAAATTTCCATATTTGTACATTCTGCCTTATGTTTGAAAATACGATATTATCTTTTATTTTAATTCACTTAGCATGTATGTATGAATGAGTATAATAATTGATCCATGTTAAGTACAAGTTTTTCAGGAATTTTGGAAATTGATTACAAATAATTTGAGGGGAATAAATTGTTAATTTATATTTCAGTATGAATTTTCAAGTTAGAATTTAACCATACATTATGTTCAAATTTTTAGTTTGTCTTTTTATTGAGGTTTCTATGAATAGAAGAATATTATGACTGAATTAGTTTTGGTCTAAAGCTTGTTGTCATGGTTACTTGCAGGTTACTTTCTATCTTTCTATACTCTTCTCTCTACATCTCTATCTTTCCCTCGATCTACAAATGTGTAATGTACAGTGTACATGCACAAACACACACACACAAACACACACACACACACACACATATATCATACACATACACCACATATATACACATACTCAACATACACACCACAAACACAGCACACAAACATATACACCATACACATACACCATATATATACACATAATCAACATACACAGCACACAAACATACACCATACACATACATCACATATATACATATACACACCACAAACACATACCTACATAGTCCATACAAGCATACACATATACCACATACATACATACAATAAACACATACACCATACATACACATCACACACATACACACATGCATGCATGCACACACACATGCATACATGCACGCACGCACACATCACACACACACACACACACATAAACACCACACACCACAGAGAGAGTTCAAACCCTAGCCAGGGCATTATGAGTTTATAGGTGTCTTAATTGTTATATCTGTATTTGTGCTTTATAGATGATTTATTTACACTGAGATACCAACCTCTGTTATACCTTGTATTAAATGTTCAGTGTTGTAGAAATATTTGTACTTTATATATCTATCTTATTTCACTACTTGTATCATTTGATTCGAGATCTCTCATTTTATATAGGAAAAGACCATAGGAAACAAAAAAATAAACTTGAAGCATTCATTTTTGCGAATGTGTAGATGGCCAAGTGCAAGGTTTGGGCATTGAAAATGGGAGCCAGGCATTTGTTGCCATAGGTCAAGAGTTCAAATTTTGTATGCTTTATATACATACACACACACACACACATATATATATATATATATATATATATTCAAACCCAGATACTGGTATATCAAAATCAAAGGGGAATGAATTTTTCTTTCAAACAAAGCTGGTTATAATGGTAATAAAGAAATTCACGGAGAATTAAAATCTGACATTTCTGATAAAGCGTCTTAAGATTTCAAAGTAACTGTTAAATAAGTGGGATCAACTCTGTGTGTGTGTGTGTGTGTGTGTGTGTGTGTGTGTGTATATATATATATATATATATATATAATTCTAATAAAATTTAATGTCTAATAAAATTTAATGTCCTCCAAACAGAAAAACACTCAAATTTCACAAATTTTCGGCCACTTGGCCTTTATCAAGTGAAAGACGACAATATGTATTTGAAATTTGAGCATTTTTCTGTTTTTTTGTATATATATATATATATATATATATATATATATATATATATATATATATATATATATATAATATGTATGATGCATTTGCGTGTATTAAGAACAAGCAGTTCTTGGTTGGAATTACCAATTATTGGAATCAGTCTGTCTTAACTGATTAGTTAACCCCAAAATGCGAAGCTTCTGGTGATTAAACGGATATGTAGTTGATGTTTTTTTCTACTTTGCTTCGTTTTTGACCTTATGATCTCGGTTATACTTATAATCACACAAAGTTGATTTAATGTCATTTTGTGTGGCAAGTTTTGATTAATCTTAAAAGACACGCAATCGTTTCCTCGTAGAACAAACTCACATTAGAGAAAAGATTATACTTGATTTCCAAATGTCTAATTCTTTTTTTTTTTTTAATAATTTACTGGTAGGTGAATCATGTATTAATTATAAATAAGTGTTTATCACAAACTTGATTTAAATATTGACGTATATGCAAATAAAACGTTATACTGATGCAGAAACTGGTGTACGTGTATGGATTTCATAATTATAATAATGTAATTTTTGCAAATTTTTTTTTGATTTTCGTATAATCATCAGTATCTTTTAATAATATAATATAATTTAATAACTTTGTAAAAATATTCAGAATAGCAGACAGTAAAACCTGTCATAACAGACACGTACCTTAATTCAGCGGACACCATCTGATAACGGACAGTTTTTTGAGGTCACGAATTACATTGTTGTATAAGACTACAGACGTCTCTTTTTTAATAAAGGACACCTCCCTTACCCGGACAATGGACAAAGTTGTTGGCGCCAATATGCATAATTTCTTGATTTTAACCATGAACTAGTGGACAGTCTTCCTATGATCGACTTCCATTGTCACGGGCAATTCTAACTAAGCTGTATGTCCAGACTTCTATCTCGGGAAACACTCCTACAATTTTTTATTTTGTTTTTTTATATTCGATATTAATTTCCTTGTATTGCATCGTAACAGTTGATTGCAAGAACAATTTGCGTTGCTTATACATATGAATGTTTTAGCAGTGAATGGTCATCCTTCATTCAGTGGACACCTCTCTATAATGGACAATTTGATCAGTCCCGCAACAGTCTGCTAAACACAGCATTTACTGTATATATGCATTGACATTTAATTTATCATAGTATGATGTAAAATTGACTCCACGTCAGAACATGAAGCTTCCAGATACTTTTAAAAAAGCTGTAAACTTCACCTTAATTGTCCTCTATAGATCACCATACATGTATATCATACCATTTGATTTCATGTCACAGGTTATTTTAACTCATCAATTTACCCCTAAAAAATAATGAACTGTTCCGTAAATCAATGATTTCGTCCAGTCCAAATGTGTCTTTAGGGGTGTACGAGTAAATAGTCTTTCTCATCTTTGAAATAATTTTTCTGTCAACTTTTTTTTTGTTTTGCCAAATACATAAAGGAGAATGCAAAAATTCAGGAAAGCGAGAAGAATCTGTGTGTGGTGGAAAAAATTCCATTGCGGAGTGCAACCACACAGAAATACATGTAAGCCATGGTTTAGACAGTGGAACCTGTCTTGAAAAGACCACTCCCATGAAAGACCACCAGTCTTTTTAAGACCACATTCTGAAAGCCATTTGGTTAAATAATCCTTTAAATAAAAACTTCTTTTAAGGGACCACCTGATTTGAGAGACCACTTCAGTTGCAGTTAGCGTCGGCTCTCAAGACAATTTACCTAAATTAGCGGGGCGGGGTTTGTTTATCATACAGATGATTCTATACACTTTTTCGTTATGACAAGCTTCAGCAGAAAAGTGTTTTATTCCTTAAACTAATCAACCCCTGAAAAACAATGGACTCTTCTGTAAATCAAGGACTTAGGCCAGTCCAAATTTGTTTTTAGGGGTAAATGGATTATTGGATACTCGTAGGTATGGTAATTTTTAAATCAAAGTTATCTATCTTTTGTTTGTGTTTATTGTCATTTTACTGAAATGGACATGTCACCAACTTTGGTTGAAGTGCCACAAATTTTGACCTGCACTATGGATTGATGGTTAAGGTGAGGGTTGCTTTACATGTATCTGCCAGTCTACTCATGATTCTGGACCTTGATTCAAATTTGAAACGTCTGTCTTGTAAGGAGAACATTCTACCATGACCTGAAACCTCTGCCTTGTAAGGAGAACATTCTACCATGAGCAATGAGAGTCATTTTATGCACCATTCTAGCCATGATGCTGGACCTTGATTCAAACCTAAAACCTCTGTCTTGTAAGGAGAACATTCTACCATGAGCAGTGAGGGTTGTTTTATGCGCCACTCTAGCCATGACACTGAGCCATGATTCAAACTTGAAATCTCTGTCTTGTAAGGAGAACATTCTACCATGAGCAATTGGTGGCAGAGTTGGAGCCTGTCCATACAGAAACCATTCTGTCAGACAGTCCATTGTTCTTATTTTGAAATAGATCTTTCCCTGTCTCATACTTAACGTATTTTGTTACCAGTAGTCTTTGAAACTCTTTTATATCTTTGCTTTATAAAGTCAAACTTTGGTCTGTGCTAATTGATTTCGACGTTTGACGTACATTGCTTTGTGTGTAACCAGATCATATGTATATTCAATTAACAAACATTTACCTGTACCAGGTAGGTGATACGCTGGAATAATCGTAAAGTAATAATAACAGAGGTGTAGGTGTGTCTGTCTGTGACACTGTATTGCCAACAAGGGTCAGTATTATAAGTATGAATGAAACAAAACGTAGAGAGATAGATAGATAGATAGATAGATAAATAGAGAGAGAGATAGATAGATAGATAAATAGAGAGAGAGAGAGATAGATAGATAAATAGAGAGAAAGAGAGAGAGACAGACAGACACACAAAGAGAGAGATAGATAGATAAATAGAGAGAGAGAGAGAGAGAGACAGACAGACACAGAGAGAGAGAGATAGATAGATAAATAGAGAGAGAGATAGATATAAATAGAGAGAGAGAGAGAGAGGTAGAGAAAGATAATAGGAAAAGAGATAGAGAGATAGATAGATAAAGAGAGAAAGAGAGAGAGACAGACAGACACAGAGAGAGAGATAGATAGATAAATAGAGAGAGAGATAAATAGAGAGATAGATAAATAGAGA
Organism: Atrina japonica; assembly: GCA_030159075.1. Taxonomy (NCBI): domain Eukaryota; kingdom Metazoa; phylum Mollusca; class Bivalvia; order Pterioida; family Pinnidae; genus Atrina; species Atrina japonica. The sequence continues at coordinate 249,817 of BROG01000412.1, read as the reverse complement.
GAGAGAGAGAGAGAGACAGACAGACACAGAGAGAGAGAGAGATAGATAAATAGAGAGAGAGAGAGATAATAGGAAAAGAGATAGAGAGATAGATGGATATAAATAGATAGATAGATAGAAATAATTATAAATAGATTAATGTAAATAGATAAATGGATAAGTTTGAATAACTGAAAATATAAATAAATAGATGAAAATAAAGAAATGATGAAGAAGTAGATGATTATAAATGAATAAATAGCCAAACTAGCTAAAACAAATGAAAAATACCTTGAGTCTTGTACTCCAAATTTTTGTGTGTACTCAAACCATTTATTTTGATATTTCAAATGAAATGAGTAATAATTTTCATTATCATTTTGAAAAAAGGTGTTAGTTTGCAGCATAAATATGGATTATTCATCTTAAAATCATAAAAAAGTTTTTTGAATTTGAGGGGGGCCTCCATGGCCGAGTGGTTATAGCATAGTGCACATTAAATCTGAGCCCCGCTGGTACCTAAGCTGATTTTGTGAGAAAGTTTACCGGTTTACTTGTGAATCCAAGGCTGGTGGTCTCTTGGACGGGTATATTGTAGCCTAGTTCTTTCTTCCACCACTAAAAAAAAAAATGGCTGCCACCATATGGCTGAAAATCAAAAAAAAAACTGAATTTGAATAATAAGTAAATTTGGTCACTAATTACTATCCCTCAGAGGTGAGAGACTTTCTGGTATAAAGTGTGATGTGCCAACCGCATGACCACGGGTGCCACAAACTGCAAGTGGTGGTTTAGTGGTAGGGCTTTCGATTCACAAGTGGAAGGTACCGGGTTTAATACCCATTGCCAAGGTCATACCAAAGACTTTTTAAAAATGGTAGTGACTGTTTCTTCTCCATACGCTTGGCATATGAAGTTAAAGTCACATGTCTTTTAGATGAGACTTAAAACTGAAGTCCCGTGTTGCGGAAGGCGTGGCACATAAAAGAACCCTCACTGAATTGGCTTCAGTCCATAGCACAGGTCAAAATTTGTAGCACTTCACCTAAAGCAGGTGACATCTCAATATATATTTGAAAATTGTTTGACAGGATCAAAATCAACATACAAACGAGTGCTACAAAAGAATATCTGTGTTGCTTAGTACATTGAACTAATTTAAAAAAAACAAAACAAAACAAAAACAAAAAAAACAAAAAAACAGTGCGTGAGTACTTAAATATATTTGATTCTTTATCATGATTTATCAAATCTTGATGACCGAATATATAATTCAGGAACAAAATTTCGAAATAATCTTAAATGCCCGCTTATCTATAGGTTAATCAAGTCTAAAAATATGTTAAAGACTAAAAGCTATTGTAGATTGCAAGCAACTGTTTATGTGTGAAATAGCAATGTTATAGTTTCCCAAATTAACATTTAATTAGTTTGTGACCAGTTTTATGACCTTTTGAATATTTTTAATTTATCCACAATTTGTTCTGTTGCACCTCAAAGACAAAGTTTACAAAAGTTTCTAACTTCATTACTCTTGAGTTGGCAGGGGGAGGGGCCGGATTCCGAAAATAGCATCAGACTCTTTGATGACAGACTTAAAAAACCTTGTAGACTTGAGTGTTTTGATGATTATTTTCAGAAATTGTCATTGTCGTAAAACCACGGTCCCGGATATCACTTTGCTCTTTCCTACCCGTGGTCTCATGCGACTGAAATCTCTCGTAGCTAATGAATATTTATAAAGTGAAGGTGTTGTCCAATTTATCCAATCACAGTAGTTGAAGTTATCGCATACTCTGTTGATTCAGTACGTTTCTGAAAGTGTTTAAAAGCCTCAATCTGATTGGCTGACGAATGCGAGCACCGTTTACTCACATTGGCTGAGGCTTCATGTGTAATAAAGATTTCGGTCGCATGAGACCACAGAAAGAACACGATAGTGATTCGGAACTGTGGTTTTTCAACTATGAGAAATCGTAGTCATAGTGACAAACTAAACACATGATATTGATGATTTCTCCTTTAAAAGATCTTATTATGAGATGTTCCAATTTTTTATTGAAACAAGATGACCGAAGCAATTTCAGGGTCATCTTATTATAGCCATCCATTTTTCTGCATAACTATATTCTTACAAAGAACTTGGAGTGTTTTATAAATCTTCATGTGCCCCAGTAGCCAGTAGAGAAGGCATTTTTGTTTCTATATTGGTAGAGACCTCAGCTGAGAGTGGCCTCCGAGGCTGACTCACTGGTTAGAGCATCACGCTTTAAATCATGGAGTTTCTCACCTTTTGTCAGCCAAGGTTTGAGCCTTGCTGAACCTAAGTTGATATTGTGAGAAAGTTTGCCAGTTTACTTGCTGAAAGCCAGTGGTCTCTACATTTTAACAACAAAAACAAACAAAACCTCAGATGAATTCCTTAGTTTTTAAAAGTAAAATGACGAGTATATATATATTTTTTTCCAGTTATAGAAATATTTCATAATAAAAAAAAATAAACAGATTTTTATGAAAGCCTGCAAATTAACACTTAGAATTGATCTGAGCAGCTCAGTCCAACTTGCATTAAAGGCGACCTCTGTATAAAAGGCACCTGCCTATAAAGGTTATTCAAGCATAACCTTTGTTAACTTTTTGATTATGAAAAACCCTCTGTCTATAACAGCTACTTTTGTCTGGTCTCTGGAGTTTCCTTTATAGACAGCTACTTTTGTCTGGTCTCTGGAGTGTCTCTGGAGTGCCCTTTATAGACAGCTACTTTTGTCTGGTCTCTGGAGTGTCCTTTATAGACAGCTACTTTTGTCTGGTCTCTGGAGTGTCCTTTATAGACAGCTACTTTTGTCTGGTCTCTGGAGTGCCCTTTATAGACAGCTACTTTTGTCTGGTCTCTGGAGTGCCCTTTACAGACAGCTACTTTTGTCTGGTCTCTGGAGTGCCCTTTATAGACTGGTTTGACTGTATATAGAACTGACTGATTAATGTACATCTGCACTTTTACGATTTTTACATCCATGGCTTATGTCAAAATAATACAAATCAATAAAGCGTGAAATGAAAGATAAAAGCTGATACAAATAAATTATTTTGTGTTTTGGCATTTTTTTTTTCTTTGTAATTAAAATAGAACAGCTGTCTGGATGTGGATAGAAAATATTTTGATAAATAGAATTGATCCAAATATCATTTACAGCATTAGCTTATTAATTACTGGCTTATGGTTGTACATAATTACAGATCTTTTAAATAATTTATATTAATATATCACCATGGTTTGGTGATAGAGGGAATTAGCTTCGGGTTGCTGGGGTACTCGCTTGGCTGCAGATACCCAAGTTGTGCATTTGAATAAGTCAAAAAACTATTGAATAGTATTCCGATGTTGTATTAAATCCATAACAATAATTACATAATGTACATCATATTTACAACCATGTCAAAAATGTATGTGAATGTGCTAAGTCACCATCATGTAAAGTTCAAATGCATCCATGTGAAAATACACACAAAGTCATTAAAATACTCAAGGTACAAATTTGATGTAAAATACAATTTGTCAATATATGATAATTTGATTTTGAGTTGGTAACCAATACAATCTACAACTACTAATCAACAACTGCCCAAAAATCAGCCTAACTGTCCATTTTTAACATCAAGGTAAACCAGCAATTAGAGTAATTACTGACCAATCAAAATAATGTTCAAAAACCTCAGATGAGTCCATTTTCTAAGGGTGTGTCTTAAAAGTTCGAAGGTAATCCTAATTAACATAATTATACTCAAAGAGATGCCATAAGTTCATCACCTTAATTTAATCAAAGCTAAAGTATTTGCGAGGACCCATTTGTCAATCTAACAATTAACAGTACCTGGTGTTGTTTTCTTAAGAATATAAGCAAAGATGCCATAAGTGAGTTGAGCCCCTTAAAGTCAATTAACTAGTCTATAACGAGATCTAAATGTTTTCTTAACTATTATTGAGGTGATTTCTAATATGTAAAAATATGTCAGCATGAAGAATATAATTGAATGTATAGAAAATGACTTATAATGTAAATAATGACCAAAATAATTGAAATTGTATGTTTGAAACTTCTAACTGTGATAAATATACCGCATTTGACCCAATAAGGGCCCCTCCCCCCATAGTTCAGATTTACTCGCCCTTTTTTACACATGATCTAGTATTTTTTCTAGCTGGTCGACAAGGAGACATGGACCAGAAAAATGCAAGTAACAGTTTATCTCTAGATCCCCAACAACAGAAGAATGTTGATATATGTCCTCGGTAACAACTACAACAACTTTACCACCGTGGAAACTCTCTTCAAATTTATTGACATTTGATTTCAATTTGGAAAATCTGACTGCAAATTTGGAAAAAAATATATTTTTTTTGCATTGGAAATGGGACTGTAACGGACCAATTGACCGTTACCAGGCCTAAATATTTCAGCCAATTGACCGTTAAACGGACCAATTGACCGTTACCAGGCCCAAATATTTCAGCCCCATATGATAGGGTGGAAAATCCCTTAATTGTCAGAAGACTTTTTGTAATTGTGTTGGGTAATTTTCATCATAGTACTGTATTTATCATCAGCTACAAACTGGTTCAAATGTCAGCACACTTTATTGACTTCTAAACAAATGTCACCGATTATTGTCCAGCTGTTGACGCTGGGTTTTTTTTTTTTTTTTGTGTGTTGTATCTTATTGCGTTCCTGAAAATTTACGAGGTCATGTAAATACAATGAACTTGAACTTGACCTTGAAAGCGTCCTCATTCTTTGTCTCTACATACAGTCTCTAGTTATAACTATACTTAGATACTATCCTGTATTTGATATTGGTTAGGACTTTTGCCTCACAATTTGGGCATCCTCACTTCAATTCCATTCCCATACTTCTGACTACTGTCAAACAGAAATTGACTATTCAGTCTCCAAAACTTCAAGTGAGAATCAGTTACTTCTGAATACATGTACAGTGTTAAAAACCTGTAAGTGATGATCATAAAAAGTTCTGTGTCATGTGATAATTCAGAGAAACACTGATAAGTACAAGTCCTATCAGAGTTCTTACTTGTATTAGCTGGGGTCTCAAAAGATATAAAAAATCCCATTAGGCAAGGAAGTGAAAAAATGTTATATATGCAACATCTCCATCCACCCTCCCTCCTAAAAAAAAAAGGATTGAAAAATATAATAATGGTCAAATTAATGCAAAGGATTAGCAAAATAGGTTTGTGTTAGAGTTTCCATATTATTGTAAATTCAGCTGATACATTTCATGTAAAACAGAGTATATCATCTTTTGACATGTTCATTCTGTAAAATTATGTAAAACTTCAATAGATTTCAAGCATGCCAAATATCCATGTATATGAAATTGATCTACGCATGTATAATCTATATACATACACACATAGATCTATGTAAATTAATCTGATACATTTCATGTAAAACAGAGTATTTCATCCTTTTGACATGTGATCATTTTGTAAAATTATGTAAAAATTCAATAGATTTCAAGCATGCAAAATATACATGTATATGATATTGATCTATGCATGTATAATCTATATACATACACACATAGATCTATGTAAATTCAGCAGATACATTTCATGTAAAACAGAGTATTTCGTCCTTGGACATTTTGTAAAATTATGTAAAACTTCAATAGATTTAAAGCGATATAAGCTGTCATAGATGAAAAAATTTGTATGCCCATTTTATGTAATATTTTATCTCGTATATATTCCAGAGAGACCATCTTGTGGTGAGAACAACAAATGCATATGTATAATTGCCCTAAATTTGCTAAACATAACCGGTTATATTAGTTTGATATCATTCTGGCCATTACACATTAACTTTCGGTAATTCTTTTGAAGATTACCAAGTGTGACCAATAACGATGTGCTATTTGAAGTTAATATATATTCTATTCTTATTATCCTTTGCGTTTTTTCTCATACATCATCATTTCATTCCTAAATCAGATAAAGTTGGTATTTTCCATCATTTCAAAACACTTGTTTCTGAAATTGTCAACATGCCGGGTATATCAGAGGATCTCGACCCATTTTTAACTCGTCCCGTCGCATACTGAGTGCTTTATCATTCTTGACAAATATGAACTCTCCAACTCCACCGGACATGGCGGCACGATTATAAAACATGAGATATGCATAATTTTCACAGTTATGTTGTTCAGATTTTGGCAATGTCAGCATCCATTTCAGGGTAACATTAAACACTGGAAAAATTTCTTTTAGTGACCTGATATTTTCATTCATATATTGATTTGATTTGTTTCAGGTATTTAAAATAGTGTTGAAAAGCAAATATTTAACATAATTCATGTACTGTCCAATAAAAATCACGACCTGTATTTAAAAGTAAATATAAAACACATAAAAATCAGCCGACTTTAACACACCCAATTGTGTCAAGAGCCGAGGTTGCTGATAGATCGAGCGCGTAAAGGACCGAGATCCTTCTGACCGAATTATGAAGCACATTTGATATGGCGAAAGAGTTTATCTGAAAGGTCATTGCATATGGAAATACAGTGGCATTTTTTAAGGTACAGGAAAACTTAAATTCTAATAAAAAAATAACTCAGAAAAGTAGATCTTTTACAACTTTCACGTGTTTGATAATGTATTTGAACACACATTTTATCATATTTTCGTCTATATGTCATGGGACAAAAATCATCATTGTGACAGCTTATATCACTTTAAAGCATGTGAAATATCATGTATATGAAATTGATCTATGTACGTATAATCTATATCCATACACACATAGATCTATAACAGTATTGAAATGAAATTAAAGAAAGTAAAACCAAAGGGGGTGAAATACTTTGGTCCAATCTTTGTAGATCTGTTTTACACAGTGGGCATGAGTACTTAAGATGTTAGTTACACCAATAAAAATTGTACATGTATGGTAATTCAGTATTTGAATGTCATAGGAATATCTTTTCTCGATCAGTATATATATAAAGCCCTGTTATGTATTATGACCTTAAATGACCTTTTGTGTATTATGACCAGATATCATTTCCTTACAACATCTAAAGTAATATCTACAATATTCATGTTTCAAAGTTTCTTCTAAGAGTAATGTCTGGAAGCCCATAGCTTTCATATTATAAATATGTTTTACATATTTATCTGACAGTTATGAGCTTCTGTAGTATGGTGGAACCTGTCCTAAGAGACCACTCTCATGAAGGACCACCTGTCTTCTAAAAACCACTCAGTTACAAATGTAAACAATCCTGTGAATAAAACCTCTTTTCAGAGACCACCTGACTTATAAGGCCACATTTCAGTGGCAAATTGGGTGGTGACTTTTAAGACAGGTGCCATTGTAATGTAATCGTAATACAAGTAATCGCTCTTAGTGCATATAGGTTAGTCACTCTTCAAGTTTAGATTAAAGCCACGATTAAAATCACATTCCAGGGGAATTATTGTTCAACATTTGACAATTTCTTTAGAAAATCACTCCTAACAGAAGAAAACGAAAAAAATATCAAAAACTTGTTGTATCAACAGAGTTATTAATGGAATTCCATCAGAAATCTCGAAATTTACCTCGGTGAAAAATGTGACATTCCATATAAGGAATCCTTACTATGCCTCAGATTGATTGGCTGATAATTTAATGAGTGGTATGCATTTTCCTTATAGGAAAAAAAAGTAAAATACTCAATATTCACAAATTTTTGGCCCCTTGGCAAGTGAAAGACGATAATATTGATGATCAGTTTTGCAATGAGGCTGTTTATTATGCAGACTTAATACTATGTAACAAATGTAGATATTGTCAAAATAATTGTGGTCTTTGACATGCATGATTAGCTAACTAATTAATTAGAATAATTACCTCCTCTGTACATCAATGACTAAGATTACTCCAAGTGTGTTTTTTAGGTGTAAAGAAGTAAACATCTTGTTGTGGTCTAGGAGTAAAGAGCACTCAACTTGCAGGTGGAAGGCCATGGGTTCAATTCCCAGTATTGAGTCATATTTTATTACAAAAGTTAATGGCTGTTTGTTTCCCAAGCTTTTATTATGCCCAGCATAAGACTTGAAATTTAAAAAATTTTTTTAGCAATACTTACAACCAAAGTCACAATTAAGTCACCCCATAGCATGGCACATTTAAGCATCCTCACTGCTTAGGCATAGGTCCATGGCAGATGTCAAAATTTGGGCACTTCAGGTATAGCTGGTGATATCTCCATACTAGTGAAAATTGTTTAGGATGTTATGAAATAGAGAAGGAGACAAAAACTGCAAGTTGACAGAAAAAATGTCGGCAAACACACACTTAGAGGCTACTTTTCTTATAGTCTTTAAACTTCACAGAGTGATTTATGTTTTGTTTTTGGTTTTTATTTTTTTTTTTTTATATCGTCAATGTCATTTTATCCCCATAAATTTATCCCTTACAGTGAAACTTGTATATAAAGACCTCCCTTAGGGACACAACAAAACCATTCTTTATAGGGCGGTGGTATTTATATAGAGGTTGATTTGTACACAAATGGTACAATTGGTCTTTGTGACCAGTTGGTCTTTATACACAGGTGGTCACTAAAGCAGTTTTTACTGGATATGGAAATATCACTAGGTTTTGTGCCACAATTTTTTTCTAGGACTTATAGGACCAGTGTAGTGAGGGATCTTAAATGTACCAGAGCTTGCTCCATAAATAGGACCAAAGTCACCAGATTTGCTCAATGCTCAAGCAGTTTTTTTTTTTTTATTACCATATTTGACCCATGTCCCTGTAAGTGCCTCGCCCCCTTTTTTACATACAATAGAGAATCTTTTCTACCTGGTTGACGATGTGGACCTGAAAAACCGTAAGTAACAGTTTATCTGTAGCCCCCGGAAACAGAATTATTTTGATAGGTGTCCTCGGTAATAGCTACAAAAACTTTACAACAGAGTTTATAAACAATTAACTGTTTATGTCAAGTTGACTATTAATTGGTCCCATTGAGAACCCACACCTTTTTACTTATTTTTGTAGCACCCTGGGCTCTTAATGGGTCAAATACGATATTTTAAATATTTAATTGTTTGTAAAACTTTTAGATATGACTAACCAGGAAATAGTATTTTTTATTTTTTTTTTTCATTTACATTAAAGATATTGGGACAAGTGTATGATTTTCTCATAAAAATTGAAAATATAGTAAAACCTGCTATAGCGGCAACCTCTATATAAGGATTACCTGTTTATAAAGGCCAGTTTTTTCAAGTCCCTTGACTGCATACTTTAACTAAATTGAACCTGTGTATAAGGGTCACCTGCACATAAAGGTAAATATTTTCTGGTCCCTTGGGTGGCCCCTATATATAGGTTTCACTGTACCTTAAGAGTGCTAATCATCATTTGAGTATAATTCTCAAATAATATTTTTGTCATTTCTGAAATTTTTTTCAAATGAGAAATAGTGGGCACCATGTTTGAAATAGTGGGCACCATGTTTGATAAAAGTTGTTTTTGATCATTTATTTATTTTTTTTTAAATCCATTTCTTCTTACAATTAAGAATTCAAAGAGTGGAGAGCAAAAAGAAGGCCACCCTAAGTCACGCCACTAAATATTAATCAAACGAAGATCAATTAATTTTTTGTCGATAATTACGTCAATTATAAACTAAATTAGTTCTAAGAAATCGGTCAGCTAAAACCATCAATGCTTTTGATACATTTTGCTAACTGCAAAATCTGATGTAAGTATGAACTTAAATTCATCACCAAGGTCAAAAGTCTCAGGTTTTTAACCTTTCTTCAAAAAGATTTCATGCCGAGATTGATTTTATCTTATGTATGGAGTCATGCAATATGGTCTTTAACCAGGTGATTAATTTGATAGCCGTATTCTTCTTTGAATATTTGTAGCATATGATTCAGGTATCCATACATACATGCATACATACGATTATTTGAGAGAGCGTCATTTTTTTTAAAACAAAATACGAATATTATATTCACAGCCATGTTTGTATTGGTTGCATGTATCATTCCCATGACATTTCGGAGTTTGATACTCGGTGCTTAGTTGATCACCAATTTAAACATTTCGCAATAACTCATTGTTTCGAACAAACAATTAAGCAGTATTTCAGAACGGTTTTAAATTTCTTGATCTACCTGAACAAAACAAGACTCGTAAGACTTTTGTTTAGATAATTTACATACATAGCCTACACGTGTGTGCGTCTGAACTTAATACAGATTGAGTATTTAGGTGCGCATGTTTTAATATCTGAAGAATTCAAATTTGAATTCCCCAAAACTACAAATCAATTTTTATATTTTAATAAGTGATTCTAAAAAAAAAAAAAAAAGAATTTTGTCTGCCAGTTGTGATTCATTGCAATAGTTGTATGGATTAAGAAAATTTCAATTATCGGGAAGCTTGACATACGAAGTTTCGTGGTAGAATCTAGAAGATATAGCCAATTTTATCCGTGAAGAATTAGTCTATTGTTTGATACCTATTAGATATGAAATGTATATGTGACTATGTACAGTGCAGTCCAAAAGAAAAGTAAGTCTTATTGTTTATTTATTCTTATCTTTAATTTGGTCTTGTGCTTTATCCATGATTTTTGTATAAACCTGTTACACATGGATATGTCACTTGTCTCTATGGATATATCACTTGTCTCTATGGATATATCACTTAGTCTGTATGGATATGTCACTAAGTCTGTATGGATCTGTCACTTAGTCTGTATGGATATATCACTAGTCTCTATGGATATATCACTTAGTCCCTATGGATATATCACTTATTTCTATGGATATATCACTTATTTCTATGGATATATCACTTATTTCTATGGATATATCACTTGTCTCTATGGATATGTCACTTAGTCTCTATGGATATATCACTAGTCTCTATGGATATGTCATTAGTCTCTATGGATATATCACTAGATTCTATGGATATGTCACTAGTCTCTATGGATATATCACTTGTCTCTATGGAAATGTCACTAGTCTTTGGAGATTCATTTGTCTCTGGATATACATGTATTACTGGTATCTATGGATATATTACTAGTTTCTATGGAGATGTCACTAATTTATATATATGTCACTAGTCTCTGGATATATCACTATTTCTATGCAGATGTCACTAGTTTCTATGGAAAATATCACTAGACTCTATGGATATATCACTAGTCTCAATGGATATATCACTAGTCTATGGATATATCACCACTTATTTCTATGGATATATCACTAGTTTCTATGGATATATCACTAGTCTCTATGGATATATCACTAGTCTCTATGGATATGTCACTAGTCTCTATGGAGATGTCACTAGTCTCTATGGATATGTCACTTAGTCTGTATGGATATATCACTAGTCTCTATGGATATATCACTAGTCTCTATGGAGATATCACTAGTTTCTATGGATATGTCACTAGTCTCTATGAAGATGTCACTAATTTCTATGGAGATATCATTAGTTATGGATATATCACTAGTCTCTATGGATATGTCACTAGTCTCTATGGATATATCACTTATTTCTATGGATATATCACTTGTTTCTATGGATATGTCACTTAGTCTGTATGGATATATCACTAGTCTCTATGGATATATCACTAGTCTCTATGGATATATCACTTATTTCTATGGATATATCACTTGTTTCTATGGATATGTCACCAGTCTATGGATATATCACTAGTCTCTATGGATATATCACTAGTCTCTATGGATATATCACTAGTCTCTATGGATATATCACTAGTTTCTATGGATATATCACTAGTCTCTATGGATATATCACTTATTTCTATGGATATATCACTTGTTTCTATGGATATGTCACTAGTCTATGGATATATCACTAGTCTCTATGGATATATCACTAGTTTCTATGGATATTTCACTAGTCTCATGGATATATCACTAGTCTCTATGGAGATGTCACTAGTTTCTATGGAGATGTCACTAGTCTCTATGGATATATCATCAGTCTCTATGGAGATGTCACTAGTTTCTATGGATATGTCACCAGTCTATGGATATATCACTAGTCTCTATGGATATATCACTTAGTCTCTATGGATATATCACTTGTTTCTATGGATATATCACTAGTCTCTATGGATATATCACTTGTTTCTATGGATATATCACTAGTCTCTATGGATATATCACTAGTCTCTATGGATATATCACTTAGTCTCTATGGATATATCACTTGTTTCTATGGATATATCACTAGTCTCTATGGATATATCACTTGTTTCTATGGATATATCACTAGTCTCTATTGATATGTCACTATTCTCTATGGAGATGTCACTGGTTTCTATGGATATGTCACTAGTCTCTATGGATATATCACTAGTGTATGGATATATCACTAGATTCTATAGTTACAATAAACCTCTATGGAGATGTCACTAGATGGAGAAATCACTAGTTTCTATGGAGAAGTCACTAGTCTCAATGACTATATCACTAGTCTATGGATATATCACTTGTCTCTATGGCTATACCACTAGATTCTATGGAGATGTCACTAGTCTCTATGGATATATCACTTGTCTCTATGGAAATGTCACTACTCTTTGGAGATTCATTTGTCTCTGGATATACATCAGTCTCTATGAAGATGTCACTAATTTCTATGGAGATATCATTAGTTATATATATGTCACTAGTCTCTAGATATGTCACTAGTCTCTATGCAGATGTCATTAGTCTATGGAAAAGGCACTAGTCTCTATGGAGATGTCACTAGTCTCAATGACTATACCACTAGTCTCTGGATATATCACCAGTCTCTATGACGATGTCACCTAATTCGCTATTGAGATGTCACTAGTCTCAATGATATATCACCAGACTCTATGGAGATGTTGCTAGTCTCTATGGAGATGTCACTAGTTTCTGTGGAGATGTCGCTAGTCTCTGGAGATGTCACTGTTTCTATGGAGATGTCACTAGTCTCTGGAGATATCACCAGTCTCTATGGAGATGTCACTAGTTTCTATGGAGATGTCACTAGTTTCTATGGAGATGTCACTAGTCTCTATGGATATATCATCAGTCTCTATGGAGATGTCACTAGTTTCTTTGGGAATGTCACTAGTCTCTATGGAGATGTCACTAGTCTCTATGGAGATGTCACTAGTTTCTATGGAGATGTCACTAGTTTCTATGGAGATGTCACTAGTCTCTATGGAGATATCACTAGTTTCTATGGAGATGTCACTAGTCTCTATGGAGATGTCACTAATTTCTATGTAGATGTCACTAGTTTCTATGGAGATGTCACTAGTCTCAATGATATATCACCAGTCTCTATGGAGATGTTACTAGTTTCTATGGAGATGTCACTAGTCTCTATGATATATCACACGTCTCTATGGAGATGTCACTTGTCTCAGTGATATATCACCAGTCTCTATGGAGATGTCACTAGTGTCTATGGATTTATCTGTAGTTTCTATGGATATATAACTTTTCTCTATATATCATTAGTCTCTGTCTATATATCACTTGTGCCCAAGGGTGAAAATGTACAGGTTATTTGGAGAATTTTCAGTAATTCTGTTACTAATGTAGAATGGCCTTACATATGCTGTATGTATTGTCAAATTCAGTTGTCCAGGATCAGGCAATATTTTTCTCTTATGAACTGTAGTTTGATAAACACAAAATATGCACCAAACTAGGCCAAAAATTAATAGCCAGAAAATTAGGCAATTACAATTTGTTCATTCAATAAGTCAATGGCTAAATTGGCAAGTGATGGGATGAGCCCCGAGTTCCAGTGAGGAACAAAACACCTACAGCCTAAAGGCGAGTGTCTTTGTGATTCGAAGCCTAAAGCTCTGAATATCAGGTCATAGAGTCTGTTGACAATTTGTGGGCCTCTCAGTAATTTGCATGCCCCTGTAGATACCCCCTGGTGCAACATGAATATGCATAAATTTGGAATACAGTATAATATGTCTATTCTTAATTGCAGTGAGGGACTGATGGAAATATTTGAAATAGATAGAGTTCAGATCATTGATTTTATGTTGAAAAGAAGAAACAGATACAGTAAAACCTGCTATAGTGACCACCTCTTTATAAGGATTACCTGTTTATAAAGGCCAGTTTTTCAAGTCCCTTGACTGCATACTTCAACTAAATTAAACCTGTGTATAAGGGTCACCTGCACATAAAGGTCAATATTTTCTGGTCCCTTAGGTGGCCACTATATACAGGTTTCACTGTATATGGTACTGTAAATGTGGAAATCTATGTGTGGGGGTAAATTTACTCAATGAACAGTTTTCCGTGTAAATTACCCCTTGTGTGCTAAAAATTGTCATTTGATACAGGACAGCTCACAGTAAGTTGTGACACCACATTAAAAAAAAAAACAACATGATTTGCATAAACCCCACACAAATGATTTACATAAACCACACACAAATGATTTACATAAACCCCACACATATGGTTTACATAAACCCCACACATATTGTTTACATAAACCCCACACATGGTTTACATAAACCCCACACTTATGGTTTACATAAACCCCACACATATTGTTTACATAAACCACACACATGGTTTACATAAACCTCACAAATATGGTTTACATAAACCCCACACATGGTTTACATAAACCCCACACAGATGGTTTACATAAACCCCACACACATTGTTTACATAAACCACACACACGATTTACATAAACCTCACAAATATGGTTTACATAAACCCCACACATATTGTTACATAAACCCCACACATATTGTTTACATAAACCACACACATGGTTTACATAAACCCCACACATATGGTTTACATAAACCCAACACATATTGTTTACATAAACCACACACATGGTTTACATAAACCTCACAAATATGGTTTACATAAACCCCACACATATTGTTTACATAAACCACACACATGATTTACATAAACCTCACAAATATGGTTTACATAAACCCCACACATATGGTTTACATAAAACCCACACATATTGTTTATATAAACCCCACACATATTGTTTACATAAACCCCACACAAATGATGTACATAAACCACACACATATGGTTTACATAAACCACACACATATTGATTACATAAACCCCACACATATTGTTTACATAAGCCCCACACATATGGTTTACATAAACCACACACATATGGTTTACATAAACCCCACACATATTGTTTACATAAACCCCACACATATGGTTTACATAAACCACACACATGGTTTACATAAACCTCACAAATATGGTTTACATAAACCCCACACAGATGGTTTACATAAACCCCACACATATTGTTTACATAAACCACACACATGATTTACATAAACCTCACAAATATGGTTTACATAAACCCCACACATATGGTTTACATAAACCCCACACATATTGTTTACATAAACCCCACACATATTGTTTACATAAACCCCACACAAATGATGTACATAAACCAAACACATATGGTTTACATAAACCCCACACATATTTATTACATAAACCCCACACATATTGTTTACATAAACCCCACACATATGGTTTACATAAACCACACACATATGGTTTACATAAACCCCACACATATTGTTTACATAAACCCCACACATATGGTTTACATAAACCCCACACATATTGTTTACATAAACCACACACATGATTTACATAAACCTCACAAATATGGTTTACATAAACCCCACACATATTGTTTACATAAACCCCACACATATGGTTTATATAAACCCCACACATATTGTTTACATAAACCACACACATGATTTACATAAACCTCACAAATATGGTTTACATAAACCCCACACATATGGTTTACATAAACCCCACACATATTGTTTACATAAACCCCACACATATGGTTTACATAAACCACACACATATGGTTTACATAAACCCCACACATATTGTTTACATAAACCCCACACATATGGTTTACATAAACCTCACAAATATGGTTTACATAAACCCCATACAGATGATTTACATAAACCCCACACATATTGTTTACATAAACCCCACACATATTGTTTACATAAACCACACACATGGTTTACATAAACCCCACACATATGGTTTACATAAACCCAACACATATTGTTTACATAATCCACACATATGGTTTACATAAACCCACAAATATGGCTTACATAAACCCCACACATATTGTTTACATAAACCACACACATGATTTACATAAACCTCACAAATATGGTTTACATAAACCCCACACATATTGTTTACATAAACCCAACACATATTGTTTACATAAACCACACACATGGTTTACATAAACCCCACACATATTGTTTACATAAACCCCACACATATTGTTTACATAAACCCAACACATATTGTTTACATAAACCCAACACATATGGTTTACATAATCCACACATATGGTTTACATAAACCCACAAATATGGCTTACATAAACCCCACACATATTGTTTACATAAACCTCACAAATATGATTTACATAAACCTCACAACATATTGTTTACATAAACCCCACACATACATGTATTGTTTACATAAACCACATACATGTATTGTTTACATAAACCCCACACATATTGTTTACATAAACCCCACACATATTGTTTACATAAACCCCACACATGGTTTACATAAACCCCACACATATGGTTTACATAAACCCAACACATATTGTTTACATAAACCACACACATGGTTTACATAAACCTCACAAATATGGTTTACATAAACCCCACACATATGGTTTACATATACTCCACACATATTGTTTGTATAAGAAAATCACATAATTAACAAAAACACAGGGAAATATTCACGTTTAGGGTAAATTCCATCATGTTGATAGCTATAAGACTGATAATTTTCATTAATCAAAACCAATCTGTAATTGTCCAAGTGTAATATAGGATACTGTGAAAATAAATTCCATTTTATTTGCTAAGCAGTTATATCATTCTCAGCGTATTTATATTACAAACATTTTATGTCAGAACGCTCCGCTGTAGTTTAGTTGAACATTTCTTGCAAGGTTGTAAACAGTAATATCGGCAGCCGACTGATTTAATTTGGTTCCCTGAAGACACAATGTCATATTTCCATTGACAGGATTCACATCATTTATATACCTCGATGGTAAAAGATTATCTCATCAATTCATCTACAGCATTGCATTATATCATTTTCGTGTCAAAACAACACAATATTATATAAGTGCATCGAAAAGCATAGAAACCACGTGATGTATGAGGGTAAAAAAAAATTGGTTGTAAGTCTATATCTAATTTATAGCCTGTATTGTCTGTTAGAAGAATTCCTTAGGGCCGATTTTGTTTGATTATAGTGACAATATTTCAACACCTCCCTAAGAATATTGACATTGTCATGCACGTATCAATGTTTATCCAATATTAAGCCCTTATTGACATTTTGATGGAAAACTTACTCTTTGTGATAGGTCTGCGAAATTTTTTTAACCTTGCCTGCTTCTAATTTCATTGATTCCCGATACTTTTGGTTTTTTTTGTCTTTTTATTCATGGCTACACAGCAGAGCAAACATTCCTCTCAAATGACATTAAATGTTATAAAATATTTATAATTCGTAGAAATTTATGTAATGCTCCGCAGCATTTGTACTTGGTTTTCCGTAATTTTATTTGATGCCGTGTTGTGAATCTTTTATGTGTTGTATCAGATGATATTCTTCGATGGTCATGTTCAAATTTTTTTTTGGTGTTATTTCAGTAAACATTTGACACATTATAAGTTTTGTTTGTTTAGATGGTGTTTCATTTCACACTACACTTTTCTTCATTTTTTTGTTTTTTTGTTTCATGTATATAATGGCAGGTCATTTTTACTGATGGTGGAAAGAAACGTTTAAATATTCTACAGGGAAAATGTCAAAAGTTACTTATCTTAATGTTACGGGATTTGTACTAAGCAATTACCAGAGTCAAGGAACCACACATTACAAATACCAATAACCACTGAGTTACTTATCTCCCAATTAATCTTCACAAAGACCATTGACAGACAGTGTTCACACAGACCATTGACAGACAGGCTTCACAAAGACCATTGACAACTGACAGACAGACTTCACAAAGACCATTGACAGACAGACTTCACAAAGACCATTGACAACTGACAGACAGACTTCACAAAGACCATTGACAACTGACAGACAGACTTCACAAAGACCATTATTATATACTTTATGTATACAGTCGTTTCTATTGGCTAAACGGCTTGCAAAGACCATTAACCAGTGATTGACAAGCAAAGACCATTAACCAGTGATGGACAGGCAAAGACCATTAACCAGTGATGGACAGGCAAAGACCATTAACCAGTGATGGACAGGCAAAGACCATTAACCAGTGATGGACAGGCAAAGACCATTAACCAGTGATGGACAGGCAAAGACCATTAACCAGTGATGGACAGGCAAAGACCATTAACCAGTGATGGACAGGCAAAGACCATTAATCAGTGATGGATAGGCAAAGACCATTAACCAATGATGGACATAATTATAAAGAAAAAATTTACTGAGCCAATGTTTATTTTTTCACCTCAGACATAGAAATTTCTTATTTTAATACTGCGTCATCAATATATGTACATATTCGAGATGAGTTTATGTTGTTTATATTCTATTTTCATGTACCATACTGCATCAAGCTGTTACACAAAGGCCTGTGTATCATAATGACATTGTATGAATTGTAACCAGTTTGTAAGTTGATCTATTAGTTTTTGTCAAAGTTATATGACAGTTATAGGCCTACTAAAGATTTAGGCGACTTGTAGATATTTCCTCATCTTTTAACAACTGAAGTCGATATATTTACATGAAGTCCCTCATTCCTTTTCCAGGAAGTTTTAAATGTGTGTTTTTCTTCTTTTTTTTTTTTTTATGTTGATGGTGGGCTATTCAAATCGCCCTGCGTCTGTGGTCCGTTGTACCTCGTCCGTCCTTAAACAATTCTTTTTATCGCTATTTCTCAGAAAGTACTAAAGGGATCTTAATCCAATTTGACATATAGGTTCTCCTTGAGGTCTAGTTGTGCAGTGTACATTTTCAGGTGGGTCGGATCACAAAATGGCTGCCAGGTGGCCATCTTGGATTTTGACAATGAAAGATTGTTATTGCTATTTCTAAGAAAGTATTGAAGGGATCTTTATGAAATATGACATATAGGTTCTCCTTCAGGTCTAGTTGTGCAGTGTAAATTTTCAGGCAGGTCGGATCACAAAATGGCTGCCAGGCGGCCATCTTGGATTTGACAATTAAAGTTTATTATGTATTTCTTGAAAACCATTTACATATCTACCACCGAGCCATGTATATTCTTGCCTTTTATAGGTAGGCGCATTCATTGGAGAATGATCATTGAGTCATTGGGGGGGGGGGGGTCCTGCCCAACCCCCTGAAATTTATATTTTTACTTATAACTTAACCATTCACAGCCCCACCCTTTAACCATATATATTATTGATCGTTATTGGGACACACATTCATTTGTGTATGGTGGGGTACTTGGGGGTCCTGCCCCACCCTCTGAAATATATATTTTTACTTAAAACTTAAAAACCATTCACATCCCCACCCTTAAACCATATATATTATTGATCATTATTAAGAAACACATTCAGTGGTGTATGGGGGGGGGGGCCTGCCCCACCCTCTGAAATATATATGTTTCTCTATAACTTAAAAACCGTTCACAGCCCCACCCTTAAACCATATATATTTTGGATTGTTATGGGGAGACACATTTAGTGGTGCATATGGGGGTCCTGCCCCACCCCAGGGAATTTATGTTTTTGTTTATAACTTTAAAACTGTTCACAGCCCCACCCTTAAATCATATATATTACTGATTGTGATGGCGAAACACATTTAGTGGTGCATATGTGGGTCCTGCCCCCCAACTGAAATTTATATTTTCACTTATAACTTAAAATCTGTTCACAGCCCCACTTTTAAACCATATATATTATTGATTGGTATGGGGAGACACATACAGTGGTGCATATGGGGGTCCTGTCCCACTCCCTGAAATTTGTATTTTTGCTTATAACTTAAAAACCATTCACAGTCCCACCCTTATACCATGCATATATATTATTGATTGTTATTGGAAAACACATTCAGTAGTGTATGTGGGGGTACTGCCACACATCTGAAATATACACTTACTACACTTTGCTACATTTGATATCAAAGCAGGGACCAGCAAGACATATAACATGTAATTCTTGTTTTACTCAATGCAGGTCATGACCAGCATTTTCACTTTCAGAGGTTGACAGGTATGGTTAAGCTATCTTGGATTATAGCAGTTTATATTTGGTATTGTTATAATCTTGTGAGAAAGCGCTTGACAGATATTTAGATATTAGCTCAAATTCATTGTTAAGCCACAAAATAAGAGAAAAGAACAGTCTGTCATAGATCACCTTGGTGGGTGCCAAGATCCCTCTGGGATCTCTTTGTTTTTATTTTAAAATCAGTTTTCTACAGGTCATAACGGAAGCATGACATGGCATTCACAAAACATCAACACATATAAATATGATTATAAACAGTATAAATACAGAATGTTTATGGAATAGATGTTGATATTGATACCTAGTAATACTGATACGCTGGTTTTAAGTCTCTTTTGTTACAAGAGTGAATTATTTATTTTCACTAAGTTATAAAATGGATGCATTGATATGAATATATATAGCGGAGTCTTGCCTAAAGACCACCTGGCTTAGTAGACCACCTCACATTTTTAAAGACCTTAAAATTTCAGTCTCCTGACAATCTTTATAGCTACCACCTATCTAATCAGATCACTTTCATTTGGTCAGAAAGGTGGTATTAATTTGGAGATTTTACTGTATGTACTAGATTTCCAACAGGCATCCCAGAGGTTAGAGCATCGGCTTCAATCCATGAAGTCTCTCACCTCTATCTAATCAGCATGAGTTCAAGTCCAACTACAACCTCAGCTGATTTCATTGGAAAGTTTGTCAGTTTACATGCGGAAGGCCAGTGGCATTTATCCTAAGTATCTTGTACTCAGGATTTATCCTCCATTTAAAAATGGCTGCCACTATATGACTGAAAAAATTGTTGAGTGTGAGAGTAAAATGTAATGTAATGTAATCAAAACTAACCAACAAGCATGCAGGCATCCATGGCTTACATGTGTATTGCCAGTGGTCTTTTTATTGCCAGCTTACCTAAGTATTGCCAGGGGTCTTTTATTGCCAGCTTACCTGTGTATAGCCAGTGCTCTTTTTCCCTGGTATATATTTTCTCCTCCACCATTACGAAAGGGGACATCAACGTATAACTGAAACATTCCATTGTAAATCTGGTTTTATTCGCGAGAATTTTATTTACGCATAATTTCACGAGAGCTCTCGCTCACGAAAAGAAAATTATCACGTAATGAAGTATGATAATTGTATGATGAGATGGGCATTGGGAATTGCAAAAATATCTCGTGAATAAATTTAGAACTTATGGTTCACGAAAATAAAGTCCAATGAAAATTTCCAGATTTATAGTACCTATTGAGGATTTGAATTATTTAGGATTGGACTAAGATCTTTCAACAGTCGCAACTACAATGTAGTATCGAGGGGCCTATAATGTACTTGTAAAAATAATAAATGCACAAAAATTAAATGGTAAATAATGATTTATCATCATCATAGTAAATGTGATTAGAATTAACACACTACTTTTCAGATTAGGGACATATTGTGATTTGGACATTTTAATGGTCACCTTGTACAAGATGGAGGCTATTCATATTAGGTCCATTGTGATTCGGACATTTTAATGGTCACCTTATACAAGATGGACGCTATTCAGATTAGGGACATTGTGATTCGGACATTTTAATGGTCACCTTGTACAAGATGGAGGCTATTCATATTATGTACATTGTGATCGGAACATTTTCATGGTCACCTTGAACAAGATGGATGCTATTTAGATTGGGGACATTGTGATCGGAACATTTTCATGGTCACCTTGTACAAGATGGAGGCTATTCGTATTATGTACATTGTGATCGGAACATTTTCATGGTCACCTTGTACAAGATGGAGGCTATTCATATTATGTACATTGTGATCGGGACATTTTCAATGGTCACCTTGTACAAGATGGAGGCTATTCATATTAGGTCCATTGTGATTCGGACATTTTAATGGTCACCTTGTACAAGATGGAGGCTATTCATATTATGTACATTGTGATCGGAACATTTTCATGGTCACATTGAACAAGATGGATGCTATTTAGATTGGGGACATTGTGATCGGAACATTTTCATGGTCACCTTGTACAAGATGGAGGCTATTCATATTATGTACATTGTGATCGGAACATTTTCATGGTCACCTTGTACAAGATGGAGGCTATTCATATTATGTACATTGTGATCGGAACATTTTCATGGTCACCTTGTACAAGATGGAGGCTATTCATATTATGTACATTGTGATCGGAACATTTTCATGGTCACCTTGTACAAGATGGAGGCTATTCATATTATGTACATTGTGATCGGAACATTTTCATGGTCACCTTGAACAAGATGGATGCTATTTAGATTAGGTATGGTACATTGTGATCTGGACATTTCCCCATGGTAAAGTACAAAATTAATATTCCCTCCGCTAATAATCATACTTCTGTCTGTGTTTGTTTTATGCATCCCACGGCACTGTTGATGATCTAGATCAATTTCACCTGGAAGCAAATGAATTCGAAAGACATTCTCTGCGTATAATGCTACAGATGGAGTCTCGGATTCACACACGATTGAGTTTTCTTGTATGTTGATTTCCCTTGTGTTATCATCAGAATTGTCCCTTGTAGTAATGATTTCTCCCTGGAGAGAAGTAAATATATTACATTGTTGTAAAGGATTAGATTGAATTAGAGTGCTGACATTTCGAGAAGTGATCGAGTCACTTTGTCATGATATTACATGTTCATATAAACACATTTATTTTTTTGCTTTGTTTTGTTATGTATTAGGAATTCCATGCTCATGGGGTCAAAGGTCAAGGTAACAGACACCTAAGTTAACGGAAAATATCAGTTGCATAGTTGCACAGCTGCCCCTTGGGTCTTGTATTTTGTCAAATATGTACCACCCAAAAGAAAAAAAATTCAAGGCTATTAATGTCATGGTACATGTACATATACCGTCTTATTTTTTTCGTTTTCTTATGGTTAGGCTTATGTAAAAAGATTGGTTGGTTTGTTGTACAGTAAAACCTGTATATAGGGGCCACCCAAGGGACAAGAAAATATTGGCCTTTATGTGCAGGTGACCCTTATACACAGGTTCAATTTAGTTGAAGTATGCAGTCAAGGGACTTTTCAAAACTGGCCTTTATAGACAGGTGATCCTTATATAGAGGTGGCCGCTATAGCAGGTTTTACTGTATTTCTGTTTAACATCCCACTTAAGAATCTTTCACTCATATGGAGATGTCACCAAATGCCTGTGAAGGGCTTCAATGTTTGGCCTATCCTCGGCACTTACGGCCATTGAGCAGTGAGGGTTCTTTAACGTGCCAACACATAATGTGAAAGGGGACTGAAGGACAGGAATCCCACCTGTCGCCTGCAGGATTTGAACTCATGACCTCATGATCCAGTGTCAAGCATGCTACAGACTGAGCCAGGCCAGCTCTATATATACATGTATATATATATGTGTGAAGTGCCACAAATTTTGATTTGTGCAATTATAGCATACAGTCAAACCTGTCTATAAAGGTCACTCAAGGGAACGGGCAAAACTAGCCATTATAGACAGGTGGCTTTTATAAAGTGGTTAATTCATTATGAAAAAAAATTAACAAATGTCATGTTTAAATGTCCTTTATAGGCAGGTGCCCTTTATGCAGAGGTGACTTAATGCAAATTTGACTATAATAAAAATCAGCCTGTAAATTTTACGTGTTGTTGGACACTTATGATTTTGACTTTTGCTTATGGCATAGTTCTAATTTTAACCTCACAGGATCTGATCCCATTGTTTTTGTCATAACCTGTGGTCTTGTTCCAGCTGTTTGTTTACAGTTGGGAAAATATTGATGTTTATTTATTCATAAAAGTGAAAAGATGTTACAACTTGATGACATTGACAATATGTCATACGCAGAATCGTAATAAATAAAAAAACAAACTTGTGGGTGGAGTGACAATCAAGGGACGGAGGACTTTGTATTATATTGTAATGGTTCAATCGCAGCTGAATGTGAAATCTATAAGATATTGCAATTTATAAGAGCACGGTGTCGAATAAGACATTTATCATGGCGGGAATTATAATGTGACCCTGAGGAGCTGATCGTATTGATTTTAAGTCGTATAACTCCTATGTAACAACAACTGATGTAGCTGAAACAGTTGTATACAATCGTAACATTCTAATTGAGCTAAATTTGATAAAACACATCACTAATCTTGTTTATCAAATGATTGAAAATTTCCTCATTTCTGATTGGATGAAACACTGTACTACAACACATCTTGAAAGAAAATGTAGTTATGATTCACCCGACAGTTTTGCAAGAGGATATACATACCTCGTTGTGTACCCTAATACCAAAAACAGAAGGATATCCATTGTCAAGTACCCTAATATAGAAACTTGAAAACCTCAGACTGTTCAGTCAGGAATCAGGGACTTTCATAGGTCCTTTTTTTGGGGGGGGTTCCTGTTAGGGAACACTTCACAATGTGAAAATGGCTTGTATTTTCCCCCAAAATATGCAAAAATTCCCATTTGGAATTTCAAAATAAAGAATAAAGATTTTCTGTTCATTTAGCATATTGTATGTTTTCCCCTATGATCGCATTTAGACTCTCCCAAATCAATAAAAAGTATGGTGTACTGTTATAAATAAGGAATGAACAAGTTCATTGTGCATTACAAATTATTGTAAAATTTGAATTCTAAATTGCATACACTAGCTCCTGAATTCTGACAGTGGACTTTACCGGCCTTTGAAATGGATGAGTCCAAATATGGCTACAAGGGGTCAATGCATTGCATTAACACAAAACATCTTTGGTTTTTTTTTTTTTTGGTAGCTGTCCTAAAATGTTTGTTTGTTTATTGTTGTTTAACGTCCCACTCAAGAATCTTTCACTCATATGGAGAAGTCACCAAATGCCAGTGAAGGGCTTCAAATTTTGGCCTATGCTCGGCACTTAGTCCAAGTTAGGGCCATTGAGCAGTGAGGGTTCTTTAACGTGCCAACACCTACTGTGACACGGGACCATGGTTTTTACTGTCTCATCCAAAGGACAAGAAACCAACCTGCCGCCGACTGGACTCGAACTCATGACTTCACAATCAAGAGTTGAGCGCGCTACTGACTGAGCCAGGTCGGCTCCTGTCCTAAAATAAGTGCTTTTCAATTTGTGATGTGTGAACACCATTCTTACTGAGATCTTGCAAGTTAAAACTGAAAAATAACAATGAAAAACAAATGTTTATTTAGACACTGAAGCCATTTTCTATCGCATTTCAATAGAATTTTTATCATTTAAAAGAATTAAAAACAGTCTTATTATATTATATAGTTTTTACTTTTCGGAATCAGAAATCAAAAGATTTATTTATCTAAATAGAAAGTTTAATTTTTGTGATGAAAACTCCTAAGTTATTTGGCCAGGTAAATTTGTGATGTCTAATTTTTACTTTTTGATTAAATTGCCAATTCTTTGAAATAATGAAATAGAAAATTGCAACCAAAAAATCAATTAAACTTCGAAACATTCTCTGTTTAACAGTGAAAATTCTAATGGACTGTGATAAGAAATGACTTCATCTAGTGAGAGAATATTTACTATTTTTTGATAAATATGCTATATTACAAATAGAGGGTATTATTCACAGTGCTATATAACACGAGAGACAGGGTACTATTACATCTAGTGAGACAGGAGAATACATATTTAACACGAGTGCTACTATTACATCTAGTGAGACAGGAGAATACATATTTAACACGAGTGTTACTATTACATCTAGTGAGACAGGAGAATACATATTTAAAGCAATGCTACTATTACATCTAGTGAAAGAGGAGTATACACATTTAACACGAGTGCTACTATTACATCTAGTGAGACAGGAGAATACATATTTAACACGAGTGTTACTATTACATCTAGTGAGACAGGAGAATACATATTTAACACGAGTGTTACTATTACATCTAGTGAGACAGGAGAATACATATTTAACATGAGTGCTACTATTACATCTAGTGAGAGAGGAGAATACATATTCAATGCGAGTGCTGCTATTACATCGAGTGAGACAGGAGAATACATATTTAATGCGAGTACTACTATTACATTCCGTGAGAGAGGAGAATATACATTTAACACGAGTGCTGCTATTACAGCGAGTGAGACAGGAGAATACATATTTAACACGAGTGCTGCTATTACATCGAGTGAGACAGGAGAATACATATTTAATGCGAGTGCTACTATTACATTCCATGAGAGAGGAGAATATACATTTAACACGAGTGCTGCTATTACATCGAGTGAGACAAGAGAATACATATTTAACGCGAGAGTGCTACTATTACATCGAGTGAGACAGGAGAATACATATTTAACACAAGTGTTACTATTACATCTCGTGAGACAGGAGAATACACATTTAACATGAGTGCTACTATTACATCTAGTGAGACAGGAGAATACATATTTAACACAAGTGCTATTATTACATCTCGTGAGACAGGAGAATACATATTTAACACAAGTGCTACTATTACATCTCGTGAGACAGGAGAATACATATTTAAAGTGCTATGCTACTATTACATCTAGTGAGACAGGAGAAAACATATTTAACATGAGTGTTACTATTACATCTAGTGAGACAGGAAAATACATAGTTTTAACTGGACGCAAACTCGTGTTACTATATTACATCTAGTGAGAGAGGAATCAATACATATTTAACCTAGATAGTGAGTGTTACTACTTACATCTAGTGCCTGACAGGAGATGGATACATCTTTATTTAAAGTGAGTGCTATTGATATTACATCTAGTGAGACAGGAGAAAACATATTTCCGAAACATGAGTCTGCTACTATTACATCTCGTGAGACAGGAGAATATATATTTAAAGTGAGTGCTACTATTACATCTAGTGAGACAGGAGAAAACATATTTAACATGAGTGTTACTATTACATCTAGTGAGACAGGAAAATACATATTTAACACGAGTGTTACTATTACATCTAGTGAGAGAGGAGAATACATATTTAACACGAGTGGTACTATTACATCTAGTGAGAGAGGAGAATACATATTTAACACGAGTGGTACTATTACATCTAGTGAGATGGGAGAATACATATTTAACACGAGTGGTACTATTACATCTAGTGAGACAGGAGAGTATATATTTAACATGAGTGCTA
This sequence comes from Atrina japonica, assembly GCA_030159075.1. Taxonomy (NCBI): domain Eukaryota; kingdom Metazoa; phylum Mollusca; class Bivalvia; order Pterioida; family Pinnidae; genus Atrina; species Atrina japonica. The sequence continues at coordinate 222,236 of BROG01000412.1, read as the reverse complement.
CTATTACACCGAGTGAGATAGGAGTGCTTCTATTACATCAAGTGAGACAGGAGAATACATATTTAACACGAATGAGCGCTCATGTTAAAGATGTATTCTGTCTCACTGGATGTAATAAACATGTTTAATATCCAAAAGCAATTGTCAAATATTCTATTTATTACATTTAACCGATTTGTCTGATGTTCTGTACATGTAGGCTATGCTCGTCTACAGCTTGTTAAATGTAAACAACGCCCAAGTTTTGATTTGCGACACAGGGGCTCGGAAATCTTTTTAAAGCGTAATATGCTCAATGAAAACTGGTCCCTGGAGGAAAATATTACGCTCTAAAAAAGATTTCCATGCCTTTGTGGTTTGGATTGAAATACATCACTTGATGCCTCAAAGATCATGCCAAAGTTATCGATAGACCTGGACAGCAAACTCGCTTCCAAGTTCGCCCAATTCGATGTTCATTTTCTGTACTGTATCTCCATTTGTCACTGAATCATTTTAAGACAAAAATCTATTGAACTGTTGATCTAGATAGTGGATACATTAAACATTTCAACTGCCTTTCGACCACTAAAACCACTCCATCAAAACAATATTTTTCAGTCGAGACGTAACAAATCTGTGTGGAGCCATTTTGTTTAGCTTCGATATGGCGTTATAAATAGCTTACATGAAAATCCCTTCTTCATACTTCATATCTACAATGTGTGTTCAAAAGTTTTTACCACGGCATCACCATTTATTGGCATTTGTTAGCAAATGTAATCAGTTTATATAATCAAACATTGAATTGAAAATTATCATTACATTATAGATGGGATCAATTAATCATTAATCATTTTCATTAGTGACCTGGCACTGTTTTTGGATTGGTCAACAAATGAAGTCATATCATACCTGTTTTCATTAAACTAATCAAAATACAGTAAAATCAGTGAAAAATAAAGCTTTTATTTAATTGATAAATTTAATACAAAATGTAATAAATGTAGTTTTATGTGAAATACATGTAAATGGTAAAAAATAATAGTGTCCGAATACTTTTGGCATGTCTCAGTACACGCATTGTAAAACCACAGTCCAGAATCGCTATGCTCTTTCCTACCCGTGGTCTCATGCGACCAAAATTTCTTGTTGCTAATGAATATTTATAAGGTGTAGGTGTTGCCCAATTTATCCAACCACAATAGTCGTGATCGGCAATGGAAGTTATCGCATAGTCTGTTGATCCAATACAATTCTGAAATTGTTTAAAACCCTCAATCTGATTGGTTGATGAATGCAAGCACCGTTTACTCGCATTGGCTTAGGCTTCATGAATGATAAAAATGTCTCTGTACAAAAGATTTTCGTATCAAAACATGAGATCAAGTTCACAACGGGTTTTTTTTTCAAGAGTTCGAATCCAGCCAGCGGCAGGTCGGGTTCCTGTCTGCTCAATGGCCGCAAGTGCCGAGCATAGGTCAAAATTTGAAGCCCTACACCAGCATTTGGTGACATCGCCATATGAGTGAAAGATTCTTGAGTTGGACTGTAAACAACAATACAACAACAACAACAACTTAAATTCACCAAAAATAATGATAGTATCATAGATGGCATGTATTTCTATGCTTCAGATATTCAGCTTTAAAATTTTGCCTCCATTTAAAATTTGCCCTCTCATACAAGGGCAAAAATGACAAAAATTAACAGGAGTTTTAATTTACAGGTATACAGTAGACAGGAAAGTTATCACAATAATATGAATATATATACAGTCAATTAACAAAAACCTATTTCCCAGATCCAGTTTAATCTTTCACAACCTAACTAATGCATTGACCCCCTGTAGTCACATTTGGACTCATCCATTTCAAAGAATGGTCAAGTCCACTGTCAGAATTCAGGAGTATATGATTTTGAATCCAAATTTCAAAATAATTTTACATTCAGTATTAATTAACTTTTTCACCCCTGAATTATGACAATGGACCATACAGCTTATTGGTTTGGGTGAGTCTAAATGTTACCACAGGGGTTGATAACATTATATCTTTTCTTTACCCAGATCTATTTTCAACTGTTATTTGTGAATTTTAAATGTCATCCTTTCTGTTTGGGCTACATTAGGAACCATCTATGCATTACAATTTACTGCTTGTATTCATTACTTTTAAGCAGGTTGTTTTTTGTCAATCTTGATTTATAGTCATGTTATTATGTAAATTAGAGAAATCAAGGGATACATAACTCTTGTAACGCATTAATATCTGAGTACATATATGTAAGACTATAGAGAGCTGTCATCGCTCCGCGGTAGTGTGCTTTGATTTGCAACCAGAGGGTCGTGGGTTCAAGCCTCCACGTAGGCGGCTGGCTTTTCCTGTTCTTCAGATGAGACAGTAAAAATCAAGGTCACAGTAGGTGAGGCACGTTAAAGAACCCTCACTGCTCAATGGCCATAAGTGCCGAGCATAGGCCAAAATTTGAAGCCCATCACTGTCATTTGGTGACGTCTCCATATGTGTGAAAAGTTCTTGAGTGGGACATTAAACAAAAACACAACAAGACTATAAGCTGTGTATCTACATTTAATAGGAACTTTTGTATGATGTATCAATATTTAACTCGTCAACCCCTGAAAAACAGTGGACTCTTCTGTAAATCAATTATAAGAGCCAGTCCAAATGTGCCTTTAGGTATGAATGAGTTAATTGAAGCTTGCATAAAATCTGTCAGCTTCCAAGTTATGCAAGTTAATTGTAGCAGTGACTGGTTTGTTAGACCAGGTAGCTCAGTGGTTACAGCAGCCACGTGGATTGCGGGAAGCCTGGGTTTGAATCACTTTTGGGCCATGCACTTTTTTCTCTCACCTGTTACAAACGACACCCAACTGAAAAAAGTGTAGTTATGCTAATCTCATATGAGATTTCATTAAGGTGTGAAATCTCAAAAAAAAAATGGAAGAGCAAAACACCAGGAAATGAGGTATATCGGTATGAGGTATATAATTGGTAGAGCAGCAGCCGGATTGCAGGAAGTCTGGGTTTGAATCCCAGTTTGGCCATGTACTTTTTCCTTACCTATATGTAGCTACGGAATACCCCTCACTTTTGACTTCATCTTGAAACTGCAAGGGGGTTTACATCTGTCTAATTAAAAATCAATCTGTCATTGCTCTCAGGTTTTGAAATGTTCCATTTTCATTGGTTGAACATGACACATATATTTTTTTTTTTTATATTTATTTATTTTTCAAACATTTTCCAATACAAAGTACATAAATATTGACATGTATTAATTCTTCAAACATTTTTCATACATAATTATCATAAATTCAGTAATATGATGCTGAAAAAAATATGTACAATTGTATTAATTACATAAAAGACAGATTAGGATAAGACAGAGGATAGAAAATGCAGAAACAGGGAGAAAGATGTAGTCATGTTAGGTAATGTATGTAGATGAAGTAAAAATTTAAACAACAAACTTGTTTGTTTTCATCTGCTTACAGGGATAATGGTTGTTTATATGCATGTACATAGGTGTTTATAGTAGTAATAGTAATAATGATAATAGAAATAATAATAAACAGAAAAATAATGTTGGATGATCCTAATAATAATAATAGTAATAAAAATAGAAATAATGGTAGCAATAAGGGATGATATAAATAAAGAGTATATATGTATACCATTTAATTAATTACACTTAAAATTATATAAAATGATTAAGATATATCCAATAGTTTATTCCACTTTTTCCATTCCTCATGAAAGTTATGAATAGTTTTTTCATCTTTAGTATTTATTGTGTATTTCTGAATGTTATAATTTTCCTTAATGATATTTCTCAGTGCATTTATAGATAATGGTTGTTGTAGGCACCTAGCTTTATATATATAGTGTTTGATTAAAATCATAATCTTACTATCAATAATATTATATATTCTATTTAGCCTGTTAAAATTACCAAAAATAAAAGTGTGTTTGGTAAACAAAAGGTATACTTAGAGTATCAAGTAAAGACTCTAAATTAATCAAGAAATCTTGTACTTTTTCACATTCCCACAGGACATGTTCTATAGTTTCAATTTCTGTTTTACACATATAACACAAAGGACTTTCAACTAACCCAGCTCTAAACAAATATGAATTTGTTGTTAGGATATATTGATTAATTCTATACTGAAACCATTGTAACTTTGTATCCTTAGTTATTTGAAATGGCAATTGATATATTTTTCCCCAAGTCTGCTTGTCAAAATCAAAAATTTGCTCCCATTTTTTTCTGCCTGAGGATACTGTATCATTTTTACATAATAATTCATAAAAATCTTTTGCACCTTTACTATTTTTTAACACTATTTTCAAATTTGAAGGTATGTATGGATATGATATATTACTGTTAGTCCTCTCTTGTACATGTTATGAAATGAATTTTCGAATTGCAGAAACTACACTATGGTACTGAAGAAAATTTGTTTTAATATCAAATATTTGTCTAAATTCTTCTAAAGTGTAAAATATATTATTATCTTTTTCTCTAATTATGTCATTTACAATTATGATCCCTTTGTTTTACCATTCTTTAATAAACATACATTTGTTATCTATTGTAAACCTATTATTATACCAAATAGGCATTTCTTTCAATGAAATATTTTGGACCTCATTTATTTTTGATATTTTCTTCCAAGCAGTGAAAACGTCTTTCCAAAATATATTTTTTAATTCCTTTTGACATTCACTTATATATTCTACCCCGCAATTTGGTAACATCCTATCATTAATTTGTTTTTTAAGTATAACTTGCCATTTACTTGTTGACCTATACAATCTTCTGATCCATGTTAATTTCAAAGAATCAATAAAAGATTCTATATGTATCATTTTTAGCCCACCCTCTAGATATTTTTTTATTATGATTTCTCTTTTAATTTTATCAACTTTACCATCCCATAAAAACTTCAATAGTTCTGAGTTTAGCTTTTTAATAAAATTTTTATCTGGATTAGGCAGTGCTATAAATAGATGATTAAATTGTGAGATTAATAATGACTTTATAATGTGAATTTTTCCTATTGGAGTAATTGTTCTTCTATTCCAAGTTTTAATAAGTGTTTTCAACTTGACTAATTTTTTATCGTAGTTTATTTTAATCATTCTATGTAGGTCAATATGAAAATCAATACCTAAAAGGGTGTAAGTCTCTTTCCCCCATTGTAAATCGTATTCTGGACATAAAATCTCATCACTATATGTCTTGTTTCCTATCCATATAACCTGAGTTTTGTTTAAATTCATTTTTAATCCTGACACTTTTTTAAAGTTATTCAGTTCTGTTATTGCTTCTTTCAAGGACTTCTCACTTCCATCTAAGATTAAAGAGGTATCATCTGCATATTGTGAGAGTAAAATTTTATTATTGTCAATATTTATACCTTTTATATTGTCATTATTTCTTATCCTAATAGCTAAGATTTCAGCACAAATAATAAAGATATATGGTGCGATAGGATCACCTTGACGACAACCTCTTTTAATTTCAAAAAATTTAGACATATTTCCTCCTTGATTCACTGAAGAATTTGAATTTTTATGAAAAGTTTTTATCCAATTATTTATATCCCTACCAAATTTAAAGAAATTAAATACTTTATCTATAAATTCCCAAGAGACAGAATCAAACGCTTTTTCAAAATCTATTAATAATAACATTCCAGGTATATCATTCTCTTCTGTAAACTGTAATACATCATAAATCAGCCTAGTATTTTCACCTATATACCGTCCAGAAATAAAACCTGTTTGATCATCATTGATAAGTTTACTTAGAACCTGTTTTAATCTATTAGCAATTGTGCCTGAGGCAATTTTATATATGTTATTTAGAAGAGTAATTGGTCTCCAAAATTGACACATATATTTTGCTTAAAGGCACCTATGAAAGGTCACTCACATGTGACTGCATAGCAGGGGGAGGAGGGAGCAACATATATCAGAAAACGAGAGGAGGAGAGATTGGTCTTTAATTAGTTTGGACTTACACTTGACCCTTAATCTTCCTGCCTTATTTAGGCATTATGTATTGTAGCAATTGTTGTTATGCTTCCATTTGCTTTCACTGAGAGCCTGTCCAGTGCAACACCAACTAATGTAGTTCAACAATCAGTAAGTCTTGCATTGTACTACACACAAGTATGTTCCAGATCTTCTTTTAGATTATTTCACTGACCATACACTTGATCTATATATATGAGACCATTTACATGTATCTGTGTGGGTTGTCAGTACCTCACTTACAGTACAATTTCGTTGTATTAATTGTATCAGATCAATGGATTTTTATCAGTAATACAGGTGCACTGCTACATAGAAAGATGTCCAGGATTAATTAGTTATCTCGGATTATCTCTGGAAAATTATCTCTTGGAAAATATCATGCTCTTACATCACTGAGACAAGTCAGTCCATTGAGCTAGTCTGTTAGAATGTGTCTTCCTAACAACATTTTACTGTTATTTTCTTCTGATTTAAATTTTGCATTTTTATTATTTTCATGAACATGATGTCACAGGTTCTTTGAATTTCTAAGACGAACAACCTTTTAATTCTTTAACACCGTTTATTATATTATAAGAAGGTGACCTACAAAATTAAAATAGATATTCGTACATTCTTCTCTCATACAAATTCATAATAATGTAATTTATTACTATCTGTAATAAAATTAAAAAGTTATACTTTGTATAAACATGTATATATGTACAGTAAAACCTGCTATAGTGGCCACCTCTATATAAGGATTACCTGTTTATAAGGGTCAGTTTTTTCAAGTCCCTTGACTACAAACTTCAACTAAATTGAACCTGTGTATAAGGGTCACCTGTACATAAAGGTCAATATTTTCTGGTCCCTTGGGTGGCCCCTATATACAGGTTTCACTGTATTTATATTTATGAGATTCTCAGATGACATAAGTATCATAATTAAATGTTATGAAGTTTTTACAACTTATTATTTTATATTAAATGATAATTTATAAATTTAAATAATATAATTAGTTTATAAGATAATGTAAGTTTAACTCACCATATAAATGTGAAATTATTTAGATGTAGTATACTTTAGCATCGAATGCTAAAACATCTTTCTTGTGCTGATGCATTCGTCTGAATGTCGTCAGTTAGTTAAAAAGTGCGAGAAAACTCACACAAAACTTGCTTGACCACTCTCATACTTGGACATAACAACTCTCGACCAACAAAATACGAAGACGTAACATCACATGACATAACAATTTAGACAAAAGAGCACATAACATACAGTGACTGACTAACAACAAGTAAACGATAATTTACTACGGACTTAAACGGAGACGAATACTGACCGACAAATTACAAAATATCAAAATCATTAATCAAATAGTAATTAATATTTTGTCCCTAAGACTATTTCATTCTGAAAAGTGGATAAATACAAATATAAAATAAAGCAGATGTATGAGTTAATTATTAGGAACAGGAGAGAGCTGTAATATTGCCACACACATGCATGATTGTGTGTGCTTTCTCAGTGGATAAGATTGCACAAAAAGTCTAGAGAATTATATCATACCTTTTATATCATTATTTTACTGTTTATTGTATGAAGATAGAAGTCTTATATAGCCATATTTTATATTTTTGTTCATCTTTTTATATATCATAACTTTCTTTGTCATTAAGAATATCATTATTATCCTCATCATAAATTCTATTATTATCATCATTATTTATATCATCATCATCAACATCATCATCATTATCATCATCATTAATATTATAATCATTATCATCTCCATAATCATTATCATCATCATCATCATCATCATCATCATTGTTAATATCATCATCATTGTTAATATCATCATTATCATCATTGTAAATATCATCTTCATTCTCATCATTGTTGATATCATCATTATCATCATTGTTGATATCATCATTATCATCATTGTTAATATCACCATCATTATCATCATTGTAAATATCATCATCATTGTTAATATCATCATTATCATCATTGTAAATATTATCATCATTATCATCATTGTTAATATCATCATTATCATCATCATCATCATCATCATTAGCAGCAGCAATATTAATATCATTATTATAATTATCATCATCCTCATTATCAATATCATTATTATTATTTTGAGGACAATGAGTAGTGAACAGCTGATCAGTTTGAAAGTTTTCAGTTTCCAGCTTTAAGAACTAACCCTGCAATAAACCCAATCACCCCCTGGTAAACAATGGAATCTACCTTATTTCTTTGACATGAACCAGTCCAAGGGGTGGTCAAGTCATGATCTAAGTGATATTAGTTCTGGTACATAACAATCAATTTTATCAATCAGCCTATCACACACACTCTATAGTACTTACAGTAATGGCAATTTGGTTTACATTTCACTTCCCAAAGCAAAGCTGTCGTTAGTACATTGTATATACTCTGTAACAGGTTACAGAAATAGATTCTGAAATGATTTCAAGGTAAGTTAAAAGTCAATTTGTACCTATTTAGATTGCAACAGAACACTACTCAAAATTTATATCATGTTGAACCATTGTAGTCTATGAATTACACGACTTCTACATTAGTAGTTCTCTGTTATACTAGAAAACAATCTAGTTCTATCATTTTTTGGAATAATTTTAAGAGATAAATCTTGTCTGTTTCAGTTTGTGTTTTTCTCCGTGACCCAAATGAAGTAGCATCTAGGTGTGAACATAGTAATAAAGAACATTGACAAATCAGCAAGCGCAATATTCATTAGCAGCAACAACATTTTACAACATTTGCTTGAGGAACATGTAAACAGGTTTGGTTTCTTCTTTTATTGTTGTTTTACATTCCACCCAAATTTTTTGATTCCCATGGAGGCATCACGAATGGCAAGCGAATTGCCACAAATTTTGACTTGTGCTATAGATGATCGCCAATGCTGTGAAAGTTCGGTTCTTTAAAGTGCCACCTGCTGCTGTGCCATGCCTACTGTACCTGTATCATTGACAATGTTGACAACAGATTGTACCTGATGACACTGACAGTACTGACAACAGATTGTACTTGTATCACTGACAGTATTGTATCACTGACAGTACTGATAACATATTGTACTTGTATCAGTGACAGTACTGACAACAGATTGCACCTGATGACACAGACAGTACTGACAACAGATTGTGCCTGGTGACATTGACAGTACTGACAACAGATTGTAACTGATGACATTGACAGTACTGACAACATATTATACCTGATGACACTGACAGTAGTGACAACATATTGTACCTGGTGATGCTGAAGGTTTTGACAATAGATTGTACCTGATAACACTGACAGTAACTGTATCAGTGACAGTACTGACAAGATTGTTTTTGATGACACTGACAATACTGGCAACAGATTGTTTCTGATGACACTGATAGTACTGACAACAAATTGTACCTGATGACACTGACAGTATTGGCAACAGATTGTTTCTGATGACACTGACAGTACTGACAACAAATTGTACCAGATGGCACTGACAGTACTGGCAACAGATTGTAACTGATGACATTGATAGTACTGACAACATATTATACCTGATGACACTGACAGTAGTGACAACAGATTGTACCTGGTGATGCTGAAGGTTCTGACAATAAATTGTACCTGATAACACTGACAGTAACTGTATCAGTGACAGTACTGACAACAGATTGTTTCTGATGACACTGACAATACTGACAACAAATTGTACCTGATGACACTGACAGCAGATTGTTTCTGATGACACTGACAGTACTGACAACAAATTGTACAAAATGACACTGACAGTACTGGCAACAGATTGTTTCTGATGACACTGATAGTACTGACAACAGATTGTTTCTTATGACACTGACAACATTGACAGCATACTTTGCTTAATGACACTAACAGTTACTGTATTATATGTCAGTGACACCATGCTGTCATGACTGTCATTTTAAACACTGTCAAGATACAGCGTACAGTGTGTTTGATAATAAACTGTCAGCTCAGTTTGTGTAAAGACTGCAAATTACGTAGGTCATGTCATGGAAGCTAGTTATTACATATCAGAAAACACCCACGAGACAATGACAGAATTAAACTGGAGAGTTTTATGAACAGAATTAATTGCAATACGAAACTGAGAAAGTATGGATCAGACAACTTAATGGCACGCAATTGACAATGGAATCAATGGTAACTTTTTACACAGGAAACACAACATGGATTTAAATCCTAAATACATATCGCACGATTTCGACAAAATTTTTCATGAAAAAAAGTTATTTGCTCTAGTCCTGCATGATTGGTTTCAATATTGCATTCAATTAGTTCATTTTCATATCAACTGGTTCCATTTCCCATCAACAGTAAATCCATCTTGCTTCATTTATATAAAATTGGATTAACACCTGAGCCCCTGTGGTCACATTTAGACTTACCTAAATCAATAAATAGCATGGCCTACTGCCATAATTCAGGGATGAACAAGTTCATAATATTGCATGTGAAATTATTTTTATAAGATTTTGATTCTACATCATACACCCCTGAAATCTGACGGTGGACTTAAACCATTTTTTTAATTCTTTCCATGTAAGGCCCAAAAGATCTATGTAAATCAATATTTTAGTTCCTTGAACTGTGTTCTTGAATATTTTTTCAGTTTTTGGGTTATTTCTTTATGATTGTTTCAAATGTCAAGCTTTGGGCCATGTAATCATTTTTTCTGTGAATATGACGTAAAATGAGGAAACAGGTGTTTCTTAAATCGTGTTACTTCGCTTTATGAAATGACGCCATTAATTTCTCCAAGAAATACAATTCCTGTTGGTGTCTTCATAACATGTAAGAACCATTTTGAAATTTTCATGAGGAAAGGGATATTATAACAGAAAAATTATGAATAAATAAGTAACTTCTGACACTTTGAAAATGTCAGATAGGAAATTTAATTAACGGTACGGTAATATCCTCAAAATTGGAAGAAAAAACCATGTACATGTACGTAAAGTAATCAAATACAGGCATGTTAAACACTTTCCTTTGCCTTTATTAAGTTGCATAATAATTTCTAAATGATGAATTCATATGACTGTTTTGATAATTGTCCTACATAAGCTGTGAAAAAAATCATAATTAGAATAGAATAATACTCCCCCCCCCCCATCCTGCCTAATAAAAATCCAAAATTTGAGTTTAAAAGTATTGTTTGGTAGAGGTCATTTGATTGTAAAACTATCTTTGGAAGACGACATTCGAGTAAATTTAAAATTATTTTTTGGAATAGGTCATTGGGTGCAAACTGAATAAGACACCTCAGCACACACAAATTTGACAGTTCAGTGCATGTTTCACATCTCTTGAAAACATCTGTAATACGTGTACAAGGCCTGTTTTAAAAATATTGTGTAAACAAACAGACGGACAGGATTAACAACGTGACAAGATCTTTCATGACTGTCGCACTTTCACCAGGCAAGTAATCCAATCATCATGCGAAATAAGTTTAATGACCATTGCATGTAACTTTCACGCTGATCTTCCGGAAATTTGCTGTAAAATTTTCAAAAGATTGAGTCATAAGCATTCAGTATGGTGTGACATTTGATCAATAATTCAAAGGTTAGCGGAGGGCTGATATATAAGCTTCTTTATAATCCATGTAGAGCCGGCCTGGCTCAGTCGGTAGCGCGCTCAGCTCTTGATTGAGAGGTCGTGAATTCGAGTCCAGCCGGCGGCAGGTTGGTTTCCTGTCCTTCGGATGAGACAGTAAAAACCGAGGTCCCGTGTCACAGTAGGTGTCGGCATGTTAAAGAACCCTCACTGCTCAACGGCCATAAGTGCTGAGCATAGGCCAAAATTTGAAGCCCTTCACCGGCATTTGGTGACGTCTCCATATGAGTACAAGATTCTTGAGTGAGATGTTAAACAACAATAAACAATTAAAATATCTGAAAAATAATACAGCTAACTCTTGTTATAATAGCCAAGATGGGATCCAGTAAAATTACCTTTTTATCAATTATGCTGAGTTATAAAATTTCCAGCGTTGGCACCAAATAAACCCCTATTAAACGTTAAATCAGTTCATTATGATTGCGTGAATAAAATAAAATGACTACAACAAATAAATTGATTTTAGTTTTATTTTCACCCTATCAATTTAATAAATTATTGCAACAATTTTTCAATTTGTTATGTTTTGCCGTTAAAACAAGTCAATGTGACAGGTAAAATGCATGTTTGTTGTCAGAAATCATTGCCGGTGCCGGAAAGCTGTTATATCAAACAAATTAACATGGATGTAAATTCGTTCCCATGAAATTTCTGCCGTTAACCTGAAAAATGCTGTTATGTAAAGTGCCGTTATAACAAGAGTCAACTGTAATAAGAAAAATCTGCAAAAAAAAATGTTCTGCACATGAAAATTACAACTCTTTAAATGTAGAAATTTATACATAGATTGCAGTTATATCGTAAGCAACATATTCTATCTAAAATAAAAGATGTATATATATATAAATGCCTAACATATTCAGAAACTGTTACAAGATGTTCGGAAACTACTACACGATCTGTGTATGGTACTTTTGTTATAAAGTCATTGATACAAAAAAAAAAAAAAAAAAAAACCCATTGTGATTCCAAATGTAAAATTAGAGTATGTTTCTACCTATAACCCTTGAATGCACTGCTAATTCGGGAAACAATTACACTTCAATTTCTTCATGGATATCTTCTGAATACTTTAATTAAACGCATGCAGATGTATTAACTAGTGAATGTTTGAAAGTAAAATGACAAACAGATAAAAACAGATGTGATGAATTATTTCCGCATTTGTTTTTAGCATGATACAGTTCACCATGTTGTTTTATGCACTTCACACAAGCTATAATTTCTATATGATCACTGGTGTTAAACTGATTGGGGTAACTGCAGTTCCCTCGAACCCAACATGGCAAAGCTTAAGAAATAGGTAAGATCGTTTTATGCTAATTTCTCCATGTAAGTGCGATGTAGTCAGACATTACTCAGCCACAAGATTGATCTGTACAGTTTTGTTGTGCATATTTATTCTAGATACCATACATGGCTTCGTTACCAAAAAAAAAATAGCCATCGAAAATTTTAAGAAGATCATCGTAACTCAAAAAAAAGAGTCATACAAGATAAATTTCATGGAGTTACGATGATCTTCCTAAAAGTTTTACACATGTTTACATGGAGAAATTAGCATAAAACGATCTTACCTATTTCTAGCTTTGCCATGTAGGGATTGAGGTAACTACAGTTTCCTAGATCAGTTTTAACACCGGTGATGATACAGTTCAGTACATTTTTGTACATGCACTTCACACAACTTTTATTGTATACAGTAGAACCTATCTTGAGAGACCACTGTCATTAAAGCCTGCCTGTCTTGAGAGACCACTGTCATTAAAGCTTGCCTGTCTTGAGAGACCACTGTCATAAAAGCTTGCCTGTCTTGAGAGACCACATTCAGAAAAAAAAAAACACCTGGTGAAACAATTATTTCCGTATGACCTCTCATTAAAGACCACCTGTCTTGAGAGACCAAATTTACATTGCAGATTGGGGCAAAAAATAATAGGGGGCAAAAATTTCCCGGTGCCATACGATACTTTGACCCTCGCGATAGAATGATTATCGCACGATGAAGTGACCCCGGGGTCATTCTATCTCGATAAAATGACCCAGGGGTCAAAATATCGTATGACACCAGTATACATTATTTTCTATATACAGTAAAACCTGTATATAGGGGCCACCCAAGGGACCAGAAAATATTGACCTTTATGTGCAGGTGACCCTTATACACAGGTTCAATTTAGTTGAAGAATGCGGTCAAGGGACTTGAAAAAACCGGCCTTTATAAACAGGTTATCCTTATATAGAGGTGGTCGCTATAGCAGGTTTTACTGTATTACAGTTCACCCTGTTGTTATATACACTCGACACAAGCAATATTTTCTTTAATGTCGTAAGTCGTCATGGATACTGCTCTCATTTTAACATTTTGAAAGTGGGTCATCATGATTATGTTCCATGGTTAGAGCATCACATTTAAACCATGAAGTCTCTCACCTCTAGTCAGCATGCTTTCCAGTCTCACTTGAACCTAAGCTCATTTCGTGAGAAAGTTTGCCAGTTTACTTGGAGAAGGCCGGTGGTACAATGTAACCAGGTGCCACCACCATTAAAATCTGGCCGCCACCATATAACTAAAATATTGTCGAGTGTGGCCTTAAACAAAAAACAAAACCGACCATTTTTATTACAACATTTACCTCACAAGAGGGCACCACAGGTTTGATTCTCTATGCGTGTCATACCTGATAATTCTTTAGGCCTTTTGCCCTGTATACCATAATAAACTAGGCTAAATCAATAAAAAACCACAACCGTTTCAATAACTCAGGGGCGATAGGCTTTAGACAAGTGGTTATTTCTTCACTAAGTGCTTGGAATAAGGGGGAAAAAATTAACAGTCTTTCAGATGAGATGGAAAACCAAGGTCTCATGTCATTGAAATTGTGGCACGTAAAAGAGGCATCCCTGTATTGGTGTCGGTCCAATAGCACAGATCAGAATTCGGCAAACCATCGTCGGACAGACTTTCGGCACAAGAATATTACAATACAAAAATGCTCAGTAATATTCATTGATATTTAATTTATCATTTCTCCTGTCTTTCTGCTATTACATGTATGAAAACATAATATTTGTAGAAATATCCACAATTGCCCATTTCGTTTTCTTACGATAATTAATTGGATTGTAATGTATTTTGTAACTGAGCATATTTGCTAAGATTTTATGGAAATTGGTTTCTTAGCAATGGTCACTGAGTGCCTAAATCGCCACATGGAAACCTAGTGATATAGGAAATATCTCCGATAATTTTTTTTATTATTTCATATCGTCTAATTAAAAGTAAACCCAGAAGAAAAATACATTTCAGAAATCTTTGAGTACCATAATTCTGATATGGGCTATTAAACTCCACTGATAATGCTGGGACAGAAATTTACGTGGAAAATTACTTGTTCAGTCATATGGATTCTACTCATCTTGATTTTTATATCTTATGTAAATGTCCGATTCACATAACTCGGCCGGGCGGAGTAACCTTTCGGTTATCATATGGGTGATTCTACTCACTTTTCGATTATGACAAGCTTCAAAGGAATTAAATTTTATACCTCACTAGATACTCTGTGACAAGTAGGGACGATAACTCTAGTCAGTGTAATTTTAATGTTGTTATGCTTTATTACCTAAAATCTAAACTCGGCCAGGTCAAAAAAGGTTTACGAGACTCGACCCCCACCCTGGATTTTCACATACATGCCTGATTTCAGATATATTGGAGCACTTTTAAAAACTCATCACAAATATTCCCACAATGGAAACTGATTATTATCATCAGCTGTTTTAACAGAAAATCGATTAGTTAGACCTTTCCAGTGCAAATTATTGATTACAAAATTGTGTAATAAAAAAAATTGCTTCGTAATCTGAAAGTAAGTCTTCCCTCATCAACTAAACCTCTATCTCCTTTACGGATGATGTGAGTGATGATTTTAACTCACTCACCCCTAAAGACACATTTGGACTGGTCCAAGTCATTGATTTACGGAAGAGTCCATTTTTTCCAGGGGTCGATGAGTTAAAGGTTAAATGAATGTGATTTAATTCTTAAACACCAACAGAAATATGTTTCCTGATTTGTCTCATGAGTTACTTCCCTTGATGTGCCATTATTTAAAAAATATTTCATATCTGAAAGGCTGCTAGTGGAAACTGTCACCCGGAGAAAAAACATTATCAACCGAGAGGCAAGGCAGAGATTTAAAAAATCTAATGACAATATCACTACAGAGCCACTCTTTTGAGACCACATTTCAGTGGCAGATGGGGTGGTCTCTTTTGACATTTTCCACTGTATTAATCAATTTTCTTTATTTGGAAGGATTGAGTTTATGATGTAAAAAAAAAAAAATAATTCAAGCACTTTTTTCTCTCTTCTGAAGTAAGTTGTATGGATAGTAGGAATGAGAGTCGGTTGAAAATACTGAATGCTTATTGACCAATGAAATTGCAATAAATTAAAAAGAGGTGTAATATTATACACTTATTTTACTAGCAATGAGGATAATCGTAAGTTTATTGGTCCCTGAAACACTAACTTTTCCCCGTCACAAAGCACATATACATGTACACAGATTTACCTAGGCCATTTGAGAGTCCGGTTACAGGAACCATTTCAATGCAAAAATGGCTTGTATTTTCCCAAAAAATAAAAAAAAAATTCCCAATTTGGAATCTCAAAATAAAATATAAAGTATTTTCAAACAAATATGTCAAATTAAGCTTTTCTGTTTCTGTTAAATTTTTTTTATATTTTCCCAAATCTTCGGACCTTGGACCCGGAAGTTAGGAGGCAGGAAAATCCCTGATATAGTGCATATAACAAATATTATTTTATAAATCGGCCCGGAGAGGGATGCAAACCTGCCTTTTGCATCAGTGGTCATTTCTTGTATGATAAACAATTATTCGGAAGTCTTGGTGACGAGTCAATGCAAACAGTGAAATAATAGCATAGCATTCCGAAAAATCATATTCTGTGAAACGTCCAAAAAAGAAGGTCTCAATTTTTATAGAAGTATGAGAAATGTTCACCCCCAG
Organism: Atrina japonica; assembly: GCA_030159075.1. Taxonomy (NCBI): domain Eukaryota; kingdom Metazoa; phylum Mollusca; class Bivalvia; order Pterioida; family Pinnidae; genus Atrina; species Atrina japonica. The sequence goes on along the minus strand of BROG01000412.1, from coordinate 205,461 downwards.
ATAATAATTCTTGAAATTAACAACCGGTTAATAGTCCTTTTTCAGACAATTTCATAAAGATAGGTAAATTTATTTATCTATAATTTTATAAAGAAGCTACACACCGAGGTATAATAATCTTATTTGTGTCATGAGTTACTTCCCTTGATGTGCTTGTTAGCAATGTATTACCGATATATACATTTTTGTTTTATCAATGTCATAGGAGCAGCTTGGGTTACAATTTAAATGAGGCAGGGGAGCCAAGAAAACAAATTTTGTAAAAAAAAAAAAAAAAAAAAAAAAAAAAAAAACGAGAATGTTATAACAGTTTTATTTTAACATTCACACAATTTTTTTTTTTAACTGAGGCAACTGGTGAGGCTGGTGGTCTCTTCCCGGGTACATTGTAACCGGGTTCTCTCTTCCACCAATAAAAACTGGCAGCCACCGTGTGACTGAAAAATTGTTATGTGTGGCATTATACAACATTCAAAATTCAAAATTCATACTCATGTCCATAAGTAGAGTCCACAACTTTCTCGTTTATAAGACTCTGTCTTTTTCACAGCTTAGATCTGAGTGCACTTTGTGTAGGAGATGCTTCCAAATGTCTCGAACATCTGAAATCTGACTAGGTTTTGCTTTTACCATGAAACTTACGATTCAGTGCCAGCAAAGTATTTGTCCTATTCATCAGTTACAGCGAAATCTCACGGTGAAATAATTGTATCACTCAAAAATCATCTCATAAAAAGAGATTTATAAAACTAGTTGTTGGAAATAGCAAGGAGAAAATTGTTTTGTATGTAATTATTTTGGTAAAAGAGAAATTACACCACAGGCAAACAGAAAAGGTAATAAAATAATACATTTTACACAATTTGTGCATTTGATTTGGTTGTCTTTTTTTCCATTTTTTATTTGATTATTAAATTTATTGGTAATGAAATATTTTCGACAAAAAATTGATTTAATTTTCATATCAGAAGGAAAATGTAGTACATGAGACATTTATGAAACAGATTATCATTTGTCTCGTTTTCATGCAGAGAAAAAAAGTGTTTTGTTAATTTCATTTATATATTTTTTTCTAGCCTCGTAATACCGTAAGTGTACGAGTATGAAAAAACAAGAGCATGACAATTAACGGAATGGAAAAGTCAACACATCGATCGAACACATGAATAGTTAAACATTTTTCAGCTCCATATTTCAAATTGATTTTGTTTAATATCGGCATAACTGTGAAGATACAATTACTTATACTGATAGTGATCATGAAATTATACAACAGGTTAAATACATTCTATTTACATGGTCTTGTTTTCATTTTTCAGTCATGTGATCAGCAAGGGATAGAATTTAATCTACATCATTGACATGGACGTGCATCATCACTAAATATGGATCGGAAAATAGATAATAGAATGTTATAATTGTTGCATCAATAATTAATACCAATTTCTTTCTCTGTCATGAGGCTAGTTTTGACAGTTACAAAAATCAGAACAATAGTAGCTCTTTTTTTAGCCTGATTACAAGTCGTGCTCTATCAATCGGAGAAAAAAGTCGGAGACAAAGACCATCTAATACATTATTGGACAAATTACACATCGGAACAAAATGTTGGGAGAAATCACTCATATTTATTCAGTGTTATAACAGCGTGCAGGGTTTTGTTTTCACTGGTGTCATGGTGTGCATGCCAGTTCTGGTCGTTAACTTGGATAATTTTTTCTGGCACTAAATGTAACGGGATGCATTGTTAAGTTGCCACGGTGATTTTTCTGGTTGGAGAGAAAAATACTGAAATGTGTGATATTATACTTGTTTTATACACATCAATCTGGAAACGATAAAAAAAAACAAAGCGGGATTAATTTATTTATATGCCTTTATACATCAATGTGAAACATACGACATGGTGAAAGTGATTACAAGTATGAGATGTGTTGGTGGATATAAGTTTTGACACATTGTTATATATCGACATATGGCGGGGAAAGAAGAAAATACAATTTCTCATAAAACACATAAGTGCCGTTGTACATGTTCCGCACAGATATTGATAACAAAAGATATATCCTAAAAGGTCAGGCCTCGAAGTATAGAAAAATCAAAGTGAAGTGGAGATGAAATTTACGACACAATTTGTGATCTTTACATACATGTGGGATTAAACCAACATTGTTTTTATTATTGTACACTGTGTGTGTGTAACAGCTACAGTGAATGTCGCTACAACGGAGTTAAAGAGTTAAGGAGACTGTGATTCTAGTTACTGATTATAAAGTGTCGTTTCCGAGGTGTTCGTTGGTACCTATGATTGATGTCCTAACAATTTTGTGAAACACAGAAACTGATGTTTCTCAGCATCTGTAACACAGTAGCCTATACCTTATCCTACTTTGATATGTAAGACAAATTTGGCAAGTAAGACCGGCAGGTTGCAGCAATCTAATGAAATATGCATTATTATGGACTGGAACTTCTTATTGCCCTTTCAAGAAAGGTGAGGAAAGACTGTCTTCTTTTCTTTCATCTTAATTAACTTTTTTCTTTGGTAGTATTTAAAATCCATAAGAGTTAGCTCTTCTATACATCTGGCTGTAGCCTCGGGGAGCATAGGCTATTGTGTTGAATTATGGATGTCGAGGGACAGCCATCATTGGATTGTTATTCATCTGTCAATCAAGGTACGGGGAACAATCATAATTTGACATCATCACCTGACATTGAATTAACGAACATGGAGAGTGGATCAAATACCGTGACTTCTCCAACTTTTACGGAGTCCCAACACCACAGTACAGATGATACATGTGATGGTGGTGGTGGTGGTGGTGGTAATGGGAATGGTGGTCAGGAAGTGACTTACGAGGCACCACTGCTTCCATCGGAAAACAATCAGTGTGTTAGTTATGATTCGAATGCCGCTTGGATGGAGTTTAAGCCGGTGATTAACCAGATGGATAAAATTCTTGAGGAACGATATAAAGTGAAACCCAAAATGAGTGTAAGAGCAACAATACAAGGAAAAGTTTATAACTTTTTGGAGCGTCCTACTGGATGGAAATGTTTTATATATCATTTTACAGTGTAAGTTACCATGGCAACACAATACAGTAAAATCTGTTTGATTTAATCACTTATGACGTGTTACCACCCAATCCAATTATAATAAATGTAATCAATGATAGGTTTTATATGGAAGCCTGTTATGAAAGAAAGACCCCCTTCCTTAGTTGTTACCATGGAAACCTTGGGTTAATGACATGGGATCATCAGGAAAGGTTAATTAAATCAAAAGAGATAATATTTCCATACTGGCTTTCTTGTCATGTGGTCTTTGCAGTTAGGTTCCATATTCTTCACATTTATAAAATGAACTCTCTCAACCCTTGAAAAACAATGGACTTTACTTCACATCAGTTGCTTGGCCTAGTCGATTATTGTTTTTAGGGGTGAATAAGATCAGAAGGTAACAAGATTCATGATATGTAGGTTAATTCAGACAGGTTTTACTGTGGAGTTTATAAATGACTTTCACATAATCGATTTTTGTTATTTGCAGTAAAACCTCACTTAGGAGACCACCTCACATATTCAGTCTCTTGAAAATTTCTCCATAAATATTAAATGAGTCCAGACCCTCATTCAAGAGATCACCCCAATAATCTGGCCACTTTGAGTCAGTAACATGGTCTTAATACTCAGGGGTTCTACTGTATATATACCATAACATGATAGAAGTATACAATGTCCATAACATTGATATCAAGATATTTACCTAAACAACAAATTTCTAATTTTTGTACCTGACATTGTTTATAAAGAGGTGAACCTGAAAATGACATCAATACACACAGCATAATACACAGAATAATGTGTAAAGATATTTATGTATGAATTGTATCTCAGTATTTGACATTGAGAAGAGATGTGTGTACCTGAACATCACATTACAATTTATTGTATAATGTACATGAGAAGTATGGAACTTAATTAAGACAAACATTCTGTAAATGACATTATATAGAGACATGAGAAGTATGGAACTTAATTAAGACAAACACATTCTGTAAATGACATTATACAGAGACATGGAGCTGAACACACCTGACATTTCTGTATGTGACATTCTGTATAGATATATGGAGCTAAACACATGTTCTGAAAGGAATGGAACTAAACACATAATTTCTGTAAATGACATTATATAGAAATATATATGTACATGTTGCTAAACATCATTTCTGTATGTGACATTACATGTATATAGAGATATGGAATTAAACACATGTTCTGAGAGGTATATAACTAAACACATATATTCTGTAAATGACATTATAAAGAGAGATGTAGTTAAACATTATTATTGCATGTGACATTATGTAGAGATATGGAACTAACATATTTGTTCTGTAAATGACATTATAAATTGATAAGTAGCTATATGTATTAACATTGTCTAACATGTTATTAGCATTTCCCCAAACATAGCATCTCTGTATATGACATCATATACAGAGATACATCCTTAACACAGCATCACTGTACATGACATTATGTAGAGATATTCAGCATATCTGTATATGACATTATATATATAGATACATACCTTAACACAGCATCACTGTACATGACATTATGTAGAGATATTCAGCATATCTGTATATGACATTATATATAGATATATACCTTAACACAGCATCACTGTACATGACATTATGTAGAGATATTCAGCATATCTGTATATGACATTATATATATAGATATATACCTTAACACAGCATCACTGTACATGACATTATGTAGAGATATTCAGCATATCTGTATATGACATTATATATATAGATATATACCTTAACACAGCATCACTGTACATGACATTATGTAGAGATATTCAGCATATCTGTATATGACATTATATATATAGATATATACCTTAACACAGCATCTCTGTTCATGACATTACACATAGAGAGATGACTCCTAGCTAAACACATCTCTGTATATGACATTATGTGAAGCGATATTTCCTCAACACAATATCTCTGTATATGACATGTATAGAGATATGTCCTAGCTTAACACAGCATCACTATATATGGCATTATGTATAGAGATTTGTCCTTAACACAGCAACTCTGTACATGACATTATGTATAGAGATATATCATGACTTAACACAGCATCTCTTTATATGACATTATGTTTAGAGATATGTCCTCAACACATCTCTGTATATGACATGTATAGAGATTTGTACCTAACACAACAACTCTGTACATGACATTATGTATAGAGATATGTCTTTAATGCAGCATCTCTGTATATGACTACATATAGAGAGATGTCCTAGCTAAACACAGCATCTCTGTACATGACTTTACATATAGTAGAGATATGTACCTAATCACAGCTTCTCTGTTCTACATGACATTATGTTTAGAGATATGTCCTTAACACAGCATCTCTATATATGACATGTATAAAGATATCTATCTTGACATTGTATCTCAGTATACAAAATGATAGGCCATATGGTATAAGTCATGTGTGTTATCTCATTTAGTCTTATTCCTACATCTTAATGATAACACTTAAAAAGTCATATATCATCTTCAGGGGTTCAAAATTCTTTTTTAGATCATTAAGTCCGGGACTTGGAGAGTGAATTTCTGACAAGTCCAACTGAGAAATATCAAAGTCCATGCTGAATTTTGTTAACAAGTAATACATTAAAATTATAAATGAGTGCAGATGAGGCAAGTCCCTCGGACCTCAATTAACCAAGTCCCGGACTTGGGATTTGGGGAAATTTTGAAATCCTGCATCTTTGTAGTTAACCTACAGTAATACCAAAATTTAATTGTGCACTGCAGTCCAAAATGTTAAACTAATTAAAACTTAAAACATATGATTTAAAGCTGAACTCTCAGTTTTAAAGTATAGAAATAAAGATTGGATATACAACATTGACTTAAAGGGGCATTTAAACTGTATTCACTCCAAAACATTATTTCAATTTTTTCTACTTTTAGTACATTACTTGTACTGGATATATAATAACAAATAAAAGCTATATACAGGCATAAAAAATCTTATATTCCTATATATTTTGTGAAATTTAGATCAAGTCCAGTGTGGTATTCATATAAAAATGGTAAGGTTGAGTTAATTAATTACAATTGAAAAAGGGCCAAACATGAGTTTCTCAATCACTTTTCCCAAAATATATAGGAATTTATTAATTTTATGCCCGTGTATATTTTCTCATTTTTGTTATTTTATATTAACTTAAATAGTGAAAAGAAGCTTTTAAAAAAAAAAAAAAAAAAAACGGCTAATGCTTCTTTAAAGCTGACATTACAATTTAAAAAATTATAGTAACTATGAATGCATACAACAATATTTTGATTGTTTCCCTTTCTGGGGTAATTAACCAAATTTGTGAATTGTAGAGTAAATGATTTATTATATCCCAACAGGCAAGTAAGGACACCAAGTACCATTATGCATCCATGACTGCATACCGGGGTCACATTGAGGTCACAATTTATCAGTTTATAAAAATATTATCATGCCATATAGAATCATTGTTCAAGGTGTGAGTTCTTTAATGCATTTCTTTTGTGTTAAAACTGTTGCTTTGGTGCATTTTGCACACGAGAGCCTGAAGCCATTGTTAAATATAAATGTAAGAATATAATTTAGTTTTGAAGTTTAATTGATACATTTATAGCTATTATTTCCTTTCATAAATGTCTGGCCTTTTTAAAATAGCCTGCCGAATATCAAATATAACTATAAGTTTAAGAACAAAAGAACAATATAATCAGTGACTAGTCATTGCATTGATGGGTGGCCAAGGTGTAACATTTGGTCTAAATTTATCTATATTTCCTGCAGCAATTAACGACCAAATCAGTTTTATAGCTAAATGAAAGGCTAACAACATTAAGGTGTCTGTCTGACTAATTTTGAATCAACTATAGACAGAGAGGTCTGTCTGTCTAGTCAGGAATTATTCTACAGAAAAAAGAGTGTTCAGTTAGTGCAGTACATGCATCAAAGATCTTAAATATTTCTCTGGTTAAACATCAGTGTTCTGTAAGACAGAAAAAAGAGTGTTCAGTTAGTGTAGTACATGCATCAAAGATCTTAAATATTTCTCTGGTTAAACATCAGTGTTCTGTAAGACAGAAAAAAGAGTGTTCAGTTAGTGCAGTACTTAAATATTTCTCTGGTTAAACATCAGTGTTCTGTAAGACAGAAAAAAGAGTGTTCAGTTAGTGTAGTACATGCATTAAAGATCTTAAATATTTCTCTGGTTAAACATCAGTGTTCTGTAAGACAGAAAAAAGAGTGTTCAGTTAGTGCAGTACATGCATTAAAGATCATATATATTTGTCTGGTTAAACATCAGTGTTCTGTAAGACAGAAAAAAGAGTGTTCAGTTAGTGTAGTACATGCATTAAAGGTCTTATATATTTGTCTGGTTAAACATCAGTGTTCTGTAAGACATGAAAAGAGTGTTCAGTTAGTGCAGTACATGCATCCAAGATCATGAATATTTGTCTGTTTCCACATCCGTGTTCTGTAAGATGAGTTCTAATAGCACAATTTTTGGCCAGTTGCGATTGCAAAACATACCAGTCTACAAACTGATGACGTCCGTCTCTTTATCTGTCTGCATCAACATTTTTTTTAACTGTTGGACGTAGGTCTGTTGTGAGAAAAATCATATAGAGTTTCACAATTCAACTTCACATGATGAGGTTAGGGTTCACAAGATGACAATAGATGACCATGACCTTCAAGTTTGATCAGGACCATTGACCTTGACCTCTTGTGGTTTAAATCCTGTTGTATATTGTCAAATCTGTTTGGTCCTATGCATATAAAATGCAATCTAGCTACATGTAACTACCTGTTTATGGAAAGCGTATTTGAACCATGTATGAAATAAGATGCTCATTCTACATGCATCAAGTATCTATGGAACAGACTCTATTTGCCTTTTTATAATCTATCTGTTCGCTAAGAACAGATGCTATCTTGTTATAAACATCTCATTTTATTATATGAGGACCTAGTGCACTGAGAATAGATGTTAAATTGTTATAAGCATATCAATAATCAAGTTAATACGGAGAGAACTAGATCACTAAGAACTAAATGCAATCTTTATTATAAGTATCTCAATTTGTTATATAAAGAACTAAGAACAAATACTAACTTAAATAAACATCTCAATATATTATATAAAGACAGATGCTAACTTGTTATAAGCATCTCAAGTTATACAAATGCAGTCTTTGTTATAAGCATCTCAATTTATTATATAAAGACCTAGTTTATTTAAAAACAGATACTAACTTATATAAGCATCTCAGGTTATTATATAAAGACCTAGTTTACTGAAAACAGATACTAACTTATATAAGCATCTCTAGTTATCATATAAAGGCCTAGATCACTAAGAACAAATGCAATCTTTGTTATAAGCATCTCAATTTATTATATACAGACCTAGTGCACTAATAACAGATGCTATCTTGTTATAAGCATCTTCAGCTATTATATAATGGTTCATTAAGAACAGATGTTAACTTGGTATAAGCATCTCAAGTTATTATATAAAAACTTAGACCACTAAGAATGGATACTTAATTGTTATAAGCATCTCAAGTTATCATATAAAGATCTATTGCACTGAGAGCAGATACTAATTATGTAATAAGTGTCTCATGTGTCTCTACTAAGACCTAGTAGGGAATTATATCCTAGGTGTCTCCATATATACTAGAACCTAGTGCACTGAGAGCAGATACTAATTATGTAATTAGTGGCTCATGTGTCTCTACTAAGACCTAGTAGGGAATTATATCCTAGGTGTCTCCATATATACTAGAACCTAGTGCACTGAGAGCAGATACTAATTATGTAATTAGTGACTTGTGTGTCTCTACTAAGACCTAGTAGGGAATTATATCCTAGGTGTCTCCATATATACTAGAACCTAGTGTCTCTACTAAGACCTTGTAGGGAATTATATCCTAGGTGTCTCCATATACACTAGAACCTAGTGTCTCTACTAAGACCTAGTAGGGAATTATATCCCAGGTGTCTCCATATATACTAGAACCTAGTGTCTCTACTAAGAACTAGTAGGGAATTATATCCTAGGTGTCTCCATATATACTAGAACCTAGTGTCTCTACTAAGACCTAGTAGGGAATTATATCCTAGGTGTCTCCATATATACTAGAACCTAGTGTCTCTACTAAGACCTAGTAGGGAATTATATCCTAGGTGTCTCCATATATACTAGAACCTAGTGTCTCTACTAAGACCTAGTAGGGAATTATATCCTAGGTGTTTCCATATATACTAGAACCTAGTGCACTGAGAGCAGATACTAATTATGTAATTAGAGGCTCATGTGTCTCTACTAAGACCTAGTAGGGAATTATATCCTAGGTGTCTACATATATACTAGAACCTAGTGCACTGAGAGCAGATACTAATTATGTAATTAGTGACTTGTGTGTCTCTACTAAGACCTAGTAGGGAATTATATCCTAGGTGTCTACATATATACTAGAACCTAGTGCACTGAGAGCAGATACTAATTATGTAATTAGTGGCTCAGGTATCATAATAAAACCACGGTCCGGAATCACTATGCTCTTTCCTACCTGTGGTCTCATGCAACCAAAATCTCTCATACATATTTTTATTATTCATGAATCCTCAGCCAATGCGAGTAAATGGTGCTTGCATTCATCAACCAATCAGATCCAGGGTTTTAAACAATTTCAGAATTGTATTGAATCAACAGACTATACGAAAACTTTCGTTGCCGATCAAAATTACTGTGATTGGATGAGTTGGACAATACCTACACCTTATAAATATTCTTTAGCTATGAGAGATTTCGGTGGCTTGAGACCACGGGTAGGAAAGAGCAAAGAGACCGTGTTTTTACGATGATGGTCAGGTGTTTAATTTACTAATACTGAGTGCATAGGTGATTCATGATAATTATGCTTTTTACTAATTATAGAATTTTCCAAATAATAAATATTTTAGTTACAGGGTATGGCGTATGGGTTTTTTTCATCTTGAAACAAGTGTATGAAAATGTTGATAACTTTGTATGATGTCTAATACTTTTTGTCATAGTTTATTGATGAATAATTGAAGCAGTCGTGGACAGCTGTTCACCCATCTGTTCATCTCGACAAATATCGTAAAAAAAAAATTGAACCGATACCTGGATATCTGAAATAAAACCATAAATATGAAAATTTATCCACATATTGTTTTATGTAGTAAGTAAACAATTGTTACAGAATCTGTTTATATTGAGGCCCCATAAAGGGACACTTATGTCTCAAAATCTTTGTGAAGTAGCATTAGATTTCTTCTTTATTTTTTTCTCTGACAGATGTTTCTATGAATTATTAATTTTGAATAGTATTCTTGCAAGTAAAATTGTGATAATTTTGAGCTTCAGTTTTTTATTTCATGGCGTTTCTCATTAAATATTTACCCAAGACACACATACATTTTTACAATTTCGAGTGTGTTTGTGAGATGAAGTTATGTAATGATTCACACACAAAAAAAATGATTTGACGCCTTATCATCTACGTCATATGAATATTTTGCCAAAACGCACTTCAGAATCACAAAAAGCGCCAAATTGGATCAAGTTTTTGTCAATATATTGAGCGAATTTCATCAATAGTGTATGTTTGGTTGGTTCCTTTTTCGCCTCTTTGTGTTACTGTCTGAACCTCTTCATTGATTACATATTGTAAATACATGAGATAATTGTTTCTGATAATAGGAGAACCGGACAGTATCTGGCTATTCTGTAAATTGGTCACTAATGAAAAATCGTACTTGCCCACCTAAAATACTTTGAATGATAAATCATTGTGAGTGAGTTTCTGTTGTAATTTGGCTCAGTTCTACATCCCTAAAAGTACAGCAACCTAGCTATTGATCCATATGGAACGTTTAGATTGGTCCACAAAAATACGTAAAAAACGTTTTGTGTTTCAAATCGGGGAGTGAAAGTTGGAACCAGCAATTCAATCATGACATTTGGTTCTCACAGATTTTAAGTAGGCACATACCTAAATCAGATAATATGAGTACCGATAATAAGAAGAAAAAATCCGGGCTATATGGTTGACAGATATGGCTGACAAATATGGTTGACAAATATGGCTGACAAATATGGTTGACAGATATGGCTGACAAATATGGCTGACAAATATGGTTGACAGATATGGCTGACAAATATGGCTGACAAATATGGTTGACAAATATGGCTGACAAATATGGTTGACAGATATGGCTGACAAAAATGGTTGACAGATGTGGGTGACAAACATGGTTGACAGATGTGGCTGACAAATATGGTTGACAGATATGGCTGACAAAAATGGTTGACAGATGTGGGTGACAAATATGGTTGACATTGCCTCATTACTAATGTATTTGTTACATCAATACAGCAGCACCTTTCTGAAGAGACCACCATCATGGAAGATCACATTTAGAAAATCTCTTGGTTAAACAATTTACAGGTCACATTTTCGCAAAAGTTAGTCGAATTTCTTGACGTCACAATGCATTTTCAATGTTTGTCCAAGGTATGACCAAGGTTTCGAATATTGTGACATCATCATATTTAAAAATTGTTTGCACATAAATGGAAAGGTCAATTCCTTCATTCTGACCCCCTCCCCCTCCCCCGTGAAAGACCACCTGTCTTGAGAGACAATAAAATCATGGTAGATGGGGTGGTCTCTCAAGACAGGTGCCACTGTATATCCAAATATCAAAATTAAACTCTTTTACCCCCTAAGTATCTAAATGGTATGCTCCTTTCTATTGTCTTGGACTAGTCTATTATGGTCTGTAGGGTTGAAAGGGTAAATTAAATTTTGAAATTTGATCCCTGGTGACACTTTTAGGACTCCAATAATTAAATTTTATTTACGAATTACATATAGGCTTGCTTTCCTTTGACATATGCTTTTCTTGTCCTTTGGATGAGGCTGTAAAATCTGAGGTCCCGTATCACAGTAGGTGTCGGCACGTTAAAGAACCCTCACTGCTCAATGGCCGTATGTGCCGAGGATGGACCAAAATTTGAAGCCCTTCACCGGCATTTGGTGATGTCTCCATATGAGTTAAAGTTTCTTGAGTGTGACATTAAACAACAATACAACAACAACAACAAAAAACCCAAAACAGAAAAAATATACATGTATACTGAAATGAAAACAAACCACACATAAAAAGATAAATATATACAATGTACAAACAAAAAGCAAATTGCAAAAAATTGGCATCATAATCATCATTTTTCATTATTTTGGTCATCATTAGCATCATCGTCATTTTCATTAGCATCATCATCATTTTCATCACCATCATCGTCAATTTCTGTAAATCATCACATGCTCTGTGTTAAGTTAGGTAGTAAGTAAGAATAATGATGGTTTTGTAATTATTAGGATTTCTGAATGACATTGAGAGATAGCATACAGTGTAGGCTAATACCGCAGCGAGCTTTTGATTCATAGCATCTTTCGAAGCTTTTCTATGTACACGACCTTGATATTTCTCATACGCAGCAGTGACTGCAGATAGGCATGTGCATCGTTATTTGAAGACTCGTAATGATACCTATGAAATCGACATCTTGCATACCTGGCATTGTTGACATCTGTCAATGTATACACTTTAATCATGTGTTATGATCTAATTCACATTTTTGTGGAACTATATTTGGACCCGTGCCCACAATGCATAGGTTTTGTTTGTAGTATAGTAGACACCTAGGTAGATGAATTATCTCCCTTTAAAAATTTAGGTACGATATGCCACTCACAATGAGAAAAGGATATGGCATTAGTATTTATCGGGGATCACAGGAGAGGGGGTTCATTTGATTGGATCTCGATCCCTGTTTGGTCATACAAGACAGGGGGAGATGAGAAAGGAGAAACTTCAGATTTTCTGCCTATGTAAATCAAGTCAAAATCATCAGTGATATGAAACTTTCAATGGTACAGGTATAGTTGTGTTGAAGTTTTAGTGTCTGAAAGCAGGAAATTTACATTTTCTTGCATGTTGAATTAAAATATTATGAAAGAGCATTTCCCTGGATATCTCAAAACCTGTATTTTCTTCTTGTATGTGTTATAGCTGCTGAAATTGCAGAAAAAAATAATTGTTCTATCGTTGTGATAATTTATAGTGAATGAGCAAATTCAATTTTTTTCTAATTAGAGATATGCAAATAAGGTACACATACAAGTTTGTTATGCAAATTTATGGAGGACCAACATAAATGTAACTTGTTAGTCTGTTGTAAGACATATAAAGATTCCCTCACAAGTCTTATTTATTTAGTTCCTTGCATGTTTATGTATTGATGCCTCGTAAGTTCATTTATTGATAACTCAAATGTCCCTTGTAAGTTTATTTACTGATGCCTCAAAAGTCCCTTGTAAGTTCATATATTGATGCCTCATAAGTTCCTTGTAAATTCATGTATTGATGCCAAAATTTTATTTGACAAATTTATTTATCAGTAAAAATCTGAAATGGCCATTAACTTTGACATAACCAGAGTTTTGAGATATCCGATTTTTACAATACAAGATTCCACTGTAATTATTCAAAATTTCCATAAATCTACATATTACCCTATCAGGTTAAAATTCTTACCCCAATTATAGCTAAAACAAATTAGATTTTAAAACCTACGTGTAGGTCACATGTCATGACAGACATGACACGTTAAAGAGCCCTCCCTGAATTAGTAAAGTTCCATAACATACATGTAGGTCAAATTTTGTGGCATTGCACTTGACGAAAAATCTTGGTAGACGTGAAAACATCAATAAAACAAAATAAAAAATGAAAAAATTAAAAGTACATCCTCACATTCCTACGATTGTTCTGTAGGACAAAAGCTCATATCAATAGCGTTTTATGGAAATCTATATTTGCTATAGATCGTTACATGTTAGTGCATCGGGAAGTTTAATTTTTGCATCATACAAAACCTGCTATTGTGTAACACCTTGTTTTGTAGGTTATTGCGGGATCTATGCATCTTATTACCTTGATTGTTTGATATTTATGTATGTACAGATAAAATGGCGGTCGTCAGGTGTCACATTAGCTTAGGTAAGCTGTATGTGATTAAGCGATTTGTCAATATTATTTTTAGATTTGAGGGGACCTCCGTGCTGGAGTGATAAGAGAATCACACTTAAAGCCATGAAGTGTCTCACCTCAAGTCAGCGCAGGTGCAGGCCCTGATCTAGTTGGAATCTAAGCTGATTGTGTGAAAAATTTGCTAATTGACCTATCACCAAATGCCCAACACGGCACATTTTGGCAAATTTTTCCATTATGACATCACAATTAAATGGCCTGTCAAACACTGGTGTGATCATGAAATCACAATCGAATGACGTCAAAAAAGCACATGGACGGCCATGTGGCAGACACTTGGAGATAGGTCAATTTACTTGCAGAGGGCCAATGGTGTCTTCACAGGAATATTGTAACTGGGTTCTCTACCACATTACTGAAAAATTCTGGAGTGTGGTTTAAAACAGCTTTTGAACAAATATGTCTTTTTGTTAAGATTAATAGAATCTTACTTAGGTGTGTGGAGTGGATAAGTAAATCTTGGCCCGAAAGTAAGAATCTGGTTGTACAATCCGAGGGTGTCCCCTTGATTGGACTTTAATATTCTTCCCACAAAGGTTGAGATTTTTCTTTCCACTCAACACACCTATGTTTGATTGTTTTTCTCCTACGATTCAAATACATGTTTATGCATGTAAATAAAACCTGATGCAACTTTAATACACCGTATTTTGATCACATAGAAATACTTCGTTATAAAATTATATTGTTAGGTCGTAGTGTGTGTAATTTGTCTACACCCGAGGATGTGAACAGAGAAATTCTGGCTTGGCAACATGGTAGATATTGTGTTTCCATGTGTCATAAACACATATGCTCTTGTGTATATGTACTTAAGATCCTGCATTGTGATTCGGAACCCCTCTGTCCGTCATCTGTTTGTTGGTCTGTGTATTCATCTGTCCAGTCTGTCTTGTTTGTCCATCTGTCCGTCGGTCAACACTTCGGTTGTAACACAATACAATGCAACTTGAGTTGTTCCCAACATTTTCATATTTTATGCATAGATGCAGGATAATGAGTGAAAGATACCTATATATTTTAGGGTCAAAGATTAGGTAACATCTTCCATAAAAATTAGAGCTAACTTTTTAACCATAGGGGATAGTGGATTCATACATTTGTATTTGACACAAATACTCCATTAATGAAACCGTTTTGAATGACGCCAAGGGTGTCTTTGGCGGAATGTTCTTGACATGATAACACTGTTCTTGAGTAAGAAAGCTCGCCCAAATGCGAAGAACATCGAGTGGGAACACTGTTCTTGATAGAAATTTGAACTCCATATCAGGTGTGAGAAAAACACACATGGCCAACCATCTTGTTCTCCATCGTGTTCTCACTAACTGGGTGAGATCTGATGAGAACCTGTTCTTGTACCACACGAGAGTCACCATTTTGTATCTGCTCAAGGACACTCGTAGTGTTAGTACTTATAACTGGATCACTGGCGTTATACATGTAGATATATGTGGGGATACATACTTCCTAACAAATATTTTTTTCAAAATCCCGAGAAATTAATGTCCAGTAAAAGTAAAGACCAGCTTAAAGGGGCACTAGCTTACCAAAAAAATAAAATAATAAAAAAAATATAAATGTATTTAAATTTTTTCTTATTTTACCATTTGTACTTGATGTACAATAACAAATAAGACCTATACACAAGCATGAAAAATCTTATATTCCGATATATTTTGTGAAAATAAGGTCAGGTCTGGTGCGGTATTCATCTACAAATATAGGTGTAATTGGCACATCCGGGTAGAGTCAAAAACCAAAACGATACCAAAATTAGGTTGTACAGGTAAAACATATTGCATTGCATGGACTCCATGCATTACTTTTGTGATGACAAGTGGCTTGCACCCCTGTTATGATTTGATTTAGACTCGTTGTGTTTGTAAACATGTGCCAATTTACCTTGGTAGACCTGTAGTAAGTTGAGTAAAATAATTGCAATTGAAAAAGTGTCAATCCTGGGTTTCTCGAGAAATTTTCACAAAATATATAGGAATATAAGAATTCTTATGCCTGTGTATATCTCTTTTTTTGTTATGGTATATCAATTTTAGTATTTAAAAAACGGGGAGAAATGGAAAAAAAAAACATAGCTAATGCCCCTTTAAGATTTCTATTAAGTGATTGAATGGTTAAAGGCTCCCAACATCCCATCACTGACCAATCAAGTATCACATCACTGATTAACAGAAAAAGGGATGCAAATACTTACAAAACATTACAAAACGTAGTGTAACTAAACTGGGGTGAGAATCTCGAGAGTTTGTCTTAAAACTCTCTCACAACAAGAAGAATTCAAAATATGTACATGTATGCATATTGTGTGGGGAACATGATTTCGGCACCACTGTGGTATCCTTTTGTCATCTGTTCGCAGCATGATCGGATTTCTTATGTACAGTGAAAACAAATTACATCATATATCTCTTTCAAGATAATTGGCATGCAATCAACGTCTAATCCCTTTCATGCTTTATGATGTTCTAAATTATGTTAAGTGAGAATAAATGACAGGCTTTATCTCTCATGTTTTAGCTAATTAGGTTGTAATGTATTCACAATTCTAATCCATAGATACTCTTTGCACTGTTAGAGCCATTTTTAATAGTCACCTCATTTTACTGGCCACCTGTATAACGTAGCCATATTTTGTGGACACTCAGTCAATAGACCATTTTCGAGTTGTCCGATTCCGTTCAGTTTCATCACAATAGTTTGTACTTGGACTACGTGACGTCAACTGAAAGTTGGGCAAGGTCGTTTCAGGTCATGTAATATTTTCATTGACGATATTCAGTGATATCTTATTTCACTTCATCTGTGAGGAATTAATTTTAGTTAAATTACCCCTCTTGTAAATATGCAAAGTGTCATCACTTTCCTGTAATCAAATTTTCAAATCTTGCACCTATTACTTCATGATATTAATATTCCTGGTCATAGAGGCGATAAACTGCTTATCCGGAATATAGTGATGCCCTACTTAGCTCTTTGAAACCGCACTCTATTATGACGAATCGTGACGTAACAAGACAACTTGAAAATGGTCTTTTAAATCAGATTAAAAGTTGACAAGGTTCAAACCATAATAGACTGACCCAAACAATGGAAAAAAAACATTTTTTTAACTCACTGAGCCCTGAAGTCACATTTGGACCTGCCCATTTCAAAGAATGGTTAAGTTCATTGTCAGAATTCAGGGGTGTATGACTTAGAATCAAAATTTTATAATGATTTAAACGTAATATGAACTTGTTCACCCCTAAATTATGAGAATAGACTGTACTATTTATTGATTTGGGTGAGTCTAAATGTGACTACAGGGGCTGATGAGTTAAGGGTTGTAGGATATACAGTGGAACCTGCCTAGAGAGACCACCCAATCTGCCACTGAAATGTGGTCTCCTCAAGACAGGTGGTTTCTTATAAGAGGTTTTATATAAAGGGTTATGTAAGTGCTGCCTTATTGTGGTCTCATAAGGCAGGTGGTTATTTTGTAGATCCTATGTATAAAGAAAATGAATGAATACTTTTAAATTGCTAATGGTTTGCAGCTACGAGGATTAAATTATGCAAATTTTTATAGTGAAAATTCCCATAATTTCTGAAACATTGATAAAATTCCCCAATTCTTCAACATGGGATGAATGAATAGAGCAGTCTTGCTTTAAACCATGACCATTCTCACCACTGGCCACTGCTGGTTTACAGGTGTCCCACTGGAACCTTAGCTGATTTTTTGTAAGAAAGTTTGCCAGTTTACTTGCGGAAGGCTGGTGGTCCGTCTTTCCAGGTACATTGTAATCAGGTTCTCTCCTCCACCACTAAAAACTGGTTGCCACCATATTACCGAAAAATTGTTAGAGTGAAGCATGGTACACCCATAGAAACAATAAAAAGAAAATGACTTGTTTCATGTATCCTTTATATAAAACAATTGGTCTTTACTTTAAATCTGTGACACAGATTAGTTCAGTTGCTTCTATAGGGATGTTTGAAGTTTGAAATAATAAAGCAACTTGAAAAGAAATCAGATTTTGTTCAAGCACTGATCAGATATTTATTGTAAATGAATGGATGAAGAAATGAATAATTAGTTAATTTTCTGAGTATCCTTATTTAGCACTGGACAGTCTTACAGTAGGTGCATCATCTCTAAATGTCAAAGGCTAAGCAAGTATTTTGTTGAAGCATCACAAAATAAAAATACAGTGAAACTTATATATAACAACCTCCTTAGGGGGAAAACTGGTCTTTATAGAGAAGTGGTCTTTATATAGGGATTGATTTGTACACAAATGGTGCTATTGGGGACAGCAAAAACTGGTCTTTTTTACCAGGTGGTCTTTATACACAGGTGGCGGCTAAAGCAGGTTTTACTCTTTTGCATTGAGATATGTCTATAGCATAGGTAACATTTTACTGCACTTCACCCATAGCTGGCGAATATGGCCAAAGAAGTGAACAGTTTTTAGTGGAAACATACATTGCATTAACCATGTCACCCCGACACCCCCACCCACCCAAAATAATGATATTCTTTTCCTATTGCATAACATATATATGGTCTAAAACCTACTTTGTTGTTCAGCTTGCGTAATGTCGTAATAAAATGTGTGATTAAGATTTATCAAGTTCTTTGTTGGGTACACAATTGACAAGTTCTAAGTTAACTGCAGTATGTGTTGCATGAGAAGATATATTCTCATTTGAAATAATCTTCTGTTGTGACATTTATTATGTGATTAAAGACTGGTAAATCAATATCAGACCTTCAAAAGATCATGGAGTTAAAACAATCAATGCTTGTGATC
Source organism: Atrina japonica (assembly GCA_030159075.1). NCBI lineage: Eukaryota > Metazoa > Mollusca > Bivalvia > Pterioida > Pinnidae > Atrina > Atrina japonica. The sequence continues at coordinate 186,379 of BROG01000412.1, read as the reverse complement.
ATGTTTTTGAGATGATGAACTCGTTGATGGTTTGTTAAAATACGGATTCATATAATTAACTGTTTGATAAAGTATGAATTCTACTGATAAACTGTTCAATAACGTACTGATTCATCTGTTTGTTTGACAAAGTATGGATTCATGTGATAAATTGTTCCATAATGTATGGTTTCAGCAGATATTCTGATAAAGGATAGATTCATCTATTAAACTGTTTGAAAAGTATGGATTCATCTGATCGTCTGATAAAGAACGGATCCAACTGAAAAACTATCTGATAAAGTACAATTTATACTAATCAACGATAATTGATAATTGTCAAATTATGGATTAATCTGATTAATGTTTTGATAAAGTATGGTTTCATCTAATCAACTTATTATTATTTTGTGTTTCCATGGATTTTTAAATTGTATTATCTTTATGGTTTTTAAAATTTCCTGATTTAAAGGGAATGTGAAAATATGTCTCATACCTTGATTGGTTTAGATTTTATGCTGTTTTTAGACACAGTCAGTATAAATTTTCAGCTATATTTTGATTGCCAGTTCTTATTACGGGGAGGGAGGGAGGGGGGGGGGGAGAAAAATGAATGCTACAGTGTGTCTGAGATAAGACGAGCAGCTCTGAGACCTCATAAATATTATGTAGAACTTTAAACATTTATCTGTTTTCTGTAGAGATACAGTTTTATTCCTTTATTTGTCTCACCGTAGTTCTACATCTGACAAAGAATTTTACATGGATATATCGCCAGGTATTGGTGAGATGTGATAGGCTGATCATAGATATCAGGTCAACACAGTGGCATGTAATAGGCTGATCATAGATATCAGTTCAACAAAGTGGCATGTAATAGGCTGATTGTAGATATCAGGTCAACACAGTGGCACATAATAGGCTGATCATAGATATCAGGTCAACACAGTGGCACATAATAGGCAGATCATAGATATCAGATCAACACAGTGGCATGTAATAGGCTGATCAAAGATATCAGGTCAACACAGTGGCATGTAATAGGCTGATTGTAGATATCAGGTCAACACAGTGTCACATAATATTCAGATCATAGATATCAGGTCAACACAGTGGCATGTAATAGACTGATTGTAGATATCAGGTCAACACAGTGGCACATAATAGGCTGATCATAGATATCAGGTCAACACAGTGGCATGTAATAGGCTGATCAAAGATATCAGGTCAACACAATGGCATGTACTATGATAATCATAGATATCAGGTCAACACAGTGGCACATGATAGGATGATCATAGATATCAGGTCAACACAGTGGCACATGATAGGATGATCATAGTTATCTTGTACATGTATTATAGTAAAAATCCATGTAACTTGGTAGGATGGTGTTCTCATGAACCCTTTCTTGACCCAGGCAGGTTTAAATTTTAGGTAACAAAGCATAAAAGCATTAAAGTTACAATGGCAAGTGAAATCACTCCGTCTTGTCTCTGAGCATTCAGTGAGAAATAAAACGTCTTTCCTGTGAAGCTTGTCATAATAAAAAAAAATGAGTAGAATCATCCATATGACAATCAAAAGTTTACTTCATCCCGCCAAGTTATAAAAATCTGGACAATAGGATCATAGTTATCAGGTCACCACAATACAATATATATTCAGGTAATCCAGAGCCTTTGGTTTTCTTTGTCCTTTGATCATTCCCGATATTTGACAAGTAAATCGGCTAAAAGTTGACATACATCATTCTGATTGGAAGATCTTATTTTATATGAGTGACATAGGACAGATTGATCACGATGATCTTGTATTAGATAGATAGAATCTGTCTCCAACATACCAGATTGTATGAATTTTATCACTTTAGTGGATATTAGCTGTAAAAGTTTTCCATCATAATTCTTTACTTCAGAATCATAATGGTTAGATAGTTTCATTTTTTTTTTTTTACGAAAGGTAGCTAGATCTACAGATAAATTTTATTTCGACGGCCAGTAATTGATTTTTTAATTCTGTATAATTGGAAATTTTCGCTCACGTTTAATTTTCACCGTATTCGCTTATAGAGGAAAAGGCAAAATTAAAGGGGGACACTAGCATTAGCTGTGTTTACCAAAAAAGACCATTTCTATTTTATCTACTTTTACTACTTGTACTTGATGTACAATAGCAAGTAAGAACTATACACAGGCATAAAATAATCTTATATTCCTAAATATTTTGTGAAAATAAGGTCAGGTTCAGTTTAGTATGCATGTACAAATAGTAAGGTTGAGTTAATCCATTGTAATTGAAAAAGTGACAAACCTGGGTTTATCGAGCAATTTTCACAAAATATATCGGAATTTAAGACTTTTCATGCCAGTGTATATCTCTTTTTTGTTATAATATATCAATCTAAGTAGTAAAAAAAGGAAAGAATTTAAAAAAAAAACAAAACAAAAAACCACAGCTATAATGCTCCTTTAAAATGAAAGTGAAATTTTCAAGTTAAATGATTGAAGCTGGGACAAAGCATGTACAGTGAAACCTGTATATAGGGGCCACACAAGGGACCAGAGAATATTGACCTTTATGTGCAGGTGACCCTTATACACAGGTTCAATTTAGTTAAAGTATGCAGTCAAGGGACTTTTTAAAACTGGCCTTTATAGACAGGTGATCCTTATGTAGAGGTGGCCGCTATAACAGGTTTGACTGTACACTGTACATGAGGCTCTGTACGTGATTTAGGGTGAATTTAAGACACGGGGTGGGGGTTAAAGTATGTTTTCAGTCAGAAAAGGGCGAAAATAACACATATAGGGGCAAACATTTCCAGGTGTACAGTTTTTTTTATTATTAATTAGTTTAAGTTATCAACAAATTTTGTTTTGATTTCAAATTTTGAAGCAAATACATGCACTAGTCTTTGAATTAGATGATGTCAGTCTGTGTTTGTCAACAATTAAAAACTCATCAATCGTTTAGGAGGGTTGCAAACCATGCATCCCTTCATCCTGACCTCTCTTGCACTGACCATTCTCTTCTAAACTATCATTTACAAAATCAACTAAATGTAAATCTAAAAATAGATGTCACATGACTACTTTACTCCTTAGTAGATAGGAAATATCCATTTTTCCTCCAGTTTTAGACATTTTTTACTTCCTCTGCATTGTTGCATAATTGACCAAATTTGTCAGATGAGCACCTTAACTCAATCATCAGTCCCTGAAAAACAATGGAATCTTCTGTAAATCAATGACTTGGACCAGTCTAAATGTGTCCATAGGGGTGAATGCTTTAAGGACCTTGATCCTCTTGTTAAATGATGAGAAACCTGGAAGCATTTAACAGAGGAAAGACCATCATTCTTTCTCAAATTTCATTTGAATTTGACAGTGGACTCTATTTGGGTGTGACCAGTCAATAGGGGATGCTTACTCCTCCTTCTCCTCAGAATTATGTTGGACTTGAACCCTGGAAGTCATTATAATAGAACCCTTTTACTCCTAAGAATCATAATGGTATGCTCTATGCTTTTGTATCAGATCAGTCTATCATGGTATATGGGGTTGGATGAGTTAAAACATCTATAGTCGTTGCTTACATGGCCAGGGAGGTCACATACTTTTTATGCCCCGGCCTGAAAGGTGCCCCGAGGGCATAAAGTGTTTGGGTCATCCATCTGTCTGTTTGTTTGTAATTCTGTCCTGCTTACATATAAAGTGCAATATTTCAAGTTTGGATTGTGATACAGTACATAACCAAACTTAGACTGTAAGTTCATCTAAAGGTTGCTCACATTTCACTGACATCACATGCCCTTGGGTTGGGGTGGGGTCAAAATGTAGGACATTGCAATATTTTGCCAGCATAGAAATGTATTGGGACCGGGGGCATTTGTGTTTCACAAACACATCTTGTTGTTTGATACTTTATAGACCATCTAAGTCACTCAAAGAGATACAAACAAAAGCAGAAAATGAGAAAAAAATAACAGCTTTCAACATTTTGTCATTATAGATAATGATCAGGAAAAGTAATACTTATTTGTTCTGCTTACATCATATGCTTCAGCAAAGAAGGAAAATTACATGTAATACCAATTTTGTGCATGAATAAATTCAATAAAGGAAAAACAGATAATAAGCCAGTTATTTCTTATCTTGTGGAAAAAAATCAATAGGTACGAAAACCCAATTTACAGCTTTTGATAATTAAGCCCTTGTTTAGAGGTGGCCGCTACTGGCAGGAATCAAGTATATTGATTTAGATAATATTCTTTGATAAAACAAAAAATAAAAGGATAAATTCCATTTAAAAAAAAACAAAACATAAGGTCTCATGTGATGGCAAATGTCCATAGCAGAGGTCGAAATTTGATCATCCTTCACTTGTAACTGATGATGACTCATTGAAAATGTAAATATCCTAGCATAGTTAACAGGTGTTTGAACATTTGGAAATATTCATGTGAAAAAAAAAAAAAATTAAAACAGAAACGACCCCACCCACAAAAAAAAGTCTGTCCACGTAACAAAAAAAACTGCATGCTTTGCAATTATCTCTGCCCAGGTTTTAAAAAAATCAAAGGAAAAAAGTACAGCTTTGACATCATGTCTGTCAAGATTTTAAAAAAATGATCAGCTTTGAAATTGTGTTTGTCAAAGTTAAAATAAAATGAAGCAAAAAAGTTCAGCTTTGAAATTGCAGTCAAACCTGTCTTTAAAGGCCATTCAAGAGGACAAGCAAAACTAGCTGTTATTGACAGGTGGCCATTATAAAAAGGTTTATTCATTATAAAAATGTTAGCAAATGTTGTGTTTAAATGGTGTTTATAGGCAGGTGCCCTTTATACCGAGATGGTCTTTTATGTATGTTTGACTGTATGTCTTTCAAAAAACAAAAAACTCGAGCTTTGAAATTGAAAAGAAGCCAGATTAAAGGTTAGAGAGTTCTTCTGAAATCATGATGCCGACACAGTAATAGATGCCTTGTAGAAATCAATGGTCATTTGGCTACATTTCGAGACAATGGTATTACAGCACAAATATTTTGTCTTTTTCCAAAATCTATATAATTTGATACCATTAAATACAATGTACTCTTGTCTGTATTGACCCCGCAAGATTTACAAATCAATAAAAGCGGAGACGCTTTCTCAAAAAGAAAAAAAAATGATTTGTAATTTTCATTTACACGGAAACATTGCCAGCTTTAAATGCAGTGCCACAACTTTTAACATGCTGTGTCTTGCATGACATGTGACCTAAATGTATGAAATATGACCTAAATATATGACGTGACCTAAATGAATGGCATGTGACCTAAATGAATGACATGTGACCTAAATGAATGACATGTGACCTAAATGAATGACATGTGACCTAAATGTATGACGTGACTAAATGAATGACATGTGACCTAAATGTATGACGTGACTAAATGAATGACATGTGACCTAAATGAATGACATGTGACCTAAATGAATGACATGTGACCTAAATGAATGACATGTGACCTAAATGAATGACATGTGACCTAAATGCATGGCATTCACTTCATATACTAAAGACATGGTGAAAGAATAGTAGACCAATTAATCTATTGCCGTCAGTGCCAATTCTTGCCACGACTATGATTTTCTGACAAATTTTGGTTTTATGACAAGTTTCTTTTATTTAAACTAAAACAGTCAAACCCACTTATATTGAAGCATGTTACATTTAAATCCCACTTTATTTGAAATGATTATTTACTCCCCAGCAAAATTTGTTTATTGCCATTATTTATGACCTTGTTATTTTGAAATTCCTGTTTATTTGAAAGAAAAATTCTTTTCACTTCAATTTCAATATATCTGGGTTTGATTGTACTTTGCACAGGTACATTAAATAAAAATGTCTATTTGAACTTTTGAAAATATATTGTATGGATTTTGCAGCTCTCCAATCTGAATCCTTGCCACCTTGAAATATATCTTTTGAATGGAATTTTCAGCTCTCCAGCAAAACTCCACATTGGTATATATTTCCTGTTTCAATCCAGTCTGCACATTAAATGATATTTTGTAAGTGGTAATTTCTGCACTCCATTTCAAATCCATATTGAAGATTATATTTTGCAAGTCACTTTTTCAATTCTCCATTTCATCAAGACATTGCAAATTATAATTTGCAAAATACTTTTTTGGTTTCCATTTCCAATCCACTTTGTAGATTATATTTTGCAAGTCATTTTTTCAGTCTCCATTTCAACTCCACATTGCAGATTCTTTTTTGCAAGTTGCTTTTTTAGGTCTCCGTTTCAACTCCACGTTGCAGATTATATTTTGCAAGTCACTTTTTCAGCTCTCCATTTCAACTCCACATTGCCGATTATATTTTGCAAGATGGTTTTTTTTTTTCGGCTCTCCGTTTCAACTCCACATTGCCGATTATATTTTGCAAGTTGTTTTTTGTTTGTTTTGGCTCTCCGTTTCAACTCCACATTGCAGATTATATTTTGCAAGTTGGCTTTTATATTGGCTCTCCGTTTCAACACCACAATCAAAGATTTTATTTTGCAAGTCACTTTTTTTAGCTCTCCATTTCAACTCCACTTTTTTGTATGTGGTGTACGCTACTTGGCTTTTACTAATGCATTCTTCATAATGGATAACTAAAATTGTCATTACTGGGGGAAATAGAATCTCCTGGCAAGCATCCGGAAAGACCTAGATAAAACATATAGTCTGCTGCACATTACCTAATTTCTCCAAGGAAACAGGAAGTAGGGATATCATATGGAGTATGTCGGCACTTAATGTAACCAATCATGTTTGGGGACTTCATTCTGACTATATGTGCATAATGCGATTGTCAATAACATGCAGATTTCTGTTGGGAATTGAGGATTTGTCTGTCTTGTGAGACTTACATTCTCAAAACCATTTGATTTAATAATCCTTTAATTAAAACCTTTTTTGAGAGACCATCTGTATTAAGAGACCACATTTTGAAAACCATTTGGTTTAATAATCCTTTAATTAAAACCTTTTTTGAGAGACCATCTGTATTAAGAGACCACATTTTGAAAACCATTTGGTTTAATAATCCTTTAATTAAAACCTTTTTTGAGACTGACCACCTGTCTTGAGAAACCACATATCAGTGGTAGAAGGGGCGGTCTTTCAAAACAGGTATGGCCATGGTATGTCCATTTACGAAACCAAAATTTGCCATACATCAAACCATCAGTGAGAAATTGACACGTGGTGATAATTCTTCACCCGTCAGGACATAAAATAGTTGACATGGGATATTCCAAGTGTGTCTTAAGAGGGTGTATGATTTTGTTTCGAAATGGATTTATTTTTTAAATTTGCTTTAAAGGAAAAAAGTATTATCATTTGTCAATATACCTTTACTTTTCCTATAAAAGAGCTTAGGGTTTCCATTAGCCAGATGGGTCCATTCCACTTCAGACTTTTCTGCTTCAATCTACATTCATCAGCCCGGCTTTAGATATTACTGACGACTTTCAAAGAATACAACAAAAACCAAAAAAAAAATACAACTTCCACGAGTTCTTCAGTGTTGGGTTTTATTTTTAAAGATCATTATTAATGCATGTAGCCTTTACACAATCTACTTTGTCGCTACCTAAATCAATAGGAATAAAACTGTATTGTGACAATAAGAATTCTACTACTAATCTGGCACCGCAAATGCTGTTAGCTGTGAATTATGGGAAATATACATGAAGAAATGTCATAATAAAGCCATATAGAAATATACAACACAAAGCACACGCAAAATGCCAATTTTTTCTTGTAATATAGCTATAAATTAGATCTAATGCTTAAGAACTCTCTAATGATAAAGTTACAAATGTTCCCCCGCTGCTATTAAGGAAATTAAAGAGTAAATAAATCTAAGGGAAAAAAAGGTTACTGTATAACTTGTCTTGAAAATAAATCCCTTCCACTACTAAAATATGATCTTTCAAGATAGATGGACACTAGTTGCTGGTGATACAGTGGAACCGACCTTAAGAAACCACCCCATCCAGTGGTGGATTCAAGGGGGGGTGTAAATGGTGTATGCCCCCCAGTAAAAATCAACTCAATACAAACTGCACAATATTTTCCAGTATTCGGGCAGTGGTAAGCACCATGAAGTTGGCATGAAATGTTTCAAACCTATATATTTTTAACAAAAAATTGGAAAATTAATAAAATGAATTACCAAAATGTTTGTGCCTCACTCCACTCAGCGAAAATAATAATACACTCATCATTCCCTCTAACTTGAAGTCATGGATCCACTTTGGCTTTGTCTGTATGTTTTTGGATTTTAGAGCTTTTGACCACGCTTTGTTTTTCAATGTATTTCAGTTTCTCTCTAAAGTGTTAATTGTCCTACATATCATTAAAAAAATGTTCTACTGCATTTTCTCAGCATGTATACATTTGAATATGAAAATTTATTTGTAAATAGAATTAGCATTGGATCAAAATGTATTTGATTTTCCCATGTGTTATTATCGGCTAAAGTTATCAAAATTTTATCAATGATGTCTAATTCTTTACTTAGAATGAACACACAATTTTCACACATTTTGCCACCCCCACCCCACCACCACCACCACCAAAAAGAAAGAAAATATGCTACTGAATTTAATTCTGTGGAATATCGCGATGATGTGGCAAATTCGCCGATATTCTGATGCTAATCTCAATCACGATAACAGCTCTAGTTACCACTGAGGACACCTGTCAATACTCCTCTGTTGCTGGGTGGGTGGGGGAGTATAGAGATATACTGTTACTAACAATTTTCTGGTTTGCATCTCCTCGTCAAAGATTCTCATTCATGTGTGAAAAAGGTGAGTAAATCTGAACTATAGGTTAAGGGGCACTTATAGGGACATGGACGCTGATGGGGTAAAATAGGGTAATTCAGTATTAATTTCACTCCATATGAACATCACATGAAAATCTAAACAGAGTTTTCATTTTTCATGTGGCTTTCATATGAGATATGAGATCATAAATGATGACAATTTAATGTGAAAAATTCATGCACAGTCTGTGCAACATGTTATTTCATGTGGAAAAAAAATGAAGAAAAATTTCGCTTTGTAATAGAAGCTAAATCATATTGGTTCTATGATTCAGAAGAGAATTCTAGTATAGTCAGGCTCATGTGAGCATCGTTTTTCTTTTTTTTTTTTTTTTACGTAGAATTTCAGTTACGCAGGCACTCCACCTTATCATTATGCATCTGAGGTTGGGGGGATTATTTTTTTTATTAAATAATCCTTAAAAATGAACAGCAAAACTATATACATGTAGTTAGTCATCTACCATATAACCATGATAGCTTGAACTTACACTCTGTAAGTAACTTTTCAAGACTTTGGTATTTATTTAATGTGCAGCAGCTTAACTACCAGTAATCTTGACATAGATTGCGGAGCTTGTAGTAATTAATGAAATACGCCATCTAAATCATGTAGCGTTTTACGACCATGACAAAGTCATCATTTTATGTGTTACTAATGTCCCTATTTAACATCTGATACCAAACGAAAATAGAGCACAATGCGCGTGGGAATGTTGAAGATATGCGGAATGTTGACTGATGTTGGGAGTCACAAATTATATTGATGTCAAAGTATATAAAAAAGAGCATATATGATTTGTAATGGTTCCTTTAGTAACGAAAGATCTTAGTCTGCTACATTAGTGTATACAAGCTTAAACATGTATTATTTTATGTAGCTGATGAAGAATGCAGGATCATGGAGGCAAACTTGCGATTAGTTACCCTCTCATTCCAATGAATGTTTAAATGGAATTTACATCTGTTCCCCAAGAAAAATGAGTCTTACTCACCTAACACAGCCCCACCCACCCACCCAAGTTTGTTGGATTTGATGGTGTTGAACACAACACTCTATAATTTCTCAGTCATATGATGCCAGCCATTTTTTAATGGCGGAGGAGAGAACCTGTAACTTTATATAGGGCAGGCAAATTTTGTATGGCCTTTTTTTTTTTTTTTTACTTTGGGTACTTAAACTATGGACATATTTTGTTCCCGGGTACTTTTAATATGGCACTAAAATGGATGGGAATTATTATTGACGTTTGGTCAATTTCCAAGAATCAAAAACCAAACAAGATAACCGATCTGAACAGACTTCATACTTGGGGATTTCCACTGTATGTTACCCAAGTATTGCGGAAAATGTATCTATCTCGGGGATTTTCCTAGGCCAATACAAAAATGGCTTGTATTTTTGCAAAATATATACAAAAAATCACAATTTGGAATTTCAAAAGAAAGATGTGTCAAATTAAGCTTTTCTGTTTAAATGTTGTATTTTTCCCCCAATTTTTCCGACCCTGGACCCAGAATTTAGATGGTAGGAAAACCCCTGTATCTTGATATACTGAAATTTTCTCTGTTATGGAGGCAGACGCACTTGTGAATATGAGAGAGAAAAATTCAAGAAAGTCAGCTTTCCTAAGTATCAAAGTGGAATATTCTATTCTATTGTTTCAGACCAGTCCATTATGTAGTCTGTCACTAGTAGATTGTATTATTAACACTGCAATAACAACACAATTTGCAATAAAAACAATTTTGCTCCAGAACTGTAACGAATTGTCAATAAGATGAAAATGAAACATAATACAAAGATGAATAAGTAATACATTTTGTGTCGATGGGTCAATGCAATATGTAATAAGGCATTTTTGTAATGTTTGGTCTGTTACCATAGATTGTTTATCTTATATGATACAATATCATGTAAAGTTTGAAAATGTAAATATAATTGAAATTTTTATCTAAAATTCCATTTTTCTATATCAATGAAAACATTTCGAACTGTTTCAGAAAAATACATGATAAGGTACAGAAAGTAAAATTCGTATGCATTGCCAATGTTAAACATATAAAAAGCATGTGCCGGTACTTTTTAACCCATTCACCCCTAGAGACACATTTGGACTGGTCTAAGTCATTGTTTTATAGAACAGTCTATTTTTTTCAGGGGTTGATGATTTAATGCTACTTTGACTATCCCAGGAAGGAAACAGACTTGTGTATATTGTTGTAACTTATTGATTACGGGGGCAGGGGGTCCTCCCTGCTAGAGTGCTAAGAGCTTTACTCTTTGAACCACAATTTCCCTCTCCGCTGCTTGGCTGGCAGGATAAGTGTAGGGGCTTGAAGTTAATTATGTGAGAAATTTGCCAGTTTACTTGTACAAAGCTGGGAATCTTTAATCAGGATATGTCATAACCATGCCTTTTTCATCCACCATTGAAAAAGTGGGCACCACCATATATATTCCTGAAAAATTACTGAGTGTGGCATAAAAAACAATACATATATTAATTACATTTGTATTATCGCACACTTGGATTCTCTGCACCAGTTAATATTTTGTCATATCACCTCCAGCCGTTGCTTTCTCGTGAATGGTAGCATCATATTTATCCAGAGGGATTTTAAACTGATCATAATGGGATGAAATTGATTAATCAATGACATTTATGAAATTAGATTAATTAATATGCAGTATTCTTCAAACCAGACATCAAAAATATGTATATGGTTCCAACTGAAACTGATGCTGAAATTGATAATAAAACTGTCAAAAGGATCAATAGAAATGTATGACATTCGTGTGAATACTTCAAGAGCCATCACATATTCTTTAACACATAAATGAAAAAATTATATGTTTGTGATAACGAACATTTCATTTTCTGCTAGATAAAAAAACCCAATATAATCATCAAACAAGAAATCTATTAGCTGGTTGTCATGTGATAAATAATAAGCGTTGACAGAGGATGAAAATTAGGTTTAAATAAATACATGAGTCCATTTACAATTATAATCATTAAAATTGGATTATTTGTGACTATAATGGGCTATTGAACTCTTGTGTTCATTTGAATTGTGTTAGGTTTATAAAAAAAAAAACAGTAGGCAGAGCTTCAATTTGCATATATGAAAGATAATAAGTACAATATACAAAGCAGCGATGATGTAATGTCAAGAAGAATCAAATTACAAGGCAAAATACGACTTTAATTGTTAGAGCGTTCAACTCCCAGGTGGAATATTCTTGATTCTATAGGCAAAGTCCCCCTTCACACTGGATAAAGACTTCTATGCTCTCCACATCCTTAAAAGTCATACGTAGCAAGATTGTGAAAATTTTTAAAAACTGTGCTTCGCTTCTATTAAACACCACAATCTTGCAACATAAATTTTGAGCATGTTAAAAAAATGTCATAGCTTTACCACACTCTAACACACACAATGCTGATCCTACTACATTCCTAATACGCTCCCAAAGACCTAACCCAGACCTTATGAAGATCTTTCACGATCTGGACAATTTTTCAAATCACAGTATGGTTTTTTGTCCAGTGTGAAGGGGGTTTTAGACCTAAACTCATGGACTCCTGAAAAACATTGGACTCTTCTGTAAATCAATGACTTAGACCAGTCCAAATGTGTCTTTAGGGGTGAATGGGTTACTAAATTAATGACTGTTCCATATGTCTAGAGCTTTGCATCAGAGGAGAAAGTCACAAGTCCTTTGGGTGAGACTTAAAACTATTTGTCCAATATCACTGCAGTCATGGCACTTAAAAGACCCCTTACCCCATTGGCATCTTCATTTCATAGCACAGCTCAAAATTTATCTCCATGGCATCAGGATTTAAAGCAACAATAAAACAAAATTAATTTTCTTGTGCAGATGTGTGTTGTCCCTACAAAATCAAGACTATGTACATAATAGAGTTCAGAATAAAAACGAACCACAAACTCCAGAAAATATGTGAAACATTTTTTCAAGATATAGTGGTTAAAAAAATTTGAATGTTGGGGGGAGGGTTCAAAAGTACAAGTGGTGGGGCCTGAGAACCAATTCCTTTTTGTTTTTTTGGCCTTACTAGCCGAAGACTGGTAGTCTCTTCCCAGGTACCTTGTAACCAGGTTCTATCCTCTGCCATTAAAAACTGGCCGCCACCATCTGACGGAAAAATTGTTGAGTGTGGAGTAAATTTATATTGGTATGTCATGTATGTAGCATCTGTAGTGTAGGGTAAAATTAAATAATCTTCATAGCCCCAGGGTCAGGGATTTTGTAAATAGGGTGGGTATTCTTGTGACCAATAAGAACCCTTCATCCTCTTGTGATTATATCTTAAACAATTTGGTGTTCTCATATTTGCCAGAAACGTTAAAAACATCCACCAATTAATAGTCAAATAAGAGACCTTTAAACTTTTGTGATTATTCCCCAGATTTGTGTCTTCTCATCTCAGTTGAAAATGTACTAACATCCAAGGACAACATCATTAATAGCAATTGTTATTTTGTGGTCCGTAAAAAGTAAGATGTTATAGATCTAGAAGAAAAATTTTGTCACTGAAGACAGGTACCCAACCTTACTGGTCCAGGATCAGTGGAATTAGTACATTTTTCTGCTCTGCTTAACTCAGTATCTCTTTTCCTAGAATAGGTAACTAGACCGATATATATAGGCAATAATACGACATCAAAGTTAAAAAAAAATGTGGTCAGTTTTATTTCCAAATTGAAAATAAATTTGACATGCATGGATAGACATGATGATCAGAGCATATTTTATCAAAAGAAAAATTGAAATATTAGATATAAAAGGGAAACATGAGCGCTGAATTATGAAGCATCAGTTCTATGAATGGAAACTCGCTGCATAATTCAACATCAAAATAACATCAAATATTGATGAACGAGGGATGAAATTACATAATTGTATACCTGAACATTGATTAATGAGAATAAATTAGTATCTTTGACAATTTTAATTACTCATTAACATGACCAAATATGAATTTTATTATTTTTGTGATAAATATTTCATTATTTAACACCAAATTTTACCTTGTGTATGTGCATATTAATTCTAATAGCCTTGTGTTCCATTGAAAACATTTTTAGCTTGCCTGGACACAAATGTCCGGTGATCTGATGTTCCACTGAAAACATTTTTAGCTTGCCTGGACACAAATGTCCGGTGATCTGATTTCATTCCCATAGTGTCGTTGACATCATCATTGGTATCTGTGGACAAAAAAAAAAAAAAAAAATAAATAAATAAAATAACCTGTGCTCCTTATGATAAGTCCTAACAGATGGTATCATGACCTTTGACCTTGTGACCTATATAATGCCATTTGACCTAGTTTTTGTTCAAAATGTCAGTACCTGAAATTGCCACTGTTGAGCTAAGTTATGTCTTCTAACAACTCTTGTTTAGATTCTTATGTATACATGTACCTACTGTAGCCAAGTTTAAAGTTATGTCTTCTAACAACTCTTGTTTAGATTCTTATGTATACATGTACCTACTGTAGCCAAATTTAAAGTAGTAGCTTGTATAGTAAAATCCATATAACCTGGCGGAGTGGAATCTTGTGAACCCTTTTTTTAACTGGGTGAGTTTAAATTTTAGGTTATAATGTAACAGCATTAAAATTAAACTGACTAGAGTAATCGTTCCTTCTCGTCACCAAACATAAGAGCTAGATTATCCAGTGATGAATAAAAGTTTTTCTCATGCAACTTGTCCTAACTGAAAAGTCATGCAGTAGAATCATCCGTATGATAATCAAAAGGTTACTCCACCCTGCCATCTTATGTGAATCAGACGATATATCTATGAAGTGGTCTCTGTGACCGAGTGGTTAGAGTGTCACACTTTAATCCATCGTTAATCTCTTATTCCTAGTCAGTATGGGTTCCAGTCGTGATGAAATTTTAAAGATGATGTTCCAAGAAAGTTTTCTTGCAAGTCCGTTAAATTTTTCCAAGGCATTTTGTGACTGGTTTCTCTCAAACACCATTAAAAACTGGCTGGCACCATATAAATTTTAAATTGTTGATTGGGATGTAAAACTTTCCTTAAAAAACAAACAACAGCAAAATGAAATTAAGACATCTCATACAACAACATAATCAAAACCAGACATCTCATACAACAACATAATCAAAACCAGACATCTCAAACAACAACAAAATCAAAACCAGACATCTTAGACAACAACAAAACCAAAACCAGATATCTCAAACAACAACAAAATCAAAACCAGACATCTCAAACAACACCAAAATCAAAACCAGATATCTCATACAACATCAGTGTCAAAACCAGACATCTCATACAACAACAAAATCAAAACCAGACATCTCAAACAACAACAAAATCAAAACCAGACATCTCATACAACAACATAGTCCAAACCAGACATCTCATACAACAACATAATCAAAACCACACATCTCAAACAACAACAAAATCAAAACCAGATATCTCATACAACATCAGTGTCAAAACCAGACATCTCATAGAACAACAAAATCAAAACCAGACATCTCATACAACATCAGTGTCAAAACCAGACATCTCATACAACAACAAAATCAAAACCAGACATCTCAAACAACAACAAAATCAAAACCAGACATCTCATACAACAACAAAATCAAAACCAAACATCTCAAACAACAACAAAATACAAACCAGACATCTCATACAACAACAAAATCAAAACCAGACATCTCAAACAACAACAAAATCAAAACCAGACATCTCATACAACAACAAAATCAAAACCAGACATCTCAAACAACAACAAAATACAAACCAGACATCTCATACAACAACAAAATCCAAACCAGACATCTCATACAACAACAAAATCAAAACCAGACATCTTAGACAAAAACAAAACCCAAACCAGATATCTCAAACAACAACAAAATCAAAACCAGACATCTCATACAACAACAAAATCAAAATCAGACATCTCATTCAAACAACAAAATCAAAACCAGACATCTCAAACAACAACAAAATCAAAACCAGACATCTCATACAACAACAAAATCAAAATCAGACATCTCATTCAAACAACAAAATCAAAACCAGATATCTCATACAACAACATAATCAAAACCAGACATCTCATACAACAACATAATCAAAACCACACATCTCAAACAACAACAAAATCAAAACCAGACATCTCATACAACAACATAATCAAAACCAGACATCTCATACAACAACATAATCAAAACCACACATCTCAAACAACAACAAAATCAAAACCAGATATCTCATACAACATCAGTGTCAAAACCAGACATCTCATACAACAACAAAATCAAAACCAGACATCTCATACAACATCAGTGTCAAAACCAGACATCTCATACAACAACAAAATCAAAACCAGACATCTCAAACAACAACAAAATCAAAACCAGACATCTCATACAACAACAAAATCAAAACCAGACATCTCAAACAACAACAAAATACAAACCAGACATCTCATACAACAACAAAATACAAACCAGACATCTCAAACAACAACAAAATCAAAACCAGACATCTCATACAACAACAAAATCAAAACCAGACATCTCCATTATGTAAGTGAAAATTTTTGGATAGGAAGTAAAGCCATGATAAAAAAGCACACATACATGCCAGTTTACAATTAAACCAATTTTTTTTCCTCTACCAAAAAAAAAAAACAAAACAAAACAATTCTGCCTTTCACTCTAAAATGGGGAAAGAAATGGATAAGTACAGACCAAAAAATTAACCATGAGAGCGATTGTTCAGGTTACGTGGACTGTCACGACAAATACAAATCACGTAACCTCCTTTTCATTAATTCTGGATGATATTTAGCTCTCACTTCATTTTTTTCCTACCATATGTATGTATATATATATATATATATATATATATATATATATATATAAAATTTCTGGGGTCTACATAATTCAGTTTAATCGTAACCTGTAGGTTACCATTATTCCTTTAAGCATAAATTGAACTCTGAGTGAGTTACAGTGATTTCTGTTATCTTGTGACCTGTAAGTACATGTATGAGAATAAGACACAGGTAAACAAAGAAAATTACGAAAATTGGTCAAAGTTCAGATTAAAATAAATAAGTTTTTAAGAAATGTTAATATGGCTGCTGAAATGTTCACTGAGCCGATATTTCTTTATCTACAGATTCCTCAACATATTACATTGATTAACATGGAATATCCTGTGTAAACATATTGATTAGTAATAAACAACAACAAATCAATAGCATAAACATATGCTAGGAACTCAGAATCCAGACAGACTGTTCTGATCTCTATTTAACTAATTAATCCATCTGCTGCCAGATTCATTCTCTCTCTGAGTTGTAATTTCAGAATCTATGTTCCGGTCAGGAAATGGCCCTGATCTGTGGTTGAAAGACGTTAAGAAACGTTCATAAATAGTTGATAAAAATCATCGATAACTAATTAGTTTTGGGACAGATATAGAATTCAATCACGAACTAAACTTAACTTTCTTACATTTGAAACTTACTCTGAGAGCATTTTTTTTTTAACTTTGACTCATTCCCTGGGGGTAATTAACACAATGATGGGTATATTAAGGGTACTAATTACCATCAGACACAGACACATCGGCACTCACCTTGTGTTTTTTTTTTTTATACAGAAGTCAAACATTACATAAATGTGATTCACAAGTTGAAAAATATTTTCATTTTAAATAAAAGAATAATTTTTTATTCTGAAAATTTATTCTTTTTAGTTTCTGATCATTTTTAGAGCTATTGTTTGAAAACATCAGTACTTTAGAAAATCAGAGTTATTAATTCATTTTTTTTTTTTTGGCAGTGTCTGCCACAATAATACTTTTGCTTCATGAGAGGAAACCCTACTGAGACCAGGTGCCAGTCTCTCACTGTAGGACACGTTACCGTTGGTGTGATTTGAGAGGGTCTGTTTCTGTCGAAGATAAGAGCCCTATCTGTTACACTGTGATACCGACCTTGAGAAAAATGACTATGTTACAAACATTCTCTCAGAACAAGAGAGAGAGTAATGTTTGTCCTTTGCATTCCTATTTTTGGAAAATAGACCATATTGTTTTGGTTTTTGACAAAATCAGGATGTACCACTATACCTTGGCTATTGTCCGATTCACATACGATGGCGGGGCGGAGTAACCTTTTGATTATCATACGGATGATTCTACTGACTTTTTGGTTATGACAAGCTGCACGTGAAAAATGTTTGAATCCTGGCCCAGGTCAAAAAAGGGTTCACAAGACTCCACCCCATCAGGTTACTTGGATTTTACTATAGACATACACCCTAGGATCTACACTATATATATATACTCTGGTGACATGAGATATACCAGTAATGTAGCAAGGATTTTCATGTAATCCTGGTATCTCTATATGCTATATATTCTTAGTTAATCTGCATTTGTTTGGTTTTATCTACTGCATTTGGTTTTCGTACAAAATAAGTGAAAAAAGCAACTTCGAGAGAAAGTTTGGATCTAATTTTGATAACAGTTTATTGTTATTTTTTTGTCTATAGATTACTAAGTATTTGATGGTTCTGTTTTGGTATCTATGGATTACGTCACAGAACCATTCACTATCTTTGTGAAAAACATTGAAATGAGTCATGACATCACTCGTATCTCCTAAAATATGAAATAAAGTGCTGTGGAATTTCTACCACATGAGTTATCAAAAACCTTAACTTTCTGTAAATCAAGTTTTGTTGAAATTGGATGGAAAACAAATTCCAGATGAGTCATTGAAAAAATGTGAACTTGATTATAATTATTCAAATTTGAGAATTTAACTCAACTTGGCTAATCTTGAAATCTGATTGGTTGAGCAGTCCAATGCTGAAATCTGATTGGTTGAGCAGGCCAATCATGAAATTTGATTGGTTGAGCAGGTCAATCATTAAATTTGATTGGTTGAGCAGGTCAATCCTGAAATCTGATTGGTTGAGCAGGCAGCGTTAAGAATATTCTCAAACTTAAGACTATTCCTAAGTTTTTAGCTAGGATTTGATGTAGGTAACATATGTTTGCAGATTGAACTATCGCCATATGTTTGGCACCTGGCTGTCAATGTGTAATTTTGAGGTCATAATCACACAAATAATTAATGACCCATTTAATCATGACAGCATAACAGAAAAGTTTGCCAAATGGTTCCGTGTCCAGCCTGTTGTGAAAATTCAATTCTTGTTTAGGTCTAAAAAAAAAATGATAAACAAACAAACAATTAAAATGTTGTTAGATTTTTGATTGGTCGATATATAGTCTCCTCTGTACAAGCGGTAACCTCCCCTAAGCGATCAGTTCTAGTTCCTCCCAAACATCTTCCTTACAAAATCATACTTCAATCAGCAGTCACCTTTGTAACACAGTCAGTGATTAGTTTTAACTCCTCAGAAACATCTTCCTTATAAGATCCTTCTCCAATCAGCAGTGACCTTTTTTACGCGGTCAGTGGTCACCCATTTCGCTGCCCAAAGTTACCAAGTTAACTGAAGTGAATGAAAATTAGAATTTCAATGTTGCCAGTTGCTTGGCATCCAAAATGTACATTGCTCACATAATTAATGCTAGTATAAACACAGCTGTCATTGCATCTGTTTAAAATACCTTTGGTGGAAATTGATATCCATAAGGTACATGTGAACAACTTATGTATGTATGCTTCAGTAGACTAAATATTGATGTATGCAGTGAAACCAGCTGCATCTCTTGAGAGATCACCCAGTCTGCCACGAAAATGTGGTCTCTCAAAACAGGTAGTTTATCATGAGAGGTCATAGTGAAACAACTGTTTAACCAAGTGATTTTATAAACAGAATGTGGGTCTTTCAAGACTAGTGGTCTCCATGGTGGTCTCTCAAAACAGGTTCCTGTGTATGGTATCAAAACACAAAATGATCCCTGGGTATCTGAAGTTTAACATGCAAGTATAATCAAACATGTGTGGTTTGAGTGGAGAGGGAAATCTCAGCCTGGTGATAAGAATCTGATAGGCCCATCCTCCGGTTTCCCTGGGATTAGACAACAAGATTCTAACCATTTCAGATAAGAGATTTCCTGATCCATGCAACACGCCCATGTAAGATTCTATTATTCTCCCATTGTTCACAGATTTTTCCTTCATTTTATAGGAGAATGATTTCCTTGTCAGCCCCTAGGGTATTGATAAGCTACATGTACCATGATGTCACAATACAATTTATGCTGTAGGGTCACCGAGTGAGTGCAGCATCAAGAATGCTGTGCATAATATCAGATTCCATTTGCGTAATGTCAGATCTTCGTGTATTTAAAACATTGGAGAGAAATATTCAACCCCTACCTTGAGGGCATGACAAAGGTATCACAATCCTCGGGTTTGTCATTCAAGAATCTTACCCTTGGTTTGAGATTCCTTTGTCATACCCTCAAGGTAAGGGTAGATTCTATTAATCCCTTTAACCTTTCAACCCCACCGGATCAAAATATACTGGTCCAATACCACAGATTGGAATATACCATTAAGATATTTGGGGATTGAAGGGTAAATTGACATACATGTATGTGTACAACAGAAATCATATACGGTACAGTGGAACCTGTCTTAAAAGACCACCACATCTGCCACAGAAATGTGGTCTCAAGACGGGTGGTCTCTCAAAAGAGGTTATTTAACCAAGTGGTTTTCAGAACGTGGTCTTTAAAAAAGAAGGTGGTCTCTCATGACAGTGGTCTCTCATGACAGTGGTCTCTCATGACAGTGGTCTCTCAGGTCAGGTTCCACTGTATCTTAGTTACATTTCTTTCTAAGACTGTAATTTTCAGAACCATGGATCTTTACAATACATGGTGGTCTCTCATGACAGTGGTCTATCAGGACAGATTCTACTGTACATCTTGTTACGTTTCTTTCTAACTAATGGATTTTTACAATACATGGGGTAATAATGTCACATCATGAAAGTGATTAATTATCTCCTCAGATTTTGAATTACAATGTTTAATGCCACAGAGAACAAAAGTGAAACATTTGAAACAAGTTTATGAATCCTTAGCAGAGCTTGTTACTAGAAAATATATGTGATGATAAAAGAAATATATACTGTAGTCGGTAATAAGGTCGTAATTTCCAAGATTTAATGAAATCGTAGGTTATAAGGAACCATATCAGGGACCCATATAACACACACACAAATATTGCATTGGGAATGGGGCCTTATTTCAGCCCCTATGATAGGCTAGAAAGTCCCTGCGTATGTAAATTTTTCAATTGCATTTGTCATGAAGACTGTTTTTATAATACTTTCATACACACACAGATTTAAAAGTGGAACCCATTTATTTATTTATCAATTTAATAATCTTTTTATTTGTTTATTTATTTATCTATTTATTTATTTAGTTGTTTATAGACCATTTCACAATAACTGTGGTCCTATAACTTTGGAGGGCAAAATGATACAGATTACCATAAAAATATAAACATCTGTCACAGAAACTGATTGGTTTTTTTTAGATGTCACTGTAACCGATTGTTTTTTTGTCATTTTCCAGGATTGTTTCATTTTGCCAACTGCTGTGCCTAGTGCAAATTTACTGTAAAGAATATGATTACATTTATGACATTTCAAATAAGAAAGACAAAATTTTAAAAGTACAGTGAAACTTGTATATAATGACCCCCATAGGGACACAATAAAACAGGTCTTTATAGGGAGGTGGTCTTTATGTAGAGGTTGATTTGTACACAAATGGTAATATTGGAAACAGCAAAAAAAGAGTCTTTGTGTCCAGGTGGTCTTTATACACAGGTGGTCACTAAAACAGGTTTTACTGTATGTACCAGTTCTCTATATACACCTCATATTTTCAATGAAGAAATTAAGAATCGAAACACAGCAACTAGACCAGGCTAATAATCATCACAAAAATTTTATGCATATTTTGACAAGAATCGCATTAAAGTTACTTACATTAAATGCGGGGATTTTCCTAACTCCAAGATTCTTGGTCCAGGGTCTAAAAAATTTGGAAAATATATGACATATGATCCACTTTTTGATTACATCATAGATACATTAGGGGAGATAACTCTTGAAGTACATCAATTTTGATATAGTCAGATTTTGTTGAAAATAAGTATAAAGAGGTATTTAAATGATATTTTTAATGAAATTTAGCAGTTCTGATATTTTGGTAAGATGAAGTCAATGGTAGATGTTACAGAAAGGTTGTTTGCCATGGTAACAAAATAAAAGCCTGTGATTGGCAAAATTTTGATATTGTCAGATTTTCATGAAAAATGGTACTTTGGGGTATTTTTGTATTACGAATTCAATGGCGGATGTTATGAAAGTGTCAGTTACTATGGTAACAAAATAAAGGCCGCTTATTGGTCAAAACAAAGACATTTTCATATTTTGCTCTTTATATCATGTATTGGCAATGTGCCAATACTATTTCTGTAAAAAGGATGATATTATTTAGCAGTGTATACTGAAAATTAACATGGGTAGATATTTATTTCTTTTGTTTAAACAACATATAACAAATTGTATTAATAAAAGAAACCTGCCAGACTAGTTTTACACACATTCTTATTTCACCATTATTGGCACAAATTTTGGGAAAAATCAAGGGGGTTGGGTACTACTAAACCGTATATACAGAAATCTGATAGGGATAGATATTTATTTCTTTTGTTTAAACAACATATATTAACTTGTTTTAATAAATGAAACTAGTTGTTCACTAGTTTTGCACACATTCTTATTTCACCATTGCACTTTATATTGTGTATTGGCACAAATTATGCGGAAAAAACAAGGGGGTGGGGTACATGCAGTTTTGTATCTGTCAATGCCCAACATTTAGTTAATGTCAAAATCGATGGTGTCATATGTGAATTCATTGGTTTCCTTTTTGTACAGTGTATAAGGATATTACGCATCAACGTCACATCAATGCAAAAAATTTAAAAAATATGAATAGCACCTGCTTTTTTGCTTTAAATTATTGTTTTGGGTATATTCAGTGAAAAAAGAAAGAATTTTGAGGTTTGCACAAATGCATCCATGAGAATTCTTGAAATGGGGATCATTCTTAAGTAAAACAGAAAATTTTAATTTGTGAAATTTGGTTGAAAATCCTTTTTTCTTTATTTTAATTGAAACTCCAAATTGGAAATTTTTGCAGATTTGGGATGAAAATATTTCGGGAATGGGTCCTGTGACCAAATCCCAAAACAGCCTTGGAAAATCCCTGAAATGGGATATCTGGGAAGTAATTCCCATATTTACACACACATACATTAGGGTAGACTGATGTAACATAACAGGAACAATGGCCAGTTTGATGTAACTCATGAATATTCATGTGTACGAGTTTGGCGTGGTTAAGCTTTTAATACTGATTCTTTGCAGTCACTATATGTTGACGCTAACCGTAAAAAATGTGTTTAGTTGATGTCTGTATTAAATGCTAAGAGCATATACATTGTACCCATAGTGAATAAAAAAGGATCTTTCTGTCTCATCTGCCATCATTAACTTATTCACCCTTAAAAATACATTGGGACTTGCCCTAGTCATTAATTTACATAGTAAAATCCATATAACCTGGCGGGATGGAGTTTTTTGTGAACCCTTTCTCGACCTTCACAAGTTCAAATTTTAGGTAATAAAGCATAACATTAAAATTACAATGACTAGAGTAATCGTTCTGTTTCCCACTTGTTGCCATACATAAGATAATATCCAGTGAGGTATAAAATGTTTTTCCAGTGCAACTTGTCATAACCGTAAAGTGAGTAGAATCATCCGTATGATAATCAAAAGGTTACTGCCATTTTATGTGAGTTGGACAATAGAAAACTTCATTGTTTCTCAGGGGTTGATGACTTAGTAAATCATTTGTTCTATGTGTTCAGACCAGTAGTTTTAGAGGTGGTTCAGTCAGGCAATCGGTAAATTTTTTTCCTTTAATTTTATTACGTAAATTGGACAAAATTTCAGATTTTTGAATAAGAAAAAATGATAAAAGGGCAAAATGGTCCTCTCGATTCTCTATAACTTGGAAGATTAACAGCTTCCCACTCCTGATCTAAAAAAGGTCACCCCTTTGTTCCCCAATGAAAAAAAAAACCAGTTTTTCCAAATGCATTAATATAATGTTGAGATGCTGTTAAACTAAGGGGGGAAAAATGAATAAAAAAGAAAGAAAGCAACTTCATTGTATAGACCCTTTCACGATAACTGCCACTAATCTCACCTGCGTACTTAATTAACACTTCCGAGTGGTAACAAGAAGTTTCATACCAAACACATATCATACCCATTGAAATTCAAATTGTACACAGGGAACAACGATTAGTCTTTCATTGGGTAAAATGCATACCATAGAACAAATCTATTGCTTCATTATATATCTAAAGCACAGTAATGATAAACACAACTTGAAGAAAAAATGCCACTACCCCATTCCAAAAATAAGGAGTGCTATCCCCAACATGTCTTCCCTGCTATGACATAGGACTTACAATTTTACTGTAAATTTCATTTTAAAGACCTGTGACTTCTACATTTGATGCTAATGGCATTGGTGTCATCACAGCCTGTTTCAAAGTCCTATTTACCAGGAATCGGATCTTACGCTTGCAATCCAACACTCTGTCATTAGTCCATCACAAGCTGTATTTCTTCTCCCCATGATGAGGACATTGAGGATGGACACAATATAACAACAACACTACATAACACTATCAACTTCATTTCTTTATCATCATCATTGTCCAATTATTTTCTATTGGAAACTTCCAATAATGATTTAAATGAAGAGCAGATATTATAATACCTGTGGGTCTCTTAGTACTCTTGCACTAAGGCACAGGTGATAAAAGGTAAATTGCACTTCAAAATACTTCTTGGACTTAAATTATTCTGCAAGATAAAAATAATGTGACATTGATGAAAGTATTATGATGTAAAATAACAAAATGATCAGCTGTTTCTGAATTAATGAAACACATGTATTAGCAGTTATCTTAAAGGCACACACAGAATTGGTTTTCTGTTTGATTTCTTCAATTTAAAGGTGCAGTAGTGGTATCAGAGAGAACATGCATTGTCCTACATGTGTTAGCAAAACTAATTGCATCAATTTCTTTCACACATTTTTGATTGATGTGTATGTATGTGTCATTTATCAGGTAATTATATGGAGATACAATAGTTTTATATAAAATGCACAAAGCAGGTAAACACATGTTTTTTTATGTCGAGCATCAGGTTTCCAAGATGGAGGTCTATGGTTCAACTCACGTTCAGACCTTATTGAATTTTTCATTTTATGTTATGTAATACCCATGCACCAGCAGTGTAGAAAGTACAATGGTTAGCCTATACAGTAAGTAGAACCTGACATGAGAGACTGCTGTCATGAAAGACCACCTGTCTCCTGAGACCACATTTTGAAAACCATTCAGTTAGATATCTCTGTAAATAAATCCTCTTTTGAGAGACCACTTCTCCTGATAGACCACATTTCAGTGGCAGAAAGGATGGTCTCACAAGACAGGTACCACACTTGAACATAAATGAATTGAATTCCGCAATATTTTGAACTGTTGACAAAGTCTCAAACAATATTGTTATTTAACAATACTTATAAACAGTTCATAATTCAAATTTTTATGAATGGAATTTCTTGATATATTGAATAAATTCGTATATGAAACACATTGAAATTCCCTACAAATAATTCAAAGTAAAAGTTTACATGTGTACGAAGTTTTCATATTACCTGTAACTGTTCCAGCAGTACCACGTTGTCATTATTCTCATAAACTTTTAATCTTTAATCAACAGAAATTAAAATGATTTCATCACTAATTTCAGTGGAATCTTGTAATATAACATAAATCGGATGAGTCAATATTCTGATTAAGTCAAAGTCGAATAGGCGGGCCCGGTTTTTATGGATGGAAAAAAAAATGTTCATTAAATTTTAGATTATATCTGGGAAACAATAGAAGTGATCCTGTGAATTTTGAGATAACAAGACTCCACTTAAAAAAGATCATTTCTTATATCTTATATGGTTTTGAAGCAGTTATATATACCCTATAGATCTTTTAATATTACTCAGTCGGTAGCGCGCTCGACTCTGGATCGTGAGGTCGTGAGTTTGAGTCCCGCCGGCGACAGGTTGGTTTCCTGTCTTTCGGGTGAGACAGTAAAAGCTGGAGGTCCCGTGTCACAGTAGGTGTTGGCACGTTAAAGAACCCTACTGCTCAATGGCCGTAAGTGCCGAGCATAGGCCAAAATTTGAAGCCCTTCACCGGCATTTGGTGACGTCTCCATATGAGTGAAATATTCTCGAGTGGGACGTTAAACAACAATAAACAAACAAACAAACAAACAAACTTTTAATATTACAAATCATGTGGATCTATATTACCATTTATGAGTCAGTGTCCCAATGTTTCGATCTTTTCTAGTTGGTCCCCTGAAAAGGGTCAACTCATCAAAGTTTGGCTTTAGTGCTATATATAGGATACGGTAGTACTTCAATGAGTCGATTTTCTCAATGTTTCAAACTATCAACAAAGTTCAGAATAATTTTGTTATCTGACACTCTTTACAAACAATTTATAATTCAAACTTTTATGGGATTTCTTGATGTTTCAAATAAACCATTCAAATACATCTTATAGGATCCTCTGAAACTAAAAATCATATGATTCATATATATAATTTCTAGGTAGTCCTTAATGTATGTGTATGTATGTGTCTGTGTGTGTGTGTGTATATATATATATATATATATATATATATATATATATATATATATATATTGGTAAATTTGATACACTGCAATAGACCAATGACCTTCATATCAAGGCTTAACGGTATTTTCCATTTGTTTGTATTGAATTTAACTTTTAAATGCTAATGTTTTTAAATAAAATCCGATATAAATTTGGAATTCAGCCAATTTTCAACTCAACGCTTAATGCTTATCCATAATTCTATAATTGCAGTAGGAAAAATCCATAAGAGTGCTGTATACGAGTTTTATTTCAATGCTGTTTGATATGTTCATATAGATTTGTCTTTTACACAAAATTTTTGAAAAAAAATAGTTGCCATGGCATCACCATAATTTGAGTGTTTTGACATTATTTTATTTCTTGTATATTTGGCTAGTTAAAAAAAAAACCAGAATTTAATTTTTGATTTCCAAGAAGATGTTTATACAAAAATATGTGTACTTTGTCAAATTGACAGAATTGCTTGTAGCTTTATGGTTTTCTTTCTGTTTGTTTTTGTTTATTGATTGATTTATTTTATCATATATTGCGTCTTGAGCTGACATTTAAAGTCATATAAAATATAAGATTATTTCAAAAACTAGTTTTCAAACTGAAGCCAGAATCTTAATTCTTGACAACATGATGCATCCTCAGTTCAAAGAGAGGTGTCTTGCTTAAATTTTGACTGACGGGTAAACACATAAATAAATGGTCGAGTTACAGACTCCATCCCCCATGTCTCTCATTTTGTTGACATGTTTATTGTTAGAATTTCTGTAGAGGGATCTATAATTACCGTATTTACTCCTGTTTTGTCTGTTTTTTGTGTTATCTACATATTATTTATAAACATATTAACACTACATGTGTAACATTTATGGTTCATTACCCGCAATATAGCTGATGTCTGATTTTGTAGCGATGGTTTTTGTGAGCTGCGTGTGGTATGCGTCTTCATCTGTTATAAACTCATCAAAGTTTATCTATCTGTAGCATATACACTTTTTCTTCCATTGTTTGTTTTTTATTCTGCCAAGAATTTTCAACTAATATGGAGATGTCACTAGCTTTAGGTGAAGTGCCACAAATATTGATCCATGCTATGGGCCTATGTAAATGCAAATAGGGCTCTGTAACAGTCATGGATATAGGCAGATTAACCGTCTAGTCCAATAGCTAGCTTAATCGGGATGGGTGACAATCTGATGTGATGCGCTCAGCAGAGCCTGATGTACGTTACAGTTCTTTTGTCTACCACATTTCCCCATGACATGGAACCGCAGTTTTAAGTCTGGTCAAAAAGACCCATGACTTTTACTTTGTATGCATAGCGCTTTGTGAAGGAACCGTTGGTACCTAACCATTTATCAAAGAGTTTGATATGATGCAGTAATGGGAATCAAACCAAAATAATTTCTTTGATGTTTCTATCAATTTTAATTATCTTTATTAACAGTCCATGTAATCAACTAATTTCCACATTTTGTTGGAAATTAAAAAACATTGAACTATATTTTCGGTAGCAGATAGTCTAGACAGAATCAGAGAACTCTTCAAGATCGACAATAACAAACGCATGCACATGTGTACAACATTAATGGTTATCATACGAATACTGTCATTGGTTATCAATTTCAACTTATTTACAATTATTTATAAAAATAATTGATAAACTTTGTGTCCATTTTATTTTGCAAAGATCTATTTTTAAAAGGAAATGTGACATTCTCCTATAAACTTTATTTTTGGAATGAACATGTCTGAATAAAAAAGTAAACAAATCAAGGATCACCGGCTTGACACTTTCATCTTCAAAGAATGGTCACTGCATCAGTCAATAGCACAGGTAAAAATTTGTGGCACTGCACCTAGTATATCTGTTGAAATCTCCATATAAGAAAAGAATTCATGGCGGAATTTTAAAAAAATATATGAAACTAAAAACAAAAACTATACAAGCTTAACAAAAACATCAACAAACAAGTAATTTTAACAACAACATGAAACAACAACGAAAAATGTGTACTGTGTACCAGGAAATATTTCGCCCCTGGTTATTTTTCGCCCTTTACGACAGACAACATATTCACCCCGTCTTAAATTCGCTCTAAATCACCGTGGTCTTATGAGTGACATGTATGTCCGTGCTTCAATTATTTAGCTAAAAAAAAAAAAAAAATTGCTTTCTTTTAAATTCGAAAAATGGCGAAAACTAAACAGTAGCGAAAATTTTGAGGTATACAGTTTACTAATTTCTCTTTCTTTATTTTTCAGGGATTTTTTAAAAAAAAAAAACGAAAAAAAAAAAACAACAAATTAAAAAAAACACACACACATACAAAACAAAAAGAACAGCATATTAATTTTCATTTTTTTTTTTTCAGGTTTATGATGGTCTTAATCTGCCTCATATTTAGCGTTCTTTCCACCATAGATCAGTACACAAAGTTCGCCAATGAAACCTTATTCTGGATGGTAAGTGTCAATCATATACAGTATGTACTTTTAAAGAGCAGTAAGAGCTCATATAACACTTCCAATCCTACAAATCACAATAAACTAGTCTAAAACAATGGAATAGACCATTCCACTTTGATATTCAGGGATGTCATTTCCATCAAATAAGTCTTTTCTCAGTGGATATCAACAACATTTTTAATGTCGCTTTATATCTATGAGATCTCAAAATTAGTTCCCATAATGGCTAACATCAGTCAATATTTTCCAGAGTTATGGGATTTTAAAATTGTCCAAAAAGAAAATATTGAAAAGAAATGAGGATCTTTTCACAATAGATTTCAACAAAATGGCAGTGCCAAATCACACAGACATGAGCGTATGATTTATGTTAGGCCAGGAGAAACAATAAATCCAAAGAAATTTGATTGCATGTCAATCAACACGTCTGATTGCTTTATTTTGTATGATAAGTTCCATCAGAAGGATACATGAAATATTCTTGATGAGTTTCTCAAAAAATAAATCGGCAGACTTGATGTATATGATGTTATGATACTGGATATAATCCATGTACAGTAAGAGCCTTGCTTAAAGTCCACCTTGCTTAAGTGATCACCTTGCTTAAGTGACCACCTTGCTTAAGTGACCGCCTTGCCTAAAGTCCACCTTGCTTAAGTGACCACCTTGCTTAAGTGACCGCCTTGCCTAAAGTCCACCTTGCTTAAGTGACCACCTTGCTTAAGTGACCACCTTGCTTAAGTGACCACCTTGCTTAAGTGACCACCTTGTTTAAGTGACCACCTCACATTTAAGACCGTAAATTGTCAGTCTCAAACTTTTTCTTCGTGAATTTCAAATAAGACTTGACCCTCACTTATGAGACCACCTGGCTAATAAGACCACTTTGAATAGAGTCAATCAGTCAGTCAGGTGGTTTTAATAGTCAGGTGGTTTTTAAAGTCAGGCATACCTGTCAAGTCTACTGATTTCGGCGGTAGTCGACCAATTTTTTTATTCCTTTACCACTTGTCTACCGCAGAGAAAGAATCTACCAATTTTTCTAATTTTCAACCGATTTCCATATATCTCTACCGCTCCTTGTCCATTTTTCGGCAATCAGTAGTTATTTTTGTCAGCATTAAATGTTCGTAATCATATTTTACAGGCGACAAAAAACAGCTTCTGGCAATATTTATGTCGCCTCCATATGCATTTCATCAAAGTATTAAGCCATCTAGGTAACATAAGACCCTTATATCTTCCAAATAGTAATCAGGAACATGGACTTATAAACCTGTTTGTTAATTAATGTCATTAGATCACACGTAGGTATAACTATTTGACGAATGCTGGTAATTACACAACAAGCTGTACCATGGTCGAGTGCTGGTAATTACACAACAAGCTGTACCATGGTCGAGTGCTGGTAATTACACAACAAGCTGTACCATGGTCGAGTGCTGGTAATTACACAACAAGCTGTACCATGGTCGGGTGCTGGTAATTACACAACAAGCTGTACCATGGTCGAGTGCTGGTAATTACACAACAAGCTGTACCATGGTCGAGTGCTGGTAATTACACAACAACCTGTACCATGGTCGAGTGCTGGTAATTACACAACAACCTGTACCATGGTCGAGTGCTGGTAATTACACAACAACCTGTACCATGGTCGAGTGCTGGTAATTACACAACAACCTGTACCATGGTCAAGTGCTGGTAATTACACAACAACCTGTACCATGGTCGAGTGCTGGTAATTACACAACAACCTGTACCATGGTCAGGTAAATATACACTACAGACCGATATTTAAGGACAGGTGTTTTTCCCTTCCAAGAATCTAATATGTACGGACAAATGTTTTTTACCCAGTAATCTGATATTTATAGACAACTGATTTCTTTCCAGGAATCTGATATTTATGGACAATTGTTTTTCCCTTCCAGGAATCTGATATTTACGGACAATTATTTTTACCCAGTAATCTAATATTTATGGACAATTGCTTTCTTTTCAAGGAATATGATATTTACAGACAGTTATTTTCTTTCTAGTGTTCTGATATTTACAGGTAATTGGTTTTTTTTTCTCGAGAAAGTATGATATTTATGGACAATTGTTTTTCTTTTCAGGAAATAGTATTAGTTGTGTTTTTTGGGTTGGAGTATATGATTCGACTATGGTCAGCCGGATGTAGAAGTAAATACATGGGCATCCAGGGCCGAATACGATTTGCACGAAAACCTATATCCATCATAGGTAAGCTCTGAGTAATGAGAAATATTTCACAATAAACATTGCAATTCAACATTAAAAAAAAAATTATGGAAACTTGAAAAATTTTGTATACATTTTTGCATTCAATTTTTTTTCACTTCATATTATTGAACTTTTTGTATTGCCATGGAAATATGGTCTTTCAAATCAAACCTTCCTCTTGCATCCATATTTAGACTTGCCCAGATCAGTAAATAGTATTTTCTACTGTCATAATTTAGGAATGAACATGTTCATATTGCATGTACAATTATTATAAGATTCTAATTCTAAATCATACATCCCTAAATTATGATAGTGGACTTAACCATTCTTTGAAATGGGCAGGTCCAAATGTGACTTCAGGGGTTGATGAGTTGATAGATGTCAAATTTCAAGGATTACTCGAGCATGAGGACTTTCCAGACGAGTTCTGTTATACAAAATGTTCATTTCCCCGAGATTTAGATGCTGATTTCTGGAATGGAAACTGATTATCTTAGCAGTTTGTCTGTTTACTTGCAGTGTGTTAAGTTTTACAGTAAAACACCTTAAAAACTAAGAAAAAAGCCAAAATAAAAACCGCTTGCAATGTTCTTGTGGTAGATTGTTCATTTTACAAACAGAGAGTCTTGGGGTCAACTCCAAGTACTTGGTCATACCTATAAGACAAACTACCAAACTCACAGTTTGTTTGTTTATTGTTGTTTAATGTCCCACTCAAGAATCTTTCACTCATATGGAGACGTCACCAAATGCCGGTGAAGGGTTTCAAAGTTTGGCCTATGCTTGGCTCTTACGGCCATTGAGCAGTGAAGGTTCTATAACGTGCCGACACCTACTGTGACACGTGACCTCAGTTTTTACTGTCTCAGTCCGAAGGACAGGAAACCAACCTACCACCAGGCGAGCACGCTACTGACTGAGTCAGGCCGGCTCTCCAAACTCTAGGATCTTAAGTAAAAGTAAAAGGTCTCTCTGATGAGATTTAAAACTGAGGTCACATGTCACAGTAAACAGGATGGTAATACAAAGTCTTTAGGTTTATATATCCCATTTATTCATAATTATTTCTTGATGCATGATAATGGCTGTGTAAACGCACAAGGTGTCAATTTTTTCCAACTCTAATAGAAGCGAGATTTGAAAATTGTGACACTCATAAGCTGGTCCCCGTCTGACTATTACACTTTGTTCATACAACGGGACACCAGTTTATGACACTCAACATTTGAGTTATCTCCATTTGCGGTCGAACATATGTAATATGAAGTAAACAAGTGACTGTCGGCTAACAGTTTTACTTATACCTGTTTATTCACCTGGTATGGTGATACGGTCAAGGGATTTAATATGTATAAATGGCCGTTTGTACCAGAGTATCAGTTGCAGATGGTGGTATGCAGATTTTGACATTATAACGGGAATTATATGGAAGGAAATTTGTTCTTCAAGAAATAGTGGTGTTATGTGGGTTTGACTTTATAAAGGGTTGGGGGGGGGTGTCGATATATCGGAGGAGAACTGTAAAAAGAAAATCCTTGGTAAGATGTGAAACATTACAAACAAATAATAAACAAAAACAATAATGATAATCTTATAAGCAAATCTATCAAAATGTGACCATAACTCATTCACCCCTAAAGATACATTTGGACTGGTCTAAGTCATTGATTTACAGAAGAGTCCATTGTCTTTCAGGGGTTGACAAGTTAATGTCTGTTAAGATAGGGATCACTGTAACATTGCCATTAGATGTTGTTATAATGATCAAATACCACCCATTTATCTAATAGTTTCTCTCTTTTTGTTGTTGTTGTAAGCTGTAATGTATTATGAAAATTGATTATCCGTTCCTTTATTTTTTTAAAATTTATCAATAGCCTTTAAAATAATTATTGCCGATCTTTTTTTCAGACAGACTTTGTATTTTTTTGTCATTATTGTATACCAAGTGTTAAACTTTTCTTCTACTTCCTGTGAAAGCTTCTCACTTTGATGACTCTAACAGAACGCACGTAATGTCATCGTGTTTGTCAGCAATTGATCCGATTATTCACTGCTTGGAGATCCATTAATCTCAATTGGAAACATGCACTGAGTTATTCAAAGGGAAATGTATGTGACGTATAATGGCTGTGAAAAAAGATAGTTGTTCCTGGTTATGTTTTCATTCGCAGTAATTACACAAGTATGTCTCTTTTAGCTCTCCTCTTAGAAGTAGAGGGGACTCATGCTATGGGGTAAGATGATGGGCAAAGGTCACTCATGTAAAAGATTACTTTTGTAAAAGGTCACTCATGTAACAGGTCACTTGTTTAAGAGACCATCTTTCATAAGAGACTACTTGTCCTAAAGTTGTCCACTTGTGTCAAAAACTGCCTTTCCTGAGAGACCACTTTTATAAGACACCACATTTTCTGAGAGACCACTTGTGTAAGAAACCACCTTACCAGAGAGACTACCTACATATATCTTTAGAGATCAAAGTTAGAATTTTTAGCCATTTTGTCAAATACTCTTAGAGAAATTAATTCTCTGTTGTATATTTGATGGATATCCCATCACAGTTATCATATTATCTCATCAACCCCTGAAAAACAATGGACTCTTCTGTAAATCAAGGACTTGGCCCAATTTAAATGTTTCTTTAGAGGTGAATGAGTTTAAGAGGAAGGTCGCATGATGAATACAGGGGAAAATGCTGACTTCAGAATTATTTGTCTGGTTGTTGTTTTACAACTCACCAAGAATGTGCTATGGCAGACATTTTGAAATTAAAAAACAAATACTGGTCAAACGGACCAGTGAATAAAGGAATTTCACTGGTCAAAGAAACTTTTGTACTTGTCTATATATATACACAATTGAAATGAAATGGAAAATTACTGGTCATTTGGACCAGTTATCAGATAGATTTCACTGGACTTTTGTAAAATTTACTGGTTTTTCTGGTAAGACCAGTAAATTTCAAAAACTCTGCTACGGACTGAAGACAATGCAGAGAGGATTCTTTTATACGCCACGCTCACTGTGACATGAGACCTCAGTTATAAGTCTCAACCGAAAGACCTTATGATATTTACTTTGTATGCCGAGTGCAAATGGCCATTCTTTGGGGTCAAACCTTCTGCTTAACCACCACAAGAGGTCATTTAAAAATCAATATGTGTGGTAGTTCATGTAGAGCTGGTTTGTTTGTTTGTTTGTTTGTTTATTGTTGTTTAACGTCCCACTCAAGAATCTTTCACTCATATGGAGACGTCACCAAATGCCGGTGAAGGGCTTCAAATTTTGGCGTATGCTCGGCACTTACAGCCATTGGGCAGTGAGGGTTCTTTAACGTGCCGACACCTACTGTGACACGGGCCACGGTTTTTACTGTCTCATCCGACAGACAGGAAACCAACCTGCCGCCGGCTGGACTCGAACTCACGACCTCACAATCAAGAGTCGAGCGCGCTACCGACTGAGTCAGGCCGGCTCCACGTGGAGCTGGTACTTGGTGTGAAAATTGTATGGTAGGTCACATAGAGCTGGTACTTGATGTGAAAAGTTTTTAAAAATTGTTTCGCTTATGAGAAAAAATGCTTAAATTACATAAAGCCATAGAGAGAGAGAGAGAGAGAGAAATGGTATTTGAGAATAATTAGGTTTTCTTTGCAGACAAAAATGATTGAATTTTCAAAAAAAAATTCAGCATTCAAGAAATAGTGTTTAGTTTTGGAGAGAAAAACAGCAATAAATAAGACACTCTAAAAATCAAATGATGTCTTGATCAGTTGTCAATATCGTTTTAATCACTTTTAGCACGATTGTTAAAACAATACGGTATCTTAGGCAGTCAAGATCTGCGACTTACTTCCTGTTAAACGTAAGACTCACTTCCTGTTTACATAAGTATCCATTTTAGCATCTTCATCTTCTGCCTAATCCATCAAAATGACGTTAAGATATCGTTTGGTAACATAAAACATTCAGAAGATGACCCTTAAGAGAAATGAAGTAGGGCTGTAATGTCTGACTTAAGCATTTACGATTATGCGGATTACAGGATTACACCGTTAATACTATCAACAGCGTAATTGCATTTTACTGCAATATCTTGTCTACTTTTGATCTTGTTGCACTGGTTTGATTTTTAGCTCGTATAATAAATCATGTGAGCTGTTGCAATCGTTCTTCGTCTGTCGTCATTGGCCGTCCGTTGTGTGTTAAACTACAACATTTACATTTTAAACTTCTTCTGAACCAATTGCCTTCAAACTTGGTACACATGTTCCTTATGATGTCCTGACCAAGTGTTGTTTTTTTTTTTCTGGCCAATCCAAAAATCCAAGATGGCCACCCTGGGGTCTGATTGGCTGAGACATTATCAACTTCTTCTTAAGAACCACTGAAACAATTGCCTTCAAACTTGGTACACATATTGTATTCCTGAACAAGTGTTGTTTTTCAGGCTGATCTGAAAAACCAAGATGGCCGTCCTGGCCTCTGATTGTCTGAGATATTTTCAACTAAATCTTAAGAACCACTGAACCAACTCAACCAGAACACCTTAATTAAAGACATATTGCTCTTTGCCAAAATGTTAATTGTCCACACTGTCATCATTACTATGAAATGTATACACTTCGCATGAAGATTTTGTGAACTGGATGAACTTCGGGATGTAGAACCCCTTATTTTACACAATTATAACCCTTTGTTAAAGTTTTGTGATGGCCTCTCTATGAGGTAACATCATTAACTTTTGTAATTCAGTATTGATCACATTACAATGTGCAATGCCTACAATTGATGGTCTGCAACACCTTGTTTGCAGAGTTATGGCCCTTTGCCATAATGTCACTAACAGATTGCCTTGAAAATCTGAAAATCCTCAATAGACACCAAGCCTTCTGATCAGCATAATGTTAACAAGAAGTGTCATTGTTTGCACAGATCATATTCATTCCAACATTACCACCATTGCTTAATTCTCTTTAGCTCAGTAATATTTAACTTTTTATCCAGACATCTTGTGCATTTTATTTCTAAGTTGCTACAAATTATCCTCATGAAATCCCTACCATGTGTTGCTACTTATGCTGCTCAAGCCTATGAAAAGCTCAGAGACATTACTTCCTGCAAATCATGTGAGCATCAAGGCCCATGGGCCTCTTGTTGTCTGAATAAACATACCTTGACTAACCATGTTGCTGATGAATATTTCCGGTAGCTAGGCATTGTCCAATTCACATAAGATGGCGGGGCGGAGTAACCTTTTGACTATCATGCGGAAGATTCTACTCACTTTTCGGTTATGACAAACTTCACAGGAAAAACTTTTTATTCCTCACAGGATATTATCTTATGTATGTTGACAAGTAGGAACGATTACTCTAGTCAGTGTAATTTTAATGTTTTGCTT
Source organism: Atrina japonica (assembly GCA_030159075.1). Classification (NCBI taxonomy): domain Eukaryota; kingdom Metazoa; phylum Mollusca; class Bivalvia; order Pterioida; family Pinnidae; genus Atrina; species Atrina japonica. The sequence continues at coordinate 149,519 of BROG01000412.1, read as the reverse complement.
TATTACCTAAAATTTAAACTGGTTCAGGTCCAGAAAGGGTTCACAAGGCTCCACCTTTCCAGGCTTTATGGATTTTACTTTTCCCTTTCGTGGATTGTTGAAGTCTCTCACCTCTGTCAGAGTTTGAGCCCTGCCGGAACCTAAGCTGATTTTGTGAAACAGTTTGCCAGTTTACGTGCAGAAGTCCGCGGAATGGTCACTTTCCAGTTACAATGTAACCAGGTTCTCTCCTCCACCATTAAAAACTGGCAGACGCCATATTGCTGAAAAATTGTTGAAAATCTTTGTTGAGAAACTAAAGTTCTTTTTTTCTCCCAAGTATTGTTTTCATGCAAAGCTATAAAGATAGGGCAAAAAAGAAAAATTGAAACTGTTTTTTCTAAGGAAGTTCAATAAAACAATATAGGAACATGATAATTATTTTACTAACATGGAGGTGTTGAAAAAATGTAGTGGTGCACTAACGGGACTATCATGGAGGAAGTAGCAACCTGTGCCGACTGGCCAATTTTCATGGAATACTTTTGCCATGTCTCTTTATGGTCAGACTATGATATTTAGATCTGGATGACTTCCCTCTGTTAATTTTCCCTTGATTGTTTAGTAATGGTCGAATTATGCAGATCTTGCAAAAATAACTAATGATTACCAATCTTCAGAATTTGCCTTGGCCGTTTACACGTAAATGCATTAACTATCTTTTGATGTTCAATTCTACATCAAAACGCTAAATTTCAGACACTTTTCTGACCTTTTACATCTATTAAATTGAAGCTCAACATAATTATAAGTGTAACTAATTTCGTAGTTTCCGTATGCATCCTATCCATTTACCACCAACAGAGTTGTATATCTATTTGTTTTCACTGTTACTATGATCTCTGTATAATAGGATCACGATGCCGATTTATAGTTGGTTAAATTATCAATTACTCTTATGATGGCTAACACATGCTCATGCAGATTTTGGAAGAAATCAGAAATGGTAGCTGTTCAAATGGAATCAATACAAAACAAAATCCTTTAGGTCATTAAGTTCATTCTTATTTTGAAATGGTGTCCAACATTGCCAATTTTAAAAACAGATGTGTAAAACAAATAAATCTTGTTCCGTCGATTAAATTTCCAACAATTAAAATCTATTTCTGGTGAGAAAATATTGAGTTTTCCCTGATATCCTTTTGCGATTAATGTGATTACAAACTAATCTTTAATTCACATCACACTGCGATGTGAAAATTATCCAAAAACAAAAAATGTCTGTTGCGTTAGCGGGAATAGTGATGTAATATGGTTAATTTTGTGCGTCAGGGACATTTATTTAAAGACCCAAATTTTAATAGAATAAATGCTCTGTGTGCATGACAAAAAAGATACTAAAGAGAAAACTTCTGCAGTTTACTTGTATATAACGAAAACAAAAAAAAATGAAAAAAGAATGCTTGTCCATTTGTAAGGTTTTGTTGTGTACTATAAACTTGTGTTCTTCAATATACCGGTACACGTGGCATCTGCCACCTCTTTACCAACAGTAAACGGTGAACACATAAATGTCGAAGAACGAAGTTAAAAAAAAATAACGAGCTTGTATGTTATATATCTTCCCTCGTCTTCCCTTGTTCACAGATGCACTGGCATCAACAACTGTTTAGAGTGCGATTCTCTTTACTGCCGAATGTTGAAAAAATTACAATAATAAAAGTGGTTTTTATAGAGTTTCCTCTCGCTCTTTGAGAACCAGTTAATATAAACCTTGATTTATTATGTGTTAACACATCTACACCTGCAGCCATATTTGGACTCAATCACTTCAAAACATGGTTAGGTCCACTATAAAAATTCAGGGGTATTTTATCTAGAATCGTAAGTTATACAAAAAATTTACTTGCAATATTAATTAACTTGCTCACCTTTGAATTATGACAATAGACTGTACTTTTTATTGATTTGGGAGAGTCTAAATTCATGTGACCGCAGGATGTTAATGAGTAAAACAACCTTTTTTCTCTTCAACATAAATCTTTTGAAGGGCAGTGATTTACTGGGGTGAAATTGACAGGTAATGATATACCTGTGTTTGAGCTACATACAGTATAACCTGTCTATAACAAACTACATACAACCTGTAAAAAAATTTGTTATATCAGTATTTTGTTATACATTTGTTGTTATGATACCAAAAATGATATGTATATAAGTTAGTACATTCAGAATGTAGAACTTCGGTGAGTCGAACTTCAATGAGTTGTCAATTTCATGATGTTTTGAACTATTGACAAAGTCCACTGACTTAGTCAGTGCTACTTATAAACATTTTTAATTGTAATTTATTTATGAGCACAGTAAGACCTTTGTTGTAGAAATGTTCGATCTGGAGTTAAGTACAATAATTACAGCGCCCTCTTACTGTCAAAGTCCTCCAGTGTGTACTACCAGTACATGGCAAAGAACTATTCTGATTGGTCAGAATTCCTAGAAACATGGCTGTCATAAATGTCCAATCTGATTGGTTGAATTATACACAATGGTTGAGTACAATGGGTTTGTTGACAGCCTGATCCTGTAATAGCCAGATTAGTAACAGCCTAGATATGACGGCTTACTAACATCTTATTGTTCCAATAAACCTATGCCAGATACGCCTTACCTATAATTTGGCAATAATTTTAGCATGATTTTAAGCGAACACAGTGAGCACTTTATGGTAAAGGGATAGAAAATGAGCTGTACATACATTGGATGTAAAACACCGTCTGCATCAATATAATCCATGTGGTTTTCCTAACCCGAATGTTTAATGTTACATTACGATGTTACAAGGACAAAGCTGTGCTCACTTCAAGGCAATGCCTTAGTTCATATTTTAGCCCTATGATTCCTGAATACACATGGCAGGTTTGATCGGTTAGCAGGAGTTACTTGCTCCTTAATTTCATTTGATTCCACCTTTTGATTTCCCTTAAGCCCGTGATGGTCCATTATTCATTTATTTATACATTACAGATTTTGATTTATATTGTTTCATCCCCAAATATCTTAAAAGTACATGTATATACTGTTTTCTCTTGTATTGGAGTTGACAGGGCTAAGTATATAAGGTTTAGTTTATGCAAGGCCCAAATGGTGGATCCATTTCACAAGTGATCAGTTTCAGGTTGAAATTCATTCTAGTATATACTTTTTCTGTTGTTTTATCAATATTGATTTATCATAATAATGAAATAACAAGTTGACATCTCTTTTGACCTATTGCCAAGTTTCTGATACATGGCTGTCCATGTGGGTTTTTTTTTATGTCAATCAATTGTGATGTCATAATCACAAGTGTTTGACGGGCCATTTTAATTGTGACATCATAATGGAAAAGTTTGCCAAAAAGTGCCTTGTCGGACATTTGGCATTAGGTCTGTTCCACGCAAATTAGTCTGAAATATTTTGTGATTTTTTTTTCCAGATTTTCTAGTGGTAGTAGCGTCAATTGTAGTGTTGTCAGTGGGATCCAATGGAAAAGTTTTTGCAGCATCAGCAATAAGGTAAACAAAACACACACATACAGTGGTCAACCTCGCCTAAAGACCACCTCCCTTAGCAGACCACCTCGCATTTCAGACCACAAGCTTTTAGTCTCTTGTTAAAATTCTAATAAGTACAGAACCTCACTTAAGAGACAACCTCTCAAATCAGAATCCTTTGAATCAATCAGTTAGGTGGTCTTTAAATGTGAGGTTCTACTGTACAGAACTTCACTTTACAGACCACCTCACTAATCAGGCTACTTTGAGTTAGTCAGTTAGGTGGTCTAAATAGTGAAGTTCTATTGCACAGAACCTCATTTGAGTGAACACCTTTATAATCAGACCACTTTGGGTCGGTCAGTTAGGTGGTCTTAAATAGTGAGGTTCTACTGTACAGAACCTCACTTAAGAGACCACCTGGCTAATCAGACCACTTTGAGTTAGTCAGTCAGGTGTTCTTTATAGTGAGGTACTACTGTACAGAACTTCACTTTACAGACCACCTCACTAATCAGGCCACTTTTAGTCAGTCAGTTAGGTGGTCTTAATAGAGAGGTTTTACTGTAACACCATTAATCAGACCACTTTGAGTCAGTCAGTTAGGTAATCTTTATAGCAAGGTTCTACCGTAACACCTCACTAATCAGACCACTTTGAGTCATTCAGTTTGGTGGTCTTAATAGCAAGGTTCTACCGTAACACCTCACTAATCAGACCACTTTGAGTCATTCAGTTTGGTGGTCTTAATAGCAAGGTTCTACCGTAACACCTCACTAATCAGACCACTTGGAGTCAGTCAGTTAGGTGGTCTTAATAGCAAGGTTCTACCGTAACACTTCACTAACCAGACCATTTTGAGTCATTCAGTTAGATGGTCTTAATAGAGAGGTAACACCTCACTAACCAGACCATTTTGAGTCAGTCAGTTAGGTGGTCTTAATAGCAAGGTTCTACCGTAACACCTCACTAATCAGACCACTTTGAGTCATTCAGTTAGATGGTCTTAATAGAGAGGTTTTACTGTAACACCTCACTAATCCGACCACTCTGAGTCAGTCAGTAAAGTGTCTTAATAGTGAGGTTCTACTGTATTCATATATGTATTCATATTCACATACTTTTTCTACACATTTGTGCACTATCCGCTCACATTTACTGAGGGTGTGTACGCCGATTTACTGCATTTATTCTGGATAAGGATTATAAGCATTTTTGTTGGGCCTCTGTGGCCGAGTGGTCAGAGCATCCCGCATTGATCCATGAAGTACATCTCTCACCGTTGATCAGCCCAGGTTCAAATCCCGCTGGAACCTCAGCTGATTTTTGTGAGAAAATTTGTCAGTTTACTTGTGGAAGACCGGTGGTCTCTTCCCAGGTACATTGTAACCGGTTTTTTTTCTCCACCTTTAAAAACTGGACGCCACCGTATAACTGAAAAATTGTTGAGTGGACGTGGCATTTAACAGTCTATTCAAAATTCAAAAGTTAAAAAAAGATTCAAAATTCAACACGTTTGTACATTAACCACAACCAGAAAGTCGCGGGTTCGAGCCTCGGCAGAGGCAGCTGGCTTTTCCTGTCCTTCGGATGAGACATTAAAAACTGAGGTCTCATGTCAAACTAGGTGTTGACATGTTAAAGAACTCTTTCTACTCAATCATGCAGTAAGTGCCGAGCATAGGACAAAATTTGAATTAGCCCTTCACCGGCATTTGGTGACGCTTCTATGAGTGAAAGATTCCTGAGTGGGATGTTAAACAACAATTCAGCAACAACAACGTACATACGATGCGGATTTACTTCATTTATTCTGGACTAGTATTATAAGCATTTTAGCCTGACACATTACTATAATCCATCTAGACATGTTTGATATCAATGCACTAAATGTTTATATAACTGTCACAATAATTGCTGAGTACATAAAGGTCAAAAGTTATCACTGATGGAATATTACCAAAATTCTAAATTGGAAATTCTTTCGTTTTTTTTATATTTTTTGTTGTACTTGAACATTTGTTTTTGATGTAATAGGATACTGTTATGCATTTTTACTACATCGTAAATTTCCTACTCCGTATTTATTTGCATTGTTAATTGTGGCCAGATGCTAAAGAAATATGTCGCCATTGAAAATATTGTTATATCTTTTACCATCCAAAGCATTTTGCATCAAGTTATCTGGGGCAGCGCCACCTTGCCCTTTTTGTAATTCAAAAAATTAAAAATAATACGATGGCCCTTAAATGACCGTTAATGTTTTATTTTGTCCCGTGATATTCCCTACTCCAAAATCAAGTCGACAGCATAAAGTATTGATTTGGATTTACTTACTGATACCATACAGCCATCAATTACCTGAATTAACCCATATTCTACCAACAGATTTTCCATTTTTGGCTGCAAGGACAAACTCATAACAACCGCGACGTGACTTTAAAAGGGAGATCACTCTAAAAGGGCACTCAGCCCATCAAAAGAATCCCAAACAAGGGAGATAATATAGTGTTAAACATTTTTTTCATTCAAGGATTTATTAAAAGAGTATTTATCTGTGCACCCTATCAAGGTACGCAAGTACCTGGATATGGGTCATAAAGGGAAACCTGTCTAGTGAGACCACACTCTGCAAACCACTTGGTTAAATAATCCTTTAAATAAATCCACAATTAAAGGAACACATGTCTTGAGAAACTGAATTATTTGAGTGGGTAATGGTTGGAGGGGGTCTTTCAAGACAGATTACACTTTACTGGATTGTACTGATCACGTAATCACTTTCAAAAGAAAAGGGAAGGGGCTTCCATGATTTGAATCATGACATCACTCACCTAATAGGTGCCTTCACATACACAGATTTATCACGCACATCCTTAGGTATATCACAAATCCATAAAACAATGTAAAAAAGGTACGCAGATTTTACTGTGGATTATGGGTTGTTGTGACCAGCTTACGATGTGTACGAATTAATTGTTACCAGCTACATGTGTATTCACAGAAAAATTATTCCTTGGACAACTGTACATGTACAAAATGTTTTGACTAGTCTTAAAATTTGTATCTCCTTTCATGGATCCCAATGAGTGTTTGTGAGTTGTGTCAAGGTATTTTAAAATGGAAAACAGCAAGTTATGTACAGATGCTTAGCTCACCTTGGTGATCCATAAGGACTCTTTAAGAAAAATATGTGTACATGAAGTGGTGCTGGGGGGTTTAGGAATCAGCACAGATAATTGTTTAAGCGTAACCTGAAATTATGATAAAATTTGCCAGTTTTCTTAGAGGGGGTTCGGTCCTGGGTTCCATTCCCAGACCAAAGACTACCAAAAATGGCAGTGACTGTTCCTTCACCTTCACCAAGCACTCAGCAATCGAAGTGAAATCCACGAGTCTTTGGGACGAGACTAAAAACCAAAGTCCCATGTCGTGGGCGACGTGGCACGTAAAAGAACTCTCACTGCATTGGAGCAAGTCCCTAGCACAGGTAAAAAATTTGTAGCACTTCACCTAAAGATGGCGACATCTCAATATAAGTGAAAAAATTTTGACGTCATGTAAAACAATAATCAAACAAGTTTAAGGATTATCTAACCAAGTGGTTTTCAGTATGTGGTCGTAGAAAACAGGTGGTCGCTGATGGAAGTGGTCTTTAAAGACAGGTTCTACTGTATTCACATATAGATATTACAATGTTTATTTAGATTTTAGTGTATGGACATATGTTAATCACAAGACACCTCAGAAATACATAAATTTTCCTTCAATAACAATTTTTACACTTTTTGAAATGTGAACATTTTCCTCATATTTCACACTTTTTAACACATTTTCACCAGTGATGTAGCATGTGTAAAATTTAAAAACTCTACAGATTTCGAAAGAAAAATTTCATGTATTTTTCGGAGGTGTGAAGTTTTTACAAATTTCTAGACATTTTTGTGTTTTTTGCAGTGTAAAATTTCAACAGATTTTGAAAATTGTTTATCTATTTTTCAGAGGTGTAAGGTTCTTACAGATTTTGAGAATGCTGCATGTAGACAGACAAGGTGGCACATGGCGATTATTAGGTTCTGTTGTATATATACACAGACAGGTAGGTTTCCATAGTTACAAGTCCCCTACAGCTGAAACTGGGGGGAAGCTATAAAGAGTTTGTCAATGCAATATTGTCCATCCATCATTCTCTGTTTGAATTAAAATTTTGTTAACAGTTTTGTAATTGCTTACCTTTCACTTAATTAATAATGGTTTCACAGATAGGGAATGTGTATCGATTCATCACTCAAATAAAGGTGAAAAAAAAGTAAACGTATAACTCAGAAAATAATATCCTAAAATATTCCCTGTGATGAGCTGTAGACAGAATTGGGATTTCCTGTAACATTTGAAAAAAAATCCCTCATGGTATCAGGGTACAGTTAAGTTACAGAACTGAACCTTTTTTGGATTAAGTCTAAAGTCAGGTTAAGGTCAGGTTGATGGGGTGGGGTGGGGGGTATGTTGGTGTTGGGTAAGCTCGTAATCTTTGATTTACTCTACGTTTTCAATATCTTCTCAAAACAAACTCAACTAATTCTTTCCAAATTTGGTATGAAGCATCTGTAAGGAAAAGGTAACAGATATTGTTAAAGTCTGGATTATTGTAGATAAGAAGATAATGTATGGACCTAGTTCAATGATAAGGCCCTCTATGCAGTAGACCAGTCTATTATGGTCTGTGGGGGTTGACAGCATCTTATATGTATATGAATATCTCTTACTGGCTAATAGGGGGGTAGTTGATTGATTACCTGAAGAAAACCTAGATCAGCTGGAGAAAACCTAGATTACCTAGAGAAAACACACTCATTAGATCAACGCACTGACTGTCTACCTCAGATATCCCTCTGCTCAGTTTCAGAGTTGAACTTAGCACTCACTAGCATGATGTGTGTTTACTGAATGCTGCTATACCCATATTTCATATGATTGATATATTCTCATAAGAATATTAAAACTGTACAACTGAGCTCTGATGAAATAGACCGATATTTTTGTCCGAGTTGCCATCAAAGGTGATGTACTGTTAGTGCATAAGGTTATGCAAAGTGCACACCAAGTTCAGATGATCACTTGGGGTCTAACGATGACAAGTTAATTAACTTCTACATTTTATGGAAATTAATCAACACGTTATATCATTAGTGAAATTTTATACGGAATGCTTTCCACCGTTTTTTATGCAAGCATCCATGGCAAAAAGCCAGTATTATTTTGACATATAGATTAAGCTTCCTGGTAATTGATAAGCAGGCTTTGTCTTCCCTGTACAGTATATCATGTTATATTAAAAAACCAGTGTTGTTTACAACATGGCCGCAGACATTTGGGACACTCAAATTTGTGTTGAGGGCAAAATGAACCCTGCTATATTCCAGTTTACATCACTTGATGGGGCGGATCAACAGGGGCTAATAAATCCTTTTTGGGAAAGGGTCCTGTACCCTTTCAGTTGGGAATTTTGTGTCGCATTGGACTAAATTTGGTAAAAAGAACACTATCAATTAATTTTTAAGATATAAATCTTTTGATTCATTTATCTCTTTATTAAACTGACAACATGGATTTCATCTGAAGACGTGTTTTTGTCTGTATATCAAAAGTTGGCTTCATGGTAAACATAATTGGGGGAATGGGTCCTTTTTTGCTCAATATTAATCCTGGAGTAAAACTTGGAGTAAAATAATATAAATAATTGACTTTTTGCATTAACGTTGGTTGAAAATTTTGGTGTCAACAATTTTTACAATGGCTGCCAATTTACACCACACTCAACAATCTGTTTAATGAACGATTAATACAATGGCTGCCAATTTAAGATACCAGTTATACTTGGCTGATTTACACCAATCAATGATATGTTATGGGAGTACAACGAAATACAATGGCTGCCAATTTACACCATTCAACAATTCGGAAGTTTAGATGAATTTACACCACACTCAACGTTATACAATGGCTGAAATTTTTTGAATTTATACAATGGCTGCCAATTTACACCACACTCAACAATTCTCCAGTTATACAATGGCTGCCAATTTTTATACAATGGTGGATTTAGAGAACCCGTTATACAATGCCAATTTACACCACACCCAGACAAGAGACCACCACTCCAATTCTCCAGTACAACTGGCAAACCACACTCAACAATTCTCAGTTCACAAAATTTACACCACACTCAAAAGAGTTCCAATGGGGCTTGAACTCCAGTTATACAATGGCTGCCTCACTGATTCCAGAATGGCTGAGAGACTTCTTGGTTCAAAGCAGCAATGCTCTAACCACTCGTTCAATGTACCCAGAGAAGAGAGGCCCGCAAGTAAACTGGCAAACCTTTCGCACAAAAATTAGCCCGTTCCATGGGCACCTGCTTTTGACAAACTTTTCCATTATGACATCTAACCAATCAAATGGCCCAATTGACACCTATCAAAACACGGCACCTTTTGACAAACTTTTCCATTATGACATCACAATCAAATGGCCTGTCAAACATGTGTGATTATGACGTCACAATCAAATGGCCTGTCAAACATATGTGTGATTATGACGTCAAATATGCACATGGAGAGCCACGTGTAAGACATTTGGCAATAGGTAAATTATTTTTGAGGTCTGTGGTGGTCTTTTCCCGTATGTGTGTCAGGCAGACGTAGGTATGCTGTCATCTGTTAGTGTCGGGTAGAGACCGAAACTTGGAAATTAATATCTGTGAAATTGAACCCTACTGGTAGAGGACCAGTAGCCGGCTTTGGTATTATTTCGTCTTTAGTCTGTGCCTCGATAAAAAAATTTTTTTCTTCTGTTCGAGAAAATTGTTCATCATCTTGTGAATTATCTAAAAAAAATCTCAAAAATCGTGTCTAAAAAGCAGAAATCATGCAATAGCAGGCTACTGGTCCCATACCAGTGTACCGTACACATTCTTAGACATCCCTCTCCCTACCTCACAGGGATGAGTGACAAGGGGTTTAAGTAGTCATACCACTTACTTAATTAACACCTGTGTTCGCACAGATCTTGAAAAGTGCTTGAATATTGAGTTAGTCCTTGAAAAGTGCTTTAAAAACAAAAAACCCTTGAAAAGTTCTTGAGTTTAATGCAAAATGTTTGATTAATTTCATCAGTGTGATGGAATTCTTCTTGCAATTTGTTTATTCATCACTAAAGAAAAACTTTAACAAAAAGAAAAATGAGCTGTATCATATAGAGACTTCACCTAGCTAGTAATTTCATTTCAGTTAAGCGATTTTGTGATGCTGTACTGCTGGATCTATTCAGTGTTTAGTGGAATTCTAAGCAGTATTATGAGGACCAACATTGAAATGTGAAAAAACCTTGCAGACAGTGTATAAAATTCTCTTTTTTTTTTATTACTTTGGTTTGGCTTGCAAGATTTTGATAAGCTTCAACAATACCCATTGAAGCTGCTTGAAAATTAAATGCTTGAAAAATCTGTTTCATTGGCTATTTGAGCCATATTAACTAAATCAAGTCCAATCCATAGATACACATTTTGTACTAGAAGAAAAGCTAACAATAAACAAATCCCATAATCTGAAGATGTATATTAAGAAATAGTATTAACCTCTGATGAAAAAGATAACGAGATGGAATTTCAAGAGTTATAACTTGACTTCAGCCTACATGCATGCTTAAAACCATGTAGACAGCCAAAATGAGTATAAAAATTTCCCATGAACACAAAGAAGTCAATATCTAGCACAATCCACCACGTTGATTGCGTCATGGTGTCTATTTCATATCTGGAAGTGCAATACAGGATTATACATATATCACATACAGACAAAAATTGTCACTGAGAGTTATAATCACTTTAGTCTTTATATGAGCTGTAAAGCAAGTTACCATGGCAACAGTTCCCTATTGTCTTATAAATGGATTATCAATCACAGCAACTGACGTGAAGACAGTGGACAGAGCTGGTATATCTAATATAAAATTTTAGTATCACAAATATCTTGTCAATGTTAAGACATTTAGTTGATACTAATTCTTTTCATACCTGTGCGATATGTCAGCAGCCGATATTTGTCAAACTTCTCAAAGGTATTGCAAGTCTACTTCCTGAAATCATTATCAAAATGAAGACGTTTTTTCCAAAGTACCGAGAGGTTTCACTGTACCTATATATAAATCTGCCGCTCAGATTCTTGTGTATAGCGTAGCCGGGAGGGTAGATACATGTAGCTGGATCTTCAACATCAAGGTCACTGGAACTGTGGCTCCAATTCTTTATTTTCTTTGATTAAGGTCTTGCCAAAAATATTCTGTTATTCGGAAATTTCATTTGCTATAGACGAAGTGCATCAAATTGTAACTTTGATATAGTCTGATATCAAATTGCAGAAGGGGGGGGGGTTGCAAACATAGCAACTTTTAAATTTTTAATCTCATGGTAAAGACTTGAGACTTAGATTTTATGCTGAACATTTAAAAAGAAGAAGGTCAAACTTGAAAGTTTTTGAAATTCATTGGTCTTACCAGAAAAACCGGTAAATTTTACAAAAGTCCAGTGAAATCTAAATGATGACTGGTCCAAATGACCAGTAGTTTTCCATTTCTTTTCAATTGTGTATATATACAGACCAGTAAAAAAAATTCTTTGACCAGTGAATATCCTTTATTCACTAATCTCCTTGACCAGTAATTTTTTTTTTATTTCAAAATGTCTGAGATACACCCTAGCATGTGGGATACTAAACTCAGTGTTAAGGTCATTCCTTGAATGAGCATATGGACACATGAACCTTAATTTTTAGCTCCCTGGTATGAAAGTTGTCGTCCTTGTTGTCGTCGTCGTCGGCATCCATAGATAAAACTTTAATCTGGTGTATATTATTTTAACTGCAAGGAACATGACTCGATATTTCACATATAGATTTCTTATGACCAGAGTTTTCTTTTAGTGTCTTGACTTGTGACCTTGACCTCGGGATTTGACCTTTAAAATTTGTCTTTAAAACCAAAAGGAATACGACTTTGATGTTTTACATATAGCTAATCCTTTCATTTGGTACCCTGACTTTTGACCTAGTGACCATGGCCTTAAACATTGACCTACTTTTCAGAACTTTTATCCTGAACTGAAGGAATCAAAATTTTACCAGTCCTTTGAACTTAAAACCTGAGAGCTGTGGGTCAAGTATGTATTTTGGAAATTTACACCAATTTCCGGCAAGCTTTGTTGTCTTCTGACAACTTTTGTTAGTCTCATGGAAAAACTAAGATATGCTCGAGCATATGGGACGCTATACTCATTCTCTTGACTTATCAAAACAGGTAGGGACTGTTCCTGTACCGCGCTGTGCATTGTAAATAAAGTATATCATTTTATTGTTGTTTTACAACCCGCCAAGAATTTTTTACTCACATGAAAATGGCACCAGCTTTAAGTGAATTTTCACAAATTCAGACCTGCGGTATGGATTGGTTCAACATGCCACACCCACTGTGACACGAGATCTCTATTTTAAGACTAATCTGAAAGATTTCTGACTTTCACTTTAAAATCTGAGAACTTGAACAGAACTGAAAGAACAGTCAATAAGTTGTTTTTTTTTTACACATTTTATTATGACAAAAAGCTAGGATTTTTACATACCCCCTCCATCTCCACCTGGCTCGGGAGTATGGGGTGGCTAGGAAGTATGGGGTGGCTAGGGAGTCTGAGGTGGCTAGGGAGTCTGAGGTGGCTAGGGTATATGGGATGGCTAGGGAGTATGGTTTTTTTTTTATATAGTCTTAAGTATTACCCAGTATCTGGATTAAACTTGTAACCTTCTGCTTGCAAGCTGGATACTCTACCATAATATACAGACAAGAAGTGTATTAGAAGTGACGACCATAGTGTTGCCTAATGAGACTGAAAACTGAGGTCTTCTGTCATGGTTGGCTGGTATGACATATTACGGAAGGTCGGTGGTCTCTTCCAGGTTACATTGTAAATGCATTTTCTCATCCACCGCGAAAAAATAGCCACCACCATATACCGGAAACTGAAAAATTGTTGAGTGTAGCATAAAGAAAAATTCAAAAATTGAAAACAAAATTGATGAACAGGTCACTGCATTGGCATGAGCCCAAAATACAGGTCTGTTTTTTTATATATCATGTTGATGATATCGACATCAACCCTTCATGATGACTTATTTGGTAAAGGACTATTTTTTCTTTCACAAAGCAGTTGGCATACAGAATTGAAAGTAATTCAGAGTCTTTCAGAAGAGACATAAACCTGCAGAGGCTGTGTGGCAGCAGATGTGGCACATCATTTGTGTACATCCACAGCGAAGGTCAGACTTGTGGCACTTCACCTAAAGCTGGTACATTTCCACAACTGTAAATAAAATCTTTGTGGAAAGTAAAACAACAATGAAAAAAGAGAATTTACGTTGGGCTTCTGCGACAGAGTGGTCAGGACATCGCACTTTGAACCATGAAATATCTTACTTCCAGGTTCAAGGCGCACTGGGACATAAACTGATTTATAATTGTGAGAAAGTTTGCCAGTTTACTTGCTGAAGGCTGGTGGTCCCTTCACGGGTACATTATAAATGGGTTCCCTTTTCAACCAGTAAAACTGGTATAACTGAAAAATTGTTGAGTTTGGTGTAAAACATAATTCAGAATTTAAAAAAAAAAGAAAAAGATATTGACGCTTAAAATACATTTTTTCTGATACAATGATTACAGTCATGGGACATGGAACTCGCACAACTGCTGTTCGTGATCTGTGATCAATTGCAATGTCGTGATTCGTGATCGATTTCAATGTTGATGACAATTGACAAAAATGTATTCAACATTGGTGACAATCTGATAGGTTTATGGATAAAAGATTGATAGGAATTGTAGAATGATGTTTTCTTAAAGAGTTTTTCTCTCAAAGAATCTGTGCTTAGGGTCGAAATTTGATTTTAGCTCATAACTTGGTGCACTGAACATAGATTACAGCTACTTAAAAAAATAAAATAAATAACAAAAATGCATAGAAATTCATCATTTTACTGTACAGGTTTTATATATAAACTTGTCTATAAAGGCATCTCAAGGGGACGGGCAAAAGTCACCGTTACAGACAGGTGGCCTTTATACAGAGACCACATCTTTATTTTGGATGCAATTTCTGAAAACCTTTCAGTAAATGACATTTTTTTCTTTTTTAAAAGAACAAATTTATATATGAAAAAGGGAATAAATAAAATTTTAAGAAGTTTGGTGCATGAGGTGGTCTCCTAAACAAGGTGGTCTTTCTAGGTACAATAGGAAGGTTCCATTTTAAGAAGTTTGGTTCCACTGCATACCTGAAGGTGGACATTAGGAGAGGTCTGTATACCTAAGCAAGGTGGTCATTGGTCCACTGTTCTAAGGTGGTCATTAGGAGAGGTCACCTCAAGGTGCTCTTTCTAGGTCATTAGGAGAGGTTCCACTGTATACCTAAGCAAGCTAGGTGGACATTAGGAGAGGTTCCACTGTATACCTAAGCAAGCTAGGTGGTCATTAGGAGAGGTTCCACTGTATACCTAAGCTAGGTGGTCATTAGGAGAGGTTCCACTGTATACCTTAGGAGAGGTTCCACTGTATACCTAAGTGGACATTAGGAGAGGTTCCACTGTATACCTAAGCAAGGTGGACATTAGGAGAGGTTCCACTGTATACCTAAGCAAGGTGGTCATTAGGAGAGGTTCCACTGTATACCTAAGTAAGAGGGTGGTCATTAGGAGAGGTTCCACTGTATACCTAAGCAAGGTGGACATTAGGAGAGGTTCCACTGTATACCTAAGCAAGGTGGACATTAGGAGAGGTTCCACTGTATACCTAAGCAAGGTGGTCTTGCTAGGTGGACATTAGGAGAGGTTCCACTGTATACCTAAGCAAGGTGGACATTAGGAGAGGTTCCACTGTATACCTAAGCAAGGTGCTCTTTCTAGGTGGTCATTAGGAGAGGTTCCACTGTATACCTAAGTAAGGTGGTCATTAGGAGAGGTTCCACGTATACCTAAGCAAGGTGGTCTTTCTAGGTGGACATTAGGAGAGGTTCCACTGTATACCTAAGCAAGGTGCTCTTTCTAGGTGGTCATTAGGAGAGGTTCCACTGTATACCTAAGCAAGGTGGACATTAGGAGAGGTTCCACTGTATACCTAAGCAAGGTGCTCTTTTAGGTTCATTAGGAATCACTGATACCTAAGCTAGGTGGTCTTTCTAGGTGGACATTAGGAGAGGTGTCACTGTATACCTAAGCTAGGTGGTCTTTCTAGGTGGACATTAGGAGAGGTTCCACTGTATACCTAAGCTACTTTATTTAGGAGAGGTTCCACTGTATACCTAAGCAAGGTGGTCTATCTAGGTGGACATTAGGAGAGGTTCCACTGTATACCTAAGCAATAAGGAACTTTGTATACCTAAGCTAGGTGGTCTTTCTAGGTGGACATTTGGGTTTGTATACCTAAGCTAGGTGGTTTTCTATGGACATTAGAGGTTCCACTGTATCTAACAAGGTGGTCTCGACATTAGGAGAGGTTCCACTGTATACCTGCGACATTAAGAGAAGTTCCATGGCACATTAGGAGAGGTTCCATGATACCTTCAAGGTGGACATTAGGAGAGGTTCCACTGTATACCTGCAAGGTGGACGCACTGTATACTTAAGCTGGGTGGTCTATCTAGTGGTAGGAGAGGTACCATTATACCTAAGCTAGGTGGTCTATCGACATTAGGAGAGGTTCCATACCTAAGCAATGATCATTAGGAGAGGTTCCACTGTATACCTAAGTAAGGTGGTCATTGAATTACACTGACCTGCTAATTGGACATTATATCTCTGTATTAAGCATCTAGGAGATCCACTTCGGAAGAGGTGATCATTAGGAGAGATCTGTATCTAAGTAATGGTCAGATAACTGTATACCCAAGGTGGGGTGGACCTAGGAGAATTTATAAGCAACTTAGGTGACATTAGGAGCGTTCCACTGCATTGTGTTTTTACAATCAGAAATGCGAGGTGGTCTTCTAAGTTATGGGGCAGATTCCACTTTATTATTCAATATGTTTTTTTTTATATTTCAGGAACTGATAACAACTTTGTATATAGGATTTTTGGGTTTGATTTTTTCTTCTATGAGAAAGATTAAGAGAAATGGACTAAGATTTCACAAGCTATGCAGAAAGTAGGTACCATTTTATATATCGCGCCATCATATGTTTTCCATCTAATCATTCGGAAGAGTCCCTAGTGTACCTACAATTTATAACGAGTTCAAATACATATTATTAACACAACCCCTGAAAAACAATGGACTCCTCTGTCTTCAATCAGACCAGTCCAAAGGTGTCTTTGGGGGTGAACGAGTTTAACACACAACCTACCTCTTATCAGATATGAGAGGTATGTTATAATATAAAACATCTCAAATACCAAAGTATAAATCTTTAGGATGTCCAGGACACAGATACAATTCCGGCAAAAATGGACAAACACGGACCTCTGGAAACCAAGAGGTGGGATCAGGTGACATGGATACGATACGATAAGATACGATCCTCAAATCAGAGTTAGCAAAGATTAAAAAAGAAATATGATCTTCTCCAATTTTGATAATTAATGTCTTAATTAAAGATCACAATGAAATTGATAACCAAAAGGATATCAGTCATCATGATAATCCTTGTGTCTATGGGAAAATTGTTAACTTAAAAATTCCCATGACCTTTGCGGTGAGCAGATGAAAGTGAATCGGTGCAGAGATTTTGATTAATGACGCTACAGTAGCGGGGCATAAATGAGTTTTCATAATTTAATTTTTCGCTATGTATTCTAAATAAATTCCCGTTCTTTCAATGACTCTTCCAGAATTTGTCTAATTTATCCAATTTTTACGAGACTTGATTCAGAGAATGATGAGGTTTTGATAATCATTTTGTGTAAATTCCATTGCAGTCTGTTACTTATATCAAGAGAAGTACAGTATAACTTCGCTATTAAGACGACCTGACTGACTGACTCAAAATGGTCGGATTAGTCAGGTAGTCTGGTAAGTGAGTTTCTGATTTCATTTAATATTTATTCAGAAATTCTAAAAAGACTAAATGTTTATGGTCTTAAATGAGAGGTGGTCTCCTAAACGAGGTGGTCTCCTAAATGAGGTGATTTCCTAAGTGAGGGGGTCTTAAGGCTAGGTTTCATTGTACATTATTCTTTATGAGAGTGAACTTCTAGCGAAATCATTTCAATGTTTATTACATAAATAATGAATG
Organism: Atrina japonica; assembly: GCA_030159075.1. Taxonomy (NCBI): domain Eukaryota; kingdom Metazoa; phylum Mollusca; class Bivalvia; order Pterioida; family Pinnidae; genus Atrina; species Atrina japonica. The sequence goes on along the minus strand of BROG01000412.1, from coordinate 131,681 downwards.
GATCTGTGACATAATTTGAAAACTCTAACCCATTGATACCTAAATAAAGTACAGATGTAAAATAGTGAAAAATATTGTCCAAATTTAGACCAAGACTCCACACACACACCCCCTCCCCCCAACCCGTAAACATGCCTTTTTTCATTTATTTGGGATGATTACCAATTAAGCTCTGAATACAAAATTTAACAAATGCAGAATGACTAAGAAGATATAGTGAAATTCATTTTTGCAAGTTCAAAAAATGGTTAAGTCCACTATAAAAATTCAGGAGTATATTACCTAGAAACTATGTTCTACAAAAATCTAACATGCAATATTAACTTGTTTACCCCTTAATTATAGTGGTAGATTATTCCTTTTATTGATTTGGGTGAGTCTAAATGTGACCACAGGGGGTAATGGGTTAGAAGTGCTAATATGTATTTATATTTCAGATCACCGTGACGACAATTGGATATGGTGATACAGTCCCCCAAACCTGGATGGGAAGAATCGTGGCTTCCTGTTTCTCAGTATTTGCAATATCATTCTTTGCTTTACCAGCTGTGAGTTTATTTTACACTTAACAGTGGAGCCTGTCTTGAGACCTGAGAGACCACCCTTTCTGCCAAAGAAATGTGGTCTCTCAAGACAGGTGGTCTGCCATAAGAGGTTTTATGTACAGAATTATTTAACTGAATGGTTTTCAGAATGTTGTCTTTCATGATATTTGTCTCTCAACACAGGTTTTACTGTTATCTTTCCGTTATCATTATCTCTGTCAACAGTCAACTCTTGATATAACGGCCATGTTGGGATCCAGTAAAATTGCCGTTATATCAAATATGCTGTTATATCAAATTTCCAGGCTTGGCAACAAAATAAGATTGCATGGACATCTTTCATTGTTAAACCCCTATTGAATGTTAAACTTCAATTCAGTATGATTGCATGACTGATATAAAATGACTACAGCGATTAAAATTGTTTTTTATTGTTATTTGCATTTTATCATTTTAATAAATTATGGAAACAATTTGTCATTTTTTATGCTTTGCCATTATAACAAGTCATTTTCACAAGTAAAATGCATGTTTGTTGCCAAAAATCACTGCCAATGCCAGAAAACAAATATGCCGTTATATTAATCAAATTAACATGGATGTAAATTCGTTCCCATGAAATTTCTGCCGTTAACCAAATATGCTGTTACATTAAGTGCTGTTATTACAAGAGTTGACTATTTCTTTGCAGGGTACAAATAACTATAGTTACTTTAAAAGTATGTTATAATGTATGTCATTAGATTGCTGTGACAGGAGTTATCTCCCATTATTATTATTACTATTATTATTATTATTATTATTATTATTAATCTTCGTGTTTATTACAGGGTACAAATTACTGTAGCTACTTCAAATGTTTTACAAAGTTTAATGTCAGATTGACTTGAGAGGACTTATCTCCCATTATTACCTCTAATTCTTTACATGGTACAAATTTCTGTACTTACTATTAAACTACTACAATGAATTTCCTCAGATTGTTTTGACAGGAGTTGTCTCCCATTATTATCTGTATTTCTTTACATGGTACACACTTTGACAGGAGTTATCTCCCATTATATTATCTCTGTATTTCTTTACAGGTTACAAATTGTATTGCAATATAAGATTTTTTTTGACAGGAGTTATCTCCCATTATCATCTTCCATTACATGGTTCAAATGACTATAGTTACTATAAAAGTTCTATAATGTATTTTATCAGATTGCTTTTACAGGAGTTATCTCCCATTATTATTATCTCTGTATTTCTTTTCATGATACAAATTACTATTACTTCAGTAATTTCCTGTGTGTTACCCCCTGCACGATATAGCCAGCGTTGACCTTAAATCCTTGTCCCAGAAAAAAAAGCATACTGGATAGCCTAAATCGCAGTATTGCCCTCGGCTAATACACAGGGCCACATTGAACTGTTTCACACTTGCATGTTCAATTGAATGTTTTAAATTGGTGCTTAAAGAAATAAATAATAATTATTTTCATATTAATAAATAAATATTACCTTGTCAAATGTTGTTTTTAAGTATTGAATTCAAAACAAATGAAAAAAATCTAGATAGCCCACAGGTCCATATTGTCCTTGAAAGAAATTGTATAACTTACAGGCAATACGCAGGAAATTACAGTACTATAAAAAATATTATCATGTGTGACATCAGATTGCTTTGACAGGAAATCCCCCATTATTATCGTTCTCTATTTCTTTACAGGGTATTCTAGGCTCAGGTTTCGCTTTAAAAGTTCAGCAAAAACAACGACAAAAACATTTTAACAGACAAATACCCACAGCAGCTGCACTTATTCAGGTATTTTAGTTCAAACATTTCAAAGAGAGGCTTCCATGAGTCTTCTCGAAGCACTTCAGTTCATGGCATGCCATTTGCGATTATTTGGAATTATGTAACATATTTCTATATACATATATGCGTCTTCCATTCATGTTGTGCCATCTGCCATTGTCTGGAATTATGTAACATATTTCTATATACATGCGTCTTCAGTTCATTGTCATTTGCCATTATATAGCATTTTGTGACATACCGTGCATCTGTGTATAAGTAGAATTTTTAGCGAGACACAAATTTAGCATTTTGTACTGAAATAGTGATACTTAATTTCAGTGATTTTATTGTTCCAAACGAACATTTGACATTGATTTGAATCCAGCTGTACATTGTAATTTGTTTACGTATCGTAGATTATGGCATATCACTATATTCAGAACAGTAATTCATAAATATATCAATCGTGTAATCAGATCAATGTCACGGAACCAAAGATAACTGTTAATGAATACCATAAATTCCACTTTCTTTAAATAATGATGTCTACATGTAGTGTGCTGCGTATAGAAACGTAGTTTCACGAGTATTTAGCACCCAGTGGCTTCCATTGGCTCAGACTTAAGTTGAGGCTTAATACATACTCATTTTTGTCTGAAATATCGTCCACTACCTCAGCTGCACATCACTCATGAAAAATAAATATTAATTACCTCTGATGCGGAATGAATATTTAACGATATTTAATTTTAACGATCTCAACACTTCTGCTTACCACTCATTCTTCATTCTATCGTTTTCCTTTTGTTTGCTTTTGTTTTTATGTTAGAATTCAATCTGACAGAAATATTACGTAACAATTCATTTCCCCCGATATTAAGACATGATTTGTTTCATCCTTACTCTAATCTCTAATCTGTACATACAATCATGGAATAACCAATATTGTATAATTTATATTTTAACCTTGCATGTTAGCCTGACCAGGCTGTAAGTATTGTATTTAATGATGAAGCCTGTAAAATCAATGCTGTCATATTTTCTTCACTCGTGAGAGTTTTAATGGCAAATTTTTTTTCTATTTGTCTTGCAGTGTTTATGGCGGTGTCACGCTTCGGATCCTAATTTTAATTCTCAGGCTACTTGGAAAGCTCATATTCATGAAAAAAATCAATGGGATATCAAACATCCCAACTATAAAAATCAACAGGTCATAAACTCATCCCACTCAACGTCGACATTCACGCGCATGGCTCGGAGAGCTAGCTTCCTCAAAAAGAGAAGGTTCTCGAAAACTACACTTAACAGCACGACCGACAGAAATGAAAGCGTGAGCTCCATATCTGGATGTATGGACACAAATAAGCCAGGTAGAATTTAGTCCTCAGGAATTTTCCATGCTTTCTTATGGAGAATGGGGGCCTGGACCTTGGTAGTTCGGAATTTGACCTACATTTTATTGAAATTGTGAAATCTAAAAATACACAAAACTGTTTGAAAATACAAGAATCTCTTCAAATTCGTTGTTTTTTTTGTTATTTTTTTCAATTGGAAAATTTTGACTGCAAAGTGGGGAAAAATGCTTTGTTTTTTGCAGTGGGAATGAGGCCTTATTTCGGCTCCTAGAATAAGATGGAAAATCCCTGGTGCTTAACATTTTTCAGTGGTATTTTATATATTTCAGAGGATATTGGAAGTTACATTAAATTAGATACAGTCAACTCTTGTTAGAACGGCACTTGATATAACAGCAATTTTGGTTAAACGTAGAAATTTCATGGAAATGAATTTACATCCATGTTAATTTGTTTGATATAACAGCTTGTTTGCTTTCCAGCACCGGCAGTGATTTTTGGCAACAAACATGCATTTTATCTTTATAATTGACTTGTTATAATGGCAAAACATATCAAAAATGAAAAATTGTTGCCATAATTTATTAAATTGATAGAATGAAAATAACAATAAAAACAATTTTAATTATTGTAGTCATTTTATTTCATTCACACAATCATATTGAATTGAATTTTAAGATTTAATAGGGGTTTAACGACAAAAGGTGTTCATACAATCTTATTTTGGCGACAAGCCAGGAAATTTGATATAACATCATATTTGATATAACGGCAATTTTACTAAATCCCAGCCTGGCCGTTATAACAAGAGTTGACTGTATTTCTTATTTATTTTTCTTTTACCAGTTTTCCTACAAAGCAGACATTAGACATACAAATGTTGCTTTGAAATGAATGTTTGTTTTTCTCAAGATAGAACCACTCCATTGTTAGCAAATTTATTCCTTTTTTTTTAATGGGGTATGATACGGTAAGTGGTGATTTAATATGTGACATGACTACTAAAAGCCCTTACCACAAGCCGGAGTTACCACTGTAGCTTTGGGGTGGATCCTAGTGTTTGGCATGCAACCATGATGGAGTTTCTTAAACTTGTTGGCCCCTACAGAGTAGGCTTGAGCAATGAATATTGGTGACATTTTAATGGGGATTGTTTGTTTGGGTTTTGTTTTTATGCCTTCGGTCTGATAGGTCCTCCGGGGGCATATAGTGTTTGGATCGTCCGTCCGTCTGCTGTGTGTGTGTCTGTTTGTCTGTCTGTCGGTCTGTAATTGGCCCCGCTTACATATAAAGTGCAATATTTCAAGTTTGGATTGTGATACAGTAACCAGACTTAGACTGTAAGTTCATCTTAATGGTTGCTCACACTTCACTGACATCACATGCCCCTGCGGGTGGGATCAAAATGTAGGACATTACAATATTTAAAGTATATGTATTATTTGCCAGCATAGAAATTTGTTGGGACCGGGGGCATTTGTGTTTCACAAACTCATCTTGTTTTACCATGTATTGGTTACAAAATCATATGTTTAAAAATCTGCAATTAATGGGAGGTAACTCTTGAAAGTGGTGTTAATCATAAAAATGAAGTTAGCCAATTGTTAGTTGTTAAAATCACATATGAACACATACAGAATTTCCACAAGAATAGTTTCTTAACTTATCAACCCCAGAGAAACAATGAACTCTTCTATAAATCAATGACTTATGCCAGTCCATATGTGTCTTTAGGGGTGAGTGAGTTAAACGGTATGTAAATTAAACTGCAACCCAGAGTTTATGTGGGCATGATTTATGCCTCTTCCCATAATTAATATTGTCAGAAAGAGTTTGTTACATGTGAAAATTTGTTCTGAGTTTTAAGACCAACAAACTAAAGTACATACATAATTGAACACGATTTCGGAAAGTATTTATACATGTCCCCTACTTGTGAAACTGTTATAAAGTGAGTGGACATACATATGGAAGGACTGATGTGTGGATGGATGAATGTATGGATAGGTGGATGGACAGACTGTATGGATGAATTGATAGATAGATGGACAGACTGATGGATGGATGGACAAACTGATGGATGGATGGGCAGACTTATGTATGGACAGAGTAATGGTTGGACAGACTGATGTATGGACATACAGATTATATATTGAAGGATGGATGAACAAATGCATGGACTGATGTATGGAGCGACTGATGAATGGAGAGGCTGATGTATGGACAGACTGATGTATGATAACAGACTGATGTATGCAGAGACTGATGTATGGATGAACTGATGTATGGACAGACTGATGTATGATAACAGACTGATGTATGGAAAGACAAATGTATGGAGAGACTGATGTATGAAGAGACCAATGTATGGACAGACTGATGTATGGACAGACCAATGTATGGAGAGACCGAAGTATGGACAGACATGTATGGACAGACTGATGTATAATAACAGACTGATGTATGGACAGACTGATGAATGGAGAGACTGATGTATGGACAGACTGATGTATGGAGAGACTTATGTATGGAGAGACTGATATATGGACAGACTTATGTGTGGACAGACTGATGTATGGAGAGACTTATGTATGGACAGACCAATGTATGGAGAGATTTATGTATGGACAAATGCCTCTAGTTTTACAAGAAAGGGGCTAAAAATTTCTATTATGATGCATCTTTTGTCCAGTCCAATAAGCCAGTATAAATGATTCATTGAAACTGAGTTGCTGTGATTTTAAGTCATCAACCCCTGAAAAACAATGGACTCTTCTGTTAATCGATGACTTAGACTAATCCAAATGTGTCTCTAGGGATGAATGAGTTATGGATACACAGGTAGTTACTGTCCCTTTACTTGACATTCTGCATACAAAATGAAAGTGCATGTCTTTCAGATGAGACTTCCATACCTAAGTATCTAAGTGGTATGCTCTTTTCTATTGTTTAGACCAGTCTATTATGACCTGTAGGGTTTAAAGGGTTAAAGGGACATTAGCTATATTTTCAACAACAAAAAATCTTTCCTTTTTAAAGACATAGTATCTACGATTTCCTCAAATATTTCAATCTCAATTGTTTGGGTCAAATATCTTAATATTTGGAGATAAAAAACGAAAAATTGTTGAATTAAAACACATAGAAGTATAGTTTTATTGTATTTCACAACTTTCCACGTTTTTTTTATTTTTTTGTCGGTACTAAAAAATTCGTTTGCAAGCCCGCCCATATTTCATATAACCTTAGCGTGACCTGTATTTGCGCATGCGCATTTCCATTGTTGATAGTGAAAAGCATGGCGTCCAAAGCAAAAACAAATCGTGGCCGACCTGTTAAATTGACAGATTCAGCTAGAAAAAGAAATCGGAAAGAAGTTCTGGTGAAATACAAATACTTCATGCAAACCGTTAATGTAAACGATACAATTATGTATAAATATTGAATTGTAAATAAATCAACACGTGCTTACCTCAGCATCCATTGATTGATATCGATACAATCTAGGTCATTGTGTGTGCTTCTGGGATTGTTTCTGTGCATAATTAATGAGTTTGATTCTTACAGACGACGACAACAAATCAGCATTTATCCATTAATTACGCTAATTATACAAAAAAGTGTCGACATGGAAGATCATTATTCAGTCATATCTTCGATATTTCCGCAAAATTGCCGACTAAAAAAAATAACCATTTTCGTAGATACTATGTCTTTAACTACTTAGATTGATATACAATAACAAAAACTAGATATACACAGGCATACAAATTCTTAAATTCCTATACATTTTGTGAAACTTGCTTTAGTAACTCAGTTTGGCAATTATTCACTTGCAATTGATTAATTCAACCTTACTATTTTTATATTCATGTCACACTGGACCTGACCTTTTTTTTTTTTTACAAAATATATAAGAATATAATTTTTTTATGCTTGTGTATAGCTTTTATTAGAATAGTAGAATAAGTTGAAAAATTCAGAATATTTTTTGGGTGGGGTATACGAAGTTAATGCCTGAGGTTCCGTATATGTGACAGTAGATGTCGTACAAATCTAGAAACTGAAAAATTGTGATTTGAAATATGGTGTTGTGGTTATGTGAAGTTCCGCTGTATTTTGTATATTTTTTTCTTTCAGGGAGCCCTAGCAAATCTCCCTACAGATCCTACAGTCGGACATCTCAGGATGGTTTGGATTATTCCGTGGATGATGGAGAGGAGAATGATCTCATCTCAAAGCCAGACCAGTAAGTTATATGATAGCATATACTGTACAGTGGGATGGGGGGGGGGGGGAACTTGCAATGTTATTATATTTGCTTTATTCACTGCATTGATAAATCCTTGAATTTAAAAAACAGTAAATAAGTTAATTGATCAAATTATATATGCACATAATATATCAGGGACTGCGTTTGTGGGGCCTTTTTCTATTTTTAAGTTACTCTGGATATGCAAAATTAAAAAATCACAGTCATGCTAGGGGAGACAAAAACCTGAAAATTAAATAAAACCAGTGAGGAAAAAACCTATACTTTGGTGAATAATCTTTTTGGCTAGCCTATTTGAAGAATAGGGGGCGCTAAAAATATGCAGTCACCCCGGCACTGGCATCCGGCATTGCCCGGTTAAAGTTTTGGGGTAAATGTTAGAAAGCACTATAAATCATTCAATATGTGAGTAGGACACTGTAATTTGGTATGTAGGACTCTCTCTACGGGTAAAGTATCAATTAGCGGAGTGAAATATGAAACTTTTTGTTTATCAAAATCCAGTTTTGGCATGTTTTGTGGCTCGAATTTTTATTCATGAAAATCGAAAGTTAAGTTTTGGGGTAAGTGTTGCAAAGCACTATAAATGGTTCTTAAATATGGGGGAATGGCGAGCTAAGTTTTCCTCTGACAACTCTTGTTTTAGAATTACAAGGTTACCTGAGTCATCCCGAATACTAAGATTCTGCTATACTCATTAAACATGTACAATCAGGTATACAACATAAGTATGTATAAGAACTTTATTTTTACCTGTATATATGTAAATTGATTATCTCAACAAAATCAAATGGAGAAATTACTGAAACCAATAATTGTATTTCTGTAATATTAGATATTTGTTACAATTTACAATCCGTCCAAATCTTGCTCACAGACTGTCTCCCATAATCAAGATTATCTTAGAAAAAATAAAGTTGTCTCCCTTTGTGAGAAAATTACATTAATTTTATCCATTGTCATATTTTGTAGATTAACTGAAGCTCATAAAACCATGATCAGAGTCATACGTAAAATCAAGTTTTTTGTTGCGAGGAGAAAATTTCAGGTGTGTATATTGGTAAAAGATTTATCTTTCAATCAGAACACCTCCCATGAACTTTGCATTAGAAAACTTGTTGCTCCATCCTTCACAATCATTGTATAAGTATATATATATATATATATATATATTAAAAGGGTATTAGCTGTGTTTTTTTTCCAAAAATATTCTTTCATTTTTTTTTACCACTTAGATTGATGTACAATAAACAAAAGAAAGAAAGAGATATTCACAGGCATATAAAAATGTTAAATTCTTGTATATTTTGTGAAAATTGCTTGATAAATCCAGTATGCAAATGATGATTAATTCGGCCATACTATTTGTATATGCATACAACACTGGGCCTGACCTCATTTTCACAAAATAAATAGGAATATAAGATTTTGTATGTCTGTATATAGCTCTTATTTGTTACGGTACGTTAATCTAAGTTGTAAAAATCGAAATAGGATTTTTTTTAGAGAACACAGCTATCCCACTTTGATTTAATTTCAATGAATAAATAGTGTTCAAATCAGAACATATTATAATTTTTTGACAAAATTAGCCATGTCTGTCCATCCATCTGTCTGCACCCAAATTTTTGTTTAGCTTTTGCTTTTAGTTCTTTTGTGAGATAACGGTTCAGTGTATCACATTGTAACTTCACATGATGGTAGTCATTATGACCTTCAGTTTTTACCTTAGCCTTCACCTTTGACCTTGAACTTTAAATTCCACACACAGATATATATACAGTATATATATATATATATATTTACAACGACATTCATTTCAATGGAATATTCAGTATCCGACAAGAATTGCTCGGGAACAAATGTACATGTACATAAAAAGTACTCATTACAACGGAATATTCGGTATCCGACTCCGACATTAGATTCCGGGAACAAATGTACAAAACTCAGTGTAAATAAACTCTTTACAATGACGTAACATAGAACCCACCAGCTGATCTGGCTATTGTTATCATTCTTGATTTACTTCACGGTTGAGTTCATAGGTAAAAATAATTGCCAATAAAACAATTACACCGTCAATTGTTTTCTAATCTCCACTGATAGGTGATGGCCTAGGTGTCAACAATTAGCGCTTGAATCACCCTTACCTGTACGTCAGTAGGCCTAATGTTTATAAACCATCAGTAGGTTTCGTTTGAACTGAACCGACAGGAAGTGAAATACAAGCTGGGTACAAATTGAAAAAATAAGATTGATAAATAAAGAATAAAAAATACACATAGGTGACAAGTTCCGTTAGGCTACATGTTCGTTCCAATGTGGTTACAATGGCCGATCTTTAAATTATTTCAGTACTTGCGATAGCAGTAGACATTTTACTAAAACTTTATTTATGAAACGCATTTTTAAGAGAATTGTGTCAGCAATCTCTGCATTTTTTTATTTTAGCTATAAAGTGTCTAAATCGGAATCTGGAGATATACTATTACATTCGGGCATTTTGTACACGATTCATGCATTTTACGACATCACCGATTTATGACCGATTTAATAAAAAAATAATTGTGCATCGATGTTTACAAGATTAACTTGCATAAACTTTATTTATATATCTTCGCAGAGATTTTAATGTTGTTTTAAGTTTATTTATTTACATGTACAAATATATGCGTAAATAATACTCAAGGGAGCTAACTATAAAATACCCACCACATCAAATTCATTACAGTGACAAATTCGATATAAAGTCATTCCTACATGGGAACAAACATGGTCGTTGTAAAGAGAGTTCACTGTATATATATATTGCATTGCAATTCTGACATATTGCTTTTAGCAGTTTCTGATTTAGGAATGTCAATAAAATAAATCATTGTACACCATATCCTTGAAGATTCAATAATGGATCACTTCAATGAAGCGACCACCTGTCATATGTGACCTCAGTATTGTCACTTAACGGAACCCTTACACCAAAATTCATTAAAATTTTATTTTGAATTTTTTTGTATCATAAGTATTTCAAAATAACTGGAAAAATATAATCTTTTGCATTATTTTTCAAATAGCATCCCTATAAAGACATTTTAGGGATAAAATGAAACTATAGCATTTAACCCTTTCAGCTCCGCAGAGCATAATAATGGACTGGTCAGATACAATAAGAGAGAGCATTCTATTAAGATACATGGGGTTGGAAGGATTCAGATGCTTTGTGAGTTTCAAAAAAAAAAAAAGTTGAATTGTGGGCTTTTTGAGATATTGACATTTTTTTTTAATCATTGTAATTATTTTTAGTGGCTAGAGCATAATGCACTTTTAACCATTTAGTATCCCACTGCAAGTCAGCTCTTGTTCGAGGCAGAATTTGGTGAGCAAGTTTACCATTTGACTTCGGAAGGCCGGTGGTCTCTTCCGGGGTACATTGTAACCAGGTTTTCTCCTCCACCATTAAAAACTGGCCACCACGTAACTCAAAAGTGGTTGACTGTGGTGTAAAACGCCATTTTAAGAAACATTATTCCGCAGTGATAGGCCCATCACACTTTAAAGCAGGGGTAACATTAAAACAAAATGTTTAGCTGGATGACGTAATAACCCAAACCATGGGTTTAAACAGAAAGTACAATTTTGATCCGACAAATGACAAACTGTGAAAGAGCATCATTAACTCATTCACCCCGAAAGACACATTTGGACTGCCCTAAGTCATTGATGTATGGAAGAGTCCATTGTTTTTCATTGGTTGATGAGTTAAATGGCCTCCAATAAGAGAGCGTACAGATATGTATCCTGTTAAAAAAAATTATGACAAATCGTAATGCCGCCTTAGTACTAACTTGGAGTAATACTCGTTTTATTTTTAGCAAGCACGGAAGCCATATGATGTGAGAGATGTCATAGAGCAGTACTCTCAGGGTCATTTAAATATGATGGTCAGAATCAAAGAGTTACAACGCAGGTAGGTTAGAAGTACAAATTTGACAAGACTCGTTTAGGCCAGGTGAGCTAAAATGTTATAGGCCTTTAGCAGAACATAGCTGAAAGAAATTGAATAAATAGATGTAAATGAAAATTGAATGCTTCATACACAGAAAAGATACATTTAAATTTAGTGGCTGATGTTGGAAGCAAATTCTTTTACAAATGATATATTGAATTTGAAAATATTTTTTATTAAACAGATTTATTGTTTGTTTTTATGCATATCTATGTGTGTGTTTACTTTCCATTTAATTCAATATATTCTCTGTTTTAGGAATATTTTTGTTGCTTAGTTACATTGCATTTGATCAGTCTGGGCTTTTTAATCTGTGACTTTTTTTTATCTAAAATATCTCTGTGTATGCTTACCATTCTTCACCTTCAAAATGTCACCACATCAACTGTGTGTGTGACTGCAGTACAGAAAAATGTGGGTCTTTGTTTTAGCCAAAGTACATTGCGAAAAGTAAATGATTCCCTTAGGCTTATGCTCTCTCTCTCTCTCTCTCTCTCTCTCTCTCTCTCTCTCTCTCTCTCTCTCTCTCTCTCTCTCTCTGTCTCTCTCTCTCTCTCTCTCTCTCTCTCTCTCTCTTTTCTCTCTCTCTCTCTGGTCTGAGAGTGTGCCATTTCATCAAACTTTTTAAGTGCGTACAATTTTCATTTTTCAGACTCGATCAGACGTTAGGAAAACCAATATACGCAGCAAACACAAAAGATCGGGACCGATTAACAGTGTGCACGAAAGTAGCCAACATTGAACATCAGGTTAGTATTGGACTAACTGGCCGGATTGTGAAACGAAATCCGGCTTATGAAATGGCGAAGTACATCTGTCTGTCTGTTCATCTGTGTCAACAATTTGGTTTAGCTCTTGCGTTTAGCTCCATTATGGGAAGACCATAAAACTTCACATTGACCTTGACCTTGACCTTGATGAGTACTATCCATCACAACCTTTGTTTTTGAATTTTGGAGGGGGGATCAAAGTAATAATGGGGGGTGGACTGTCTGCGTCAACAATTTGGTTTAGGTCCATTGTTGGAAGACCATAGATGATATCTCTTTGACACTTCACATGTATATTGACCTTGATAAAAACTATCCATCACAACCTTTGTTTTTGAATTTTGGAGGGGGGATCAAAGTAATAATGGGGGGTGGACTGTCTGCATCAACAATTTGGTTTAGGTCCATTGTTGGAAGACCATAGATGATATCTCTTTGACACTTCACATGTATATTGACCTTGATGAAAACTATCCATCACAACCTTTGTTTTTGAATTTTGGAGGGGGGATCAAAGTAATAATGGGGGGTGGACTGTCTGCATCAACAATTTGGTTTAGGTCCATTGTTGGAAGACCATAGATGATATCTCTTTGATACTTCACATGTATATTGACCTTGATGAAAACTATCCATCACAACCTTTGTTTTTGAATTTTGGAGGGGGGATCAAAGTAATAATGGGGGGTGGACTGTCTGCATCAACAATTTGGTTTAGGTCCATTGTTGGAAGACCATAGATAATATCTCTTTGACACTTCATATGTATATTGACCAATTGATGAAAATAGATTATCACTTCACAACCTTTGTTTTATGAATTTTGGAGGGGGGGGGGGAAGTAATAATGGGGGGTGGACTGTCTGCATCAACAATTTGGTTTAGGTCCATTGTTGGAAGACCATAGATGATATCTCTTTGACACTTCACATGTATATTGACCTTGATGAAAACTATCCATCACAACCTTTGTTTTTGAATTTTGGTGGACGGATCAAAGAATGTTAAGTAATGGGTGTGGGGATCAGCATTTTGGTTGAAGCAAATTCTTGGCAATATGAATAGAGGTACAAACCTCAAAGTTGGTCTGTAGGTTACTTGTGAAAATTGGGGTGGAGATCAAGATTTTGGGTAAAGTTTTGGTTGTAATTTTAGGCATAAAACAATAATTTTACTTTGTTTTCTTAACAGATGAATCGCCTTGACCAGAAGATGGATCAAGTTTTAGTTTTACTCAATATGGTTGTGAAAGAAATTCAGGTTGATAAAACAAATGACAGTGACAAAGATAATCTTAGCTGACGAAGGAAAACAAAAAGGTGAATCATTGTTATAAACATTGCAGTCATCATCTGAATATCACAGAGACGACAGAAAAACAACAGAAACATTTAGCAGTGACTTTCTGTAACAGTAGCCATTATAGAACAAGGAGAAGACAACTGCTGCTCAATCAAAAAAGGAGGTAAACATTGTGAAAATGATAAGGGAAGACAACTCTGTCTCATAAATGCAAAAGGGAGATAACTTTTGCATGATCAGGACAACTAAAGATATGATAAGCCTGAATGTAATAAAAGGGAATTACATGTTACCCTGTGGAAAGATTTAGACTGCACCTCAAAATGGCGAAATGGAATGGAAAGGTTTAGATATGACAGAATTATGTAATGGTTACCTGTGTGAGATTTGAGATATAACAGAATTATTGTTCTGTTTTGTATTTACTATAGATGAGTCCCTAGAATTTTGAAACAACTATGGAGTCAAGTCATTGAACGAATAAAGAATTTAAAAGCAATAAAGATACAGTAATCTTAGAAGTTTAAAAAATATGGCATTAAATCTCCAGTGTGTTATTAATCTATCCACACCTAAAGACACATTTGGACTGGTCTAAGGCATTGATTTTAAGATGAGTTCATTGTTTTTCAGGGATTTGATAACTTAATAACAGAAAGTAAATAAATTTACATTAATATACGACTTTGGTCTGAGGATGACTCATAATTCTAGGCCAGTACATGTAATTCGTTTCACAAGATCTGTGTGTAAAATTCAAGATAGTCGCACAACAAAATCTTTTACATTAAAAATACAGTGAAAACTGTCTTTAAAGACCACTCTCATCAAAGACCACCTGTCTTGTGAGACCACATTCTGAAAACCACAGTTAAATAATGGTCTAAGTAAAACCTCTTTCGACAGATCATGTGTCTTGAGAGACCACATTTCAGTGGCAGATGGGGTGGTCTTTTAAGACAGGTTCCAATGTATCTCTCTTTACAATATACCTGTATAAACTAGCAAATGTCATTCTCTTACTCTCTAATTTTTAAGTCATGGAGAAATTGTTAATTTCGTAAAAATAGTCTCATTACTTAAGATGGAGCTAAAATGTGTTAAACCTCTTTTGATTCACCACTTCTTTTGAGAGACCACATTTCAGTGGTAGATAGGGTGGTTTCACTGTATATGTAAATACAATGTAAAGTGACTCTCCACATTTGTAAGAAAGTTTACAAAAATTACGTAAAACAAAAAATTTTGCACTATTTGTAAACAATAGGAGGTTTCTGAGTTGGGCTGGAACCCTGATCAGTTCGTTAAATGATCGATTGCCTGTCATGTGACTACCAATTTCTGTGAGCCACCCTTCCCCTAACATTTAACGATTGTGTTTAGGGCAATGTCTCGGTTTGGCTGAAAATATTTTTCTTGGAGTGGGTTGTTTTACGGACAAAGTGAAATTAGGAAGTTTTGTTATACACAGCTTGTTTGATTTTGCCTTCTCCTACAAAACAAAGTCTCCACAGGCTAGAAAGGGTCAGTAATATTACTCTTTTTCTGTATCACAATTATGCAAAAATTCCTGGTTTTGTTTTTGTATAGACCAAATGAAAGTCCCCGAACCTGTCAAACGATTTTCAGTTTTCACATGGTCACATATTCCTGAACTTTCAATATACATTTGCTTGTTTATTGTAGCACTTGAATTATGTTCAGCTCACAAAAATATTGTTTAGTAGCTATACCGGCAATGAACTCAGAACTCTCCAATTGAAGGGAAGAAAAATTAAAGTGGAATCCATTTGAAATTATTGAAGTGAAACTGGTATTTAGGTTGTAAATGACAGATTTGAAACCTGACAATGTGACAACAGATTTTGTGAAACTGATTACAGGAATTAGGGATTGATAAACAGAATGTTATATCAAAGTTGTAAATCGAGTTGTGAAGTAATTTTTATATTTATAACAAAGTTTAACTATTATATTTGCACAATCACAAATCAGACATGTGCCAAAACTGGTCCAATGTCCATTGTACACCATTTTTGTCTCCTTCATTATTTTTTGTCTTTTGTACTTTCACATTCTTTCTAATGATATTATGCACAACTTAACTTTAAAGCACAGACTTAGGAGACCACCTTGTATTATACCTTTTTCCTATACACTTAAACACTGTCAGCTTATAATAATATCGGTTATGCTCATGACATTTCAAGTGTTTATGTTGGTGATTCCAATTTTGTGTGCACTGAATCCACCATATAGAGACATGATTACTGAATCCACCATATAGTGACATGATTACTGAATCCACCATATAGTGACATGATTACTGAATCCACTATATAGTGACATGATTACTGAATCCACCATATAGTGACATGATTACTGAATCCACTATATAGTGACATGATTACTGAATCCACTATATAGTGACATGATTACTGATTTATTAATTCATAGTGAGCCTTACATGTATGTGCACTGGATTCACTGTCTGACCTGATTCCAGTTGTATGTGCACTGAATCCACTATATGACATGATAACTGAATTATATAGATCTTTCTTGTGATTCATGCCTACATAAACTGAACA
Organism: Atrina japonica; assembly: GCA_030159075.1. NCBI lineage: Eukaryota > Metazoa > Mollusca > Bivalvia > Pterioida > Pinnidae > Atrina > Atrina japonica. Next base: position 115,053 of record BROG01000412.1, on the reverse strand, counting down.
TAGTAATCTGAATCACTTTTAAAATGAAACCAGTTGAATAAAAATCCTTCTCTCAATCTTATACTAATTGAACTAACTTAACTGACTTAAAATGTGACTTAGATTTTGAATGATAATATGAATCCAGTTTCACTTTGACTCTTCTCCATGATTAATCTTTACATGATTGAAATCTTTGCCTTAACCAACTTAGGGATTGCGGGAATATCTCCACCTGTTAGTGTATAAGACCATGAATAACTGGACCAAAGTCTAAAGTGAAAAAAGGCTTAGTTATATCTTTATCTAACCCAGTTTTGGACTATATAGGAACTATAGGTTACCATCTTTAACATGTCGGTTAAAATCTTCTTCTAAACCAGTCATGGAGTGACAAAAAAAGCAGTTGGATTCTGTTCCCCTGGAAATTGGACAGTAATCTGCAGCACATATTGGGAATCTAAAGTATTACCCTCAAATATAATGCTGTGTATTTCGTGACATGAAGAGATGTTCAGTTTGACAGACACATGTAATTGATTGTAAGGCCTCTCCTGTGATGTTCAGTAGAATTAGTTGTAAACTACAGTTGTATGTCAAAAGTAAATGTCAGGATCGTAATTGTCTTCTGCATAGAGAGTACAAAATATACAAAAAACATATTTCATAGGAAAATTAACATTTTGCAATATCTTTGAAAAAATACAAATGAGAGAATTTTGGCTTGATTGTATAAATATTAAGGGAATCAAATCATTACTGACAAAATTCAAATTCCGATTATGTCAAAGTCAAAAAGCAGGTCCCATTTTTTTTACTATATATCTATGCTACTTTTGTTCTGGATATCTTGGAAGTTTTTATCTCAAAATTTCGAAGTAATTTTTCTCGAGTGAAGTATCGAAATGTTACAGAATTGTCACTTGTTATCTCAAAATTACTCTCTGTGAGATTGAAGATAAACATTTTGTACACAAAAAGCATTGTAATTGATAACTTGTTTACCTGCAAATCAACTCCTGTTACTGAGCCAGGGTGAAAGTGTAATAAATAATTGTATGTAAATTGTAAAAGCAGTACCCTGAGTAGGTCTATTAGTTGTCCAGTAAGAATAGAAAATATATGAATTTAAAATTTTGGTTATCTCAAATTTCGAGATAACGTAATTCCACTATAGGCATATATACAATGTATGTATGTATATAATGGAATCTGTTTGATATTAAAAGCATTTAAAGTTTGTCAACTTAGAAAGGTGTTAATCTGTGTTAAAAAGTAATAGTTTTAGATATAACGTACCGGGTATATTCCTTTAGAATTCTTTTTCTAAAGGCATTTTAAGGTTAAATGATTGATTACTAATCTCAGTTTGTCTACTGTTGGTCAATATAGATATGCAAAAGAAAATTATAATTATGATGTTTTCTTGTGGCTCATAACTGGACTTTTGATGTCAATTTTTGCATTTTTATAAAAATATTATTCGTGATTACGATTTTTTCCACTCTTTTTCTAATTCATATCGAGTATTAAATATCTCATTTTATATAATTAGTTGGTGTTCTAATAGCAAAACCTTTATAATGAAATAGAGTTAAGATATTTTAAAGATGAAACGTTTACAGTCAAACCCAAATATATTGAAATTAAAGGGGAATTCATTTTTCTAGAAAATAAACAGGGTTTTCAAAGTAACTGGGTTATAATGGAGATAAACAAAAATGTCCTGGAATGAAAAAACATTTCAAATAAAACAGGATTTCACTGTAACAAGGTTCAATATTAGCGTGTTCGACTGTATAATGTTTTAATTGTTATTTATTTGAATTTAACTTCATTTTTTCTTAATGAAAAAGCAATATATGTAATATGTTTTGTTGGGATGCTAATATCCGTTAGAAAAGTGTGAATCATAGAATTTGATAATCCCTTTAAATGAAATATTAGTGAGACAAGTTGAATTGTTTCCATATATATTTTGCTATTATGGTGGGTGCGTCCGAAGATAAAATACATGGTTGTTAAAGTAATCTGTGATTCACGTAAAAATTCATTCCATTTTACAAAAAAAATGTTGTTACTTTGTGTAAAAGGTGAAGTTTTCATTTTTAATGTACATACTTTTATATCATTCTTCTAATGTAAAACACGTTTATATATTTGTATAACCATTTCATTTACATTATTTGTTTTCACATTTGATGACAGTTATGATTTTACCGAGACAAAACTTGTATATATTTTTAATTTACTTGCAAACTCTGCTAACAAATACCTGTAGATTATATTTTACTAGGTTTTTTTTTCAGTTTTGGGGGTTTTTTTTCACACCATGTCCAAAATATTAGAATTAATAAGGTAAAATTTATGCATGGTCTTAAATTAAAAGCTCAATTGTGTTTAATTTAGACTGATTTCTGCTCAAGGTTTAGTTTTAGATCACAAGTACAAATACATAACATCTATATCAATACTGTGAAATGATTTAATTTGACCCAGTAACTATTTAACTCTTTGAAAACATGAAACATTTTTGTGTGGTTTCAATTGAATGCTCTGTACATCAGAGACCGATTACCGAATACTCAAATATGTGTGTTCCTATTCACTTAATGATTGACCTTTTGCAAAAGATCCAGCATGTCACCTTTTGCATGTTTTGGCATACTTTTCTATAATCATGTTACAATCATTTGTGTGAGTTTGACATCGAAGTGACAATCAAATGAAGTATAAAAATGCACATACAGTCATGTGACACATTTGGTGACAGGTCAGTTAAAGTAAAACATTCACTTCTTTGTGTTGAAATTTGCTTATGTTAAATCTGCATTACATTTTCTCATTTTACAGTATTCAGTTTCCCTGTTAATGTTACCACGTGTCTTCATTCCATTGTTTCTTTTTTGATATTTTAAAATCAGATTTAATATTGTCCCATACAAATTAATCATTCCTTATGCGTATGTTTGCACATGTTTATGTGAAAGGGGAGCACTGACTGTTTATTTCAGACATTAAGATTTTTTGGTTTATCTGTGCTTATTTTCCTATTACAGTGGAACCTATCTTGAGAGACCGCTATCATAAAAGACCACCTTTATCAGAGACTACATTCTGAAAACCACATTGTTAAATAATCCTTAAATAGAACATCTGTAGAGAGGCCACCTGTCTTGAGAGACCACAAATCAGTGGCTGATGGGGTGGCCTATTAAAACAGTTTACACTGTAACACAAACGGTGATGAAAAACCAGGAAGAAAATACAGTAAAACCTGCTTTAGCGACCACCTGTGTATAAAAAAACACCTGGTCATAAAGACTTACGTTTTTTTGCTGTCCCAAATGATACCATTTGTGTACTAACCTCTATATAAAGACCACCTCCCTATTAAGACTGGTTTTGTTGTGTCGTGAAGGGGGTTTTTATATACAAGTTTCACTGTAATGGACTGGATTTCTAGACAGTCATTTTCCTATTGACTGAAACTGATGAAAGTAAAATGCACTATTGTAATTTAATTTTTGACTTATTTTTTTTTCCTGGTGTCTTAAAAACAAAATCACAATTGTATCAGAATTTCTTATTAAATATTTTTCTATAAACATAATCTGTTGAAAGCATAATGCAAACATTACAGCCAACGAGAGTCATTTACATGCATTAAAAGTATATCAGTTTATGTAACTTATAAATCTTTGTAAAATAGAATGTAACCAAGTGGTTAAAGCAATGTGCTTTGAATCATGAAGTCTCTCACTTCTGATCAGCTCAGGTTATGATTTTGTGAGAATGTTTGCCATTTTACTTATGGAAGTTCAGTGGTCTCTCTTCCTGGGTACATTGTAACCGGGTTCTCTCCTCCACCATTAAAAACTGTCTGCCACCATATAACTGAAAAAACTGTTGAGCAGGTGAAAAAAATGCACTTTTCAAAATTCAGATTAAAAGAAAAGTTTATACTTTACACAAAGAACCCAGTATCTTTAATGCTGTGTCACATTTTCAGCTCCATGGGCCTTAATTTGAGATTCAATTATAAAAAAGCTAAAACTTTTTTTCATTTGATAGAGATATGTCAAAAGAAGTAAAATTTTATGAAATTTGATTACAAAACACCCAATATAAGCAAAATAGTCAGTTACCTTTCCTTGTCAATATCGTTTGATTTTTAACCATATGATAGGGACTCATTGAGCTCTATTTTACCTGTTTGGTATTAAATCAACATGTAATATTTTGTCCCCCTAGATGTTTTCTAAATACTTGACTAGCGCATGCACATTTTACCTCCTTACTGACAACTTTAACTAATATATACATATCTTCTCCTCTAGCGGCTAACTTTGATTCTGAAACATATTTCTAAGATTTTATTTCAGTGGAACCAGTTTTGAAAGACCACTCTCATGAAAGACCACCAATCTTCTGAGACCATATTCTGAAAACCAGTTGGTTAAATAGTCCTTAAAATAAAACCTATTGAGAGACCACATTTCAGTGGGGGATTGGGTGGTCTCTTAAGACAGGTTTCACTGTACCTTTTTTTTCAATATATCTGAAACTAGGGCATATGAGTTACCTCCCTTTACCATAATGTATATGTCATTCTGGCACTCGCTAATTTTTAGACATTATCAGAGATTGTAAATTTTGTAGTAATAGTTTCATTGTTTATGTTGGAACTAGGATGTGTCAAATCTCATTTTTCTCAAGTATTTGTTCATTCTTAGCCTCATCATTTACAATGTAGCTAGGGATGCGTGAATCTCCTATATTACTTCAATATTATACTTGACAACACCGTGATGCACGTGGGCCTTTTATTTTACTACCACCTGAAGTCCATTTCCGTAATTAATTACATACTTTACAATGTAGTTTTCAATATGATGTTTGTATTCTCTAAACAGTCTCCAAAATTTCGATTTGATTACTCGTGGATAAGGGAATATGTATATAAATATACCTGGAAATTCTCCCTCCCATTTAATTTTCGCCATTTTAGCCCTTAAATGAAAGGGCAAGTTTAAAATGAAAGCGAAATTTTCAAGCTAAATAACTGAAGCACCCTCATGTCATCAATGAGACTGTGGCGATGTTTCCATTTGTTAAATGGCGAAAATAACAGGGGAGGAAAGTTTATATATATGAGTTACCTCCCTTTACCAGTGTTAAATTACTATTGTCATCAGTTTTTTCATTTTTACGTCAAAACCAAACTATACAGGGTTATATACATGACTTTGCAAAGTAGCATTTTAGTTATCCCAGCCATAATCTGTTTCAGGTCAGTCGGGTGTGGAACTTTGGTACTTCCTCCTAATATCATGGGGGAAGGGGGGGGCATTTGTTGCTGAGTGGTTAGTGCATCACACTTATCACATGTGAATATGACTAGCTCATTGACGCAGATTCATTAGCTTACCTAATCCATCACCAAATTATAGACCCACCAAATATTAGTCATATACCGGTATTCAGTTTTCCCAGGTATTTGTGTTATATTACCAAAACGTTATGTGTGGCTACAAAGAAGTAGTCAAGTTTTATATATAGTCACATCCGGTTGAATTATTTGCTTACAACACCCCGCCTGTGAAAACAAAAACTTCCAGTCTGTTTTCCGTTCCTTTTTAATACATTAATGACGGGTACAAGTCTGTTGTAGATAATTCTGGTATGGTAGACCCAAACATCTTACGTTAGGTTATTGCTGCTTTCTGTAAATTACAATATCAGTTTCTAAGCAATGAAGCATTAAAAGTGCAAAGTTTTGATGAATAACCATTCGTGTCCCGTGTTACCTGTAAAATATCATATAACTGATGCACTTCAGTTTTATTTAAACTTCACATACTTTTGTTTTCATCTTAATATGTCTCTTCTATATGTCTAGCATAGACAGAAATGTGAGTTTGATACAGTAAAACCTGCTATAGCGGCCACCTCTATATTAGGATTACCTGTTTATAAAGGCCAGTTTTTTCAAGTCCCTTGATTGCATACTTCAACTAAACTGAACCTGTGTATAAGTGTCACCTGCACATAAAGGTCAATATTTTCTGGTCCCTTTGGGTGGCCCTTATATACAGGTTTCACTGTATATATTATACGTTTGCACTTTTAAATAAATTTATCATAGTAATGTAACATGCAAAATATCCTTTTTGAAATTTTGATTTCATGTAGGGCACTGTGCCAATAGCTGTAGGATACAGGTGAATATTTTATTTTGTTAATCACATATACTGTGCGTTATTATACTAGAATGAAACTTTTTTTATGAATATTTTACAAAATTTGTTCCTTAAGAGTAAAATGAGCGATCTTTAATTCGAAAAACAGTTGGTTATTTACCGCTGGTTGTCGCCAAATTTCTTTACTGGTTTTGGGGATGGTCTATAATTTTGTCAACATTTTCGGAACTAAATATTTATAAACTAAGTGATACAATGAATGCCTGTCGATAAAGTAAGGTTCCATTGACAAAAAAAAACAACATTCAAGGGTATCTAATATTAGAGTTCCCTCTGTGGTTATTTTCTAAAAAGGAAATGTTACAAATACGTGTACTCATACTTGCAAAAGGTAGCTACTTTGCGTCAGGCTCAATATTTGACTTTTTAACATTTCACTTCCCCTTCCTGTTTATTTCAATTCACCCTTACAAACCGTTTTCAACGTTTAGACGTAGGCTAGATGTTTACGCCACAGGTGTGATTTTTAACACGTCTCTTGGACTTTGAAATGTACACTAACTTTCAGGGATTGTGTAACGCTTGATATTAATTCAACTATTATTATTACTACATGTATTTATATTTTAAACACCATTCTTCGACTACTTGTTGATTAATCGATTTACCCAATGTCTGTGTGATTGTAAATCTGTGTGTGACATTTTTATATTGTTTTTCCAATGTTATGGACTCGATGATTTATTTATGAACATTTGCCATGTTGAAGTTTTCATTAAACACTTTATCAGGTCATGTAATTATTGACATTTTGTTATATTTTGTTTGGCTAGGAGTAATAAGCGTGTTCACTGAAGTATCTAGAAAGTGGCATGTGAGAACAGGGCATTTGGTGTTTATTTCTTTTTCATGTCCAATAATTACACTTTGTATATGCCCGCCGTAGACGGACATATGCTGGCGTGACGTTTGTTCATCCATTGGTTTTCAACATCTTTTGCAGAATACAAAGAGGACGATTAGGTTCAGCATCATCAAACTTGGCACACACATAGTTCTCATCATGAGAGGAAGATGCCTGTTTTCATGGCCATAGGTCAGTTGACCTTTCTCAAAATACTCGACATGGCACCATTTTGCAAATTTTTCCACTATAACGTCACAATTAATATACCTGACAAACATTTGTGTGGTTATGATTTATAGAATGACGTTAAAAATTTTATTGAGAGTCACGTGATAGAAATTTTGCGATGTTAAAGTTGTGTAACCCGAATAATCCAGTCGTTATATTTTGCTCACTTTTATCACTACATTAATCTGAAGAGTTCCGACCAAGGGCGTTAATCATTCACGTTAAGAGTTATGACGCTTTATACTTAGAATTTTTATTTCATTTATTTGTAATCTTGAATTTTAAAGAAATACTTACAAGTAAAGCTTCTCTAGTATCCTGATGACACTCTTATCTTTTTAGAAAGTTCTGACAGAAGTTAAAAAGGACACTAGACTTTTTTTTCAATTCTTTAAATACTTTGGACTGAAACTAAATATTTCTAAATTCGAAACTGTGTAGATAGGTTCTAGAATACATTTTAATAAAATATATGTATCGACTACAACATGCAGTGGGGACGTGATCCATTTTACATTCTTGGTATAAATTCAACATCTGATCTCGAGAATTTAGAAAATACTAAACTTTGAAGACAATTTGTATAAAAGTCATAATGAAAACCAACGGTGGAATAAAAGAAGCATCACGCCTATTGGAAACGTAACTTGTTAAGTGGCTTCTAATTCCAAAACTTACCCATTTATTCTCTGTAATACCTGACCCAGACATAACTGGATAAAAAGGGGTAAAAATATATTCTGTACAGTTTTATTTTAAAAATAATAAACCTGAAAAAATGTTTAACATAAATATATGAAAAAACACTTTTCTTTTGGTGGTCTTTGCATAACCAAAATTAACACCTTTTAGTAAAAGCGTGAAATATAAAAAAAAAAACCTCAATATACTCTTTTCATGGGATTAAAAATAAGTTCTGAAAAATGGCCAACTGTTAATGACCTTGCTAAATAGCACATTGATAATTTATTTCAATCAACTATTTTCAAAATCGTTTCCAAAGATACAAAATGAACTCTAAATGTATAAGAGAAACTTCGGACTAACAAAAGTGAAATAAAATGGCTGTTTCTCATTAATTTACCAGAAGAATTAGATCTGATAAAATCCTACATATATCAAAGTACTAGAGATCCTAAAATAATATTGTTTCAATAACGAATTTTATACGGAATTTTTTGGGAAAAACAATTCCTTGCTAACTCCAGAATTAAAATTCAAAACAAATTGCAGGTCCTGAAAATGTGATGAAGAACACATTGATCACATTTTTACACTCCTTATATCTTTCAAATTTATGGCAAAACAGAGAAATGGATAAATTAAAAATGTACATGCAATTATAAGTTCTCTTTGATTGACATTCAAAACAACTCACAAAATTTAATCATTTTTTTAGTGAGATACTTAATCAGTTCATGATCTTTAATATAAAATCTCAGATACCAAAGTATAAATCTCCAGTATATCCAGGATACATATACAAATCTGGTGAACATTGGACAAACACAAACTCCTGGAAATCCAAAGATACCAAAGTATAAATCAATAGGATGTCCAGGACAGAGATGGGATCAGGTGCCATGGAGGTGTAAGTATCCCCTGTTGACCGGTCACACCCATCGTGAGTCTACAGTCAAATTCAAATGAAATAGGCGAGGAAGAAATCCCTGTCACAAATAGTACAGACGAATCAACAACCGATATCGAATAGGCAACTCAGCATTTCATTTAGTGGAACAGAGTAATCGCAAACAAGGCTAATATTATACCGACCGTAAAATTTTGCAGGGTCTGTTTAAAAAAAACCAAAAAGTCAAAAAACAATACGGTCTGTAAACGAGAACATGCCAGTTTAAAACAGTGTGCAGCTCTATTTGAAACATGACTGAAAAGCTATGCTTCCTCCGAATTAGCATTAAAAGGAAATAAATTCAGATATAAATGGCAGTTCCTTGATGAACTATTTGAAGCATAAAATTACTTTTTAATTATATTTGTAAATGAACATGGTATAATCATTGACAGGATTTTCCTTACTCATAGTAATGATATAAATATTTATGATTGGTAAGTAAAGACATATATGTATGTGTGCATGTATAGGTAAAGTTCAACAACATTGTACATGTCTGAATGATATAGTCAGTAGGTCTTGAATTTAACGTTTTTTACCAAGTGGTCCTTAGGGCCAGTAGCATAAAAATCTGCTAGCTCAAACAAATATCTACTGGACCACAAATGACTTTAAAAGTGATATATATTTAGATAAATGATAACCAACAGTAACTGCGAGGACAAGACAGGAAATTTTTAGTTTTTATCAAAGATGAAATAGATTATTTTGTAAAAATATACATACGTGTAACAATTATTGAAAAGAGCACTTACGCTATGTCTTTTACTGGGCAATAGGACCAGACAGATGAGAAATCTTCCGGCCCGCCCTATAATATACTGGCCAGGAGCAGGCGGACCAGTGTTAATTTCGAGCCCTGTTAAGTGTATATGTACGTCTGCATGAGCATGTCCGGTATATGTACATATGTGTATGTGTGTAGACACATTTATGGAAAAAATGCGTAAAACGACTTTATTAACGATCTGATGATAGTATAGATGGTGTATGAAATCGCGTGCTGTCTATAAATGTTCATAAAATGTCCTATGATCATATTCCGAATACATGTACATGTTTTAATCATATGATACATAATTGAATAGCGATAATTTTTTTTTTTAAATGTTCAATGCTTACAAATGCATATCAATGTCATTGGAGTCCGTCATGTGATCTATTCGTTCCATTCTCGTCTGATGTCAACTACGTGCAAGTGTTCGTCATAGGTTTTTATACACGCACTTGAAAGATCAAAAACGTTCAAGTTCACTTAAACATGTTCAGTTTTACTCATAACATCCTTGTAGAGTATGAAGAAACAGCATTTTACAAAATAGTCAAGACAAAATATTGGCGATAGCAGATGGATAAAATGATGGTAAATAAAGTAAATAATAAAAGAAATTCTTTTCATAATCTGAAATCAGAGAAACTTACCAAACCGTCACAAAACTTAAACGCCACATGACTTCATTACGTCATACTTCCAGATAGAGTAATTTGATATCATGTCGATATCTATTTGTGTCACGTGTATGAAATCAAGATATCGTGTCAGCCGTCCGTTGTGCGTAGTCCGTCGTTAACATTTACACGTTTTCGACTTCTCAAGAACCAGTGGGCCAATTTTAACCAAACTTGGAATATAGCATCCCCATGTAAAGCCGCATAAAGTTTGCGAATGAAAAGGGGCTAGGACCCATAGGGGCCCCAAAAGGGACCAAAAATTACCAAAAGTTGGTACATCTTTAAAAATCTTAGCTTTAAATAACAAAACAAATATTTGGAATTAATCATAAATACTTTATTATCAGACAACATTGTGTTTTTCTACAACGTGGATTAAAATAATCACAGTGTCGTGATCTGGAAGATCGAACTCCACTCTGTGAAATCAACAGTATCACACTTGAAAATTGGTAGGTATGTGATGAGAAAAATTACATGAATATCCTTTCCCAATATACCAATGTGATACACATCTGATACACTATCCATGCACATCTGAAATATTTACAAAACATTATGTACTGACTATATATATATACATATATATATATATATATATATATATATATATATATATATATATATATATATATATATATATATATATATATATATATATAATGTATATATATATATATAAATTAATCACATGACGTTTAGCCAGCTGCTGCATAAAGGAATTTGAAGAAATTGATTTTACAAATGATCTTCCCGATAGAAAATGTATATCAATGTACTAAAATACATCAAAGAATAAAACATATTAATACAACACGTAATATGCCATCGAAGGTGCGAAACACCTCGAGTCTTATTCCATTTCGGTAAAACGAAATGAAAAGTACGTCTTCCCTTGTATAGCATAACCGATTTTGTTTTAACAATATACGGTTTACATACAATGTATACAATATACGGTTTACATACAATGTATACAATATGGAAAATAACTCGCGTGGTGTTAATATTCGCTATATTCACGGTGCTGATGAATCCGTGAATTATAAAAACAGTAAATAAGATTTTATTAAATTTTATATATACGTAAATATATAAATATAATATAATATAATATAATTTGAACTAAGGCATTGCCTTGAAGGCAAACACAGCTCATTTTCTTTTTACTAATGTGGGAAAAATCATTCATTGGGACTCTATTTGTTCTCACAAGAGCAGCACTGGATCGGCGAAATGACGTCACGGTTTAATTGTCACGGCGAATATTTAGAACATAAGCACATCCTTAAAACTATGACCATAAAATGTCTCAAAAACCTTTGATTTGAATAGAGTAACTAGTGAAGCGTCAGGTTGACATTGTCCATCGTCGGCTATCTTGGCTGGAGAATTTTTTAGGCTCTACAGTGTATCGCTTCTGACACAATACTGTCACTTTTCTATGCTATGTACACGTGCTATCTAATTGATGAATTCGCTTCGCGAACGATCTTCGGTCGTTCGAGCTGCGCTCTCTGTTATGGGCTTTCGTTGCAGGAATTGATGTTATTTTAAGATACTTGCAATCTGCGAATTCAAAAAACCAAGATCAGTTTCATAGAACAGGAAAAGGTGAAAAGTACAACCAGTGTAATTAAACCCCTGCACAGTATATGGGGATATATCAATATTTATAGATGTTTTGATAACTCTATTTGAAATAACTTGGGTTAGGTTCTCAATAGTTGATGATGTAATTTGTAACAATAACAAAATATTACTTTTCAATATAAAAAACATCAAATACCAAAGTATATATCTTTAGGATGTCCAGTGTCTGGTCAAAAATAGACAAACACGGATCTCTTGAAATCAAGAGGTGGGATCAGGTGTCATGGAGGAGTAAGCATCACCTGTCGACCGGTCACACCCGTCGTGAGCCCACAATAAAATAAAAATGAAACTTCAACAAATTGGCCCCTATAAAACTGAAATCAGTTTGTAGAATCAGCATAGATTTGTCGGGAAAACACACTGACCTTGATCACTTTTCCTTTTCCTGCGGAAATAAATGAATTTACTTCAAATCATGTTGGAGTGTTTGAAATCCAATGAATGTCCTATATTTCCATAACACGTGTCATGTACATGTAATTGATTAGTATTTATATGTTGTACATTTCTATGAGGTCGTCACTGACACATTTTTAAATACATTTCGTCACATTTTCCTTATTCTCCCGTGATCTTTAACTCTACAGAACTAATATCTCGTGTTCTTCATTTCACTTTTTGCATTCAAGAATTTCAGTAATTTCAAAAAAATAAGTTATTTTTGAAAGACACAAAAAGGTTCATAGTGAGGAAACTCACTGTTAAAATGTGTATGCCCCGAGATTGAATTTTGATGGGACTTGCTGGTTTCTGCTAGTCCGTTTGGATCATTTTGGAATTTTGACAACTATTTCAAGATTCTTTCCTAAAACTTAAATATGTGTTGTTGTTTTTTTATTTCGATTATGGCCAACTTTTGCCTATATATACCAGAGTTATGGGACTTGACATCTTCATGAATAACTCATGGGAGCAATTTTCTTTTTTTTTTTTTTTTTTTAATTTTCAGGTATAAAGTATATACAATGCTATTGGACATTCTCAGATACAGGAGTAATTATATATTTTATGCTAACAGAGGACTAAGTGACCGTGACCACTCTTGCTGCGAGTCATTTATGCCATTCGCTCACTGTTTTAGCACATCACTATATATGGAGGGGGGCCTCCGTGGCCGAGTGGTTAGAGCATTGCGCATCAAATCACAAGGCCTCTCACCTCTGGTTCGAATCCCGCTAGAGTCATTTCGAATTAGGTGGGAAAGTTTGCCAGTTTTCTTGCGGAAGGTGGGTGGTTTTACCCGGGTAACCGGGCTTTCTCCTCCACCAACAAAAACTGGACACCATCATATATCTGAAAGATTGTTGAGTGTGGCGTAAAACAAAAAATCAAATCAAATCAAATCTATATATGGATTTACCATACTGTTATGTATACAGTGCTGTTTTATATTCACAAATACAAGTGCAAATGTGTTATCAACTATATCAAAACTAAATTAGATTATATATTACAGAAACGATAAGTATCTACTGATACTGTTTGTAATATATATTTCCAAAAATATCTTGATTTAGTTATTTACATAATACAAAACCAGCAAACAGCAATATGAAAGGTTAAATACTACGAAAAAGACGTATATATAACTGGACTTATATAAACTGAAACCTGTGTTCGCACTGTAAAATTTTCAACGATCGAACTGCACCACAACGTTAACGTAAAGCAATCACTTGTTACATGAGCGTACCGTCAACGTTAACCTTTGTCAGTTTTATAACACGATATGACTTCTAACAACAGCTGTTTACTTTCACTGTGTTAATTGTGGTTGAACAATGTGTCAGAGCGGGTCAATGCTCTTAACCGCTGAGACTAAAAATAGAACTAAGATACATAAATTGTGTTAGTAGTTGAACAGCAAAGATGATCTCTATAAAAGATAATGATAATAGTAACAGAACATTGATGATGATGATGATGATGATGATGACACAACAAGAAAAATGCAGAAAATGTAAAAGACCAAGTTGAAGATGAAGATGGCAACGATGATGATGAAGACGACAAGGATGATGATGATGATGATGATGATGATGAAGAAGAAGACAACGACGATGATGGTGATGAAGACGACGACGACGATTATTATTATCATTATAATATTTATCATATTATTATTATTATTATGACAGCAATGATAATGTACGACACGGGATACTGTATGTTATTACCGATCATATTGCTTATCTAATTAATATTTCCCCCAGAAAAGAAATAACATCACTAACCACATAGGAGATCTAATGAAGACGGTCTCGTGTTGCGAGCCATTTTGTAGATGTGACTTGTACGTAAAACTTTGATAAAGACAATTATAGAACACGTACTGATAGTCCCTCTATAAACTGTACTGATTTGTAAATGAGTCGTATCGTGTTTTGACAATTAAAGAAGCAAAATTACTTTATTATCGCTGTTCTTAAGTGACAAATCAAAGAAGAAATCTAATAAATGTAACACGTTCTACTCCTTCATAAAACATTGCAATTTATTTGTTTACCTTTATGTGGCATTAGCTTTTCTTCTTTAACTATTTGTACTTGAAGTACAATAAGAAATGGTATTTATACACAAAAAGACATAAAAATCTGATATTCCTAGATATTTTGTGGTAACAAGATCAGGTCCAGTGCCAAACCTGAGTTTCTCAATTTTAACAAAATATATATTCCACCTCTTGGTTTCCAGAGGTCCGTGTTTGTCCATTTTTTATCGGATTTGTATCTATATCCTGGACATTCTATTGATTTACACTTTGGTATCTGAGGTTTTTATATATTAGAGATGATTTAGGAATGTCTGTATCTTTTCTGTTATTCTATATCAATCTAAGTAGTATAAAAGAAAAATTTATTTTTTGAAAAAAAAAAAACCAAAGCTAATGCCCCTTTAAAGAATGGGTTGGAATGAATATTGATAATGTCTTTATATGCATACAAACCGATGACTATAATTTCAATAGGATGTGAGGTTGAATTTGATTAATCATTTGCCACGTACAATTAATCTAAGGCAAATATAATTATTCGATACGTTTATTTGATATTTGTGTTGGTAAATATCAAATGTTAACAATATAATATTATTAATAGAAAATACCCTTGTATTGAACGCATGCGAATATTAAACGCAGATGACCATTTCTCATGGTAGAAATGCGTCAGTACAACATCATATGTGGCAAAATATTGAAACCATCTACATGTACTTTCAGGTGCATTTTTGCTGAATGAATAAGCATCCATATACATGTGATCTGAATAAAAATAAAAGGAAACTCCTCTCAGAACACACACGTGCATAGGGACTAGATGCACGTATATAAAATAAAAAATGAGGTCGCCACGCTTGACAGGATATGTCATTATAGCATGTCATTTGTTTGAAGTAGAGCGTAACATGTATTTTATAAATGATTCACTAGCAGTTTGTATCGATATAATTTATAGTGCACACAAATTATACAGACATCAGATATTC
Source organism: Atrina japonica (assembly GCA_030159075.1). NCBI lineage: Eukaryota > Metazoa > Mollusca > Bivalvia > Pterioida > Pinnidae > Atrina > Atrina japonica. The sequence continues at coordinate 99,506 of BROG01000412.1, read as the reverse complement.
CCATATCTACAGAGGGTTAAATTTTCTATATATGTAAGTGTCCATTTCACGTTAAATTGATTATTTACATGTATTGTAGCAGTGTTTATATTGCTTGAGTAAGTGATCAGTCATCGCTTTCTGCTACTGATCCATGAGTTAGGTCTGTAGTAAAGTGTGTGTCAACAGTTAAAAGGGAACTGCTGGATTAAGCGAAACTAATTAAATACAAAACCGTAACGATCATGCTCAGTTAGCTTTCGTAATAGTGAATGTTTGAGTCAGTGCGATTACCGTGAACACGGGATTACTAAGTTACAGCATCTCACTGTATGTGGCTTACAATGTAAAAAGGGGTGGACGATGTAAAGACGACAAAATATGCATAGAATATCAGGGTAAGTCTCTCTCTCTCTCTGGTTTGTGTATGTTTTTATAGATTAATTTAAACATTTTATTAGCATGAAAATAATAGTAAATGACAACACAAAACAGTTTTGCTGACTTGAAATTGGCCTTAGCTGTGGGTCTTTTTTTTTTTAAAAAAAACCTCTCCATTGTTTGTTACTGCTTAGAGTGATATACAACAACAGAAAAGAGATATACACTGACATAAAACTTTAAATTCTTATCTATTTTGTGAAAATTGCTTAATAATGAAACCATATTTGGCAATTATTCAAATGCAATTGTTTAATTCAACCTTACTATTAATTTTGTATATGAATACCACACTGAACCTGACCTTATTTTCACACAATGTATAGGAATATAAGATTTTTTATGCCTGTGTATAGCATGTATTTGGTATTGTACATCAAGTAGAAGTAGTAAAATAGAAAAAAAATATTTTTGGTAAACACAGCTAATGCCCCTTTAAGATCACAGCACTTTGTAATGAGTATTCACGGAACATCTTATATAACCAACATCTGCATTACTTTGTACTGTAATAACGTCCCGAGTTGAATTTTACATTTATTACTCATTGCACAATTACAAGAACTAATAAAGTTTCATTTAAAAACAGGTTGTTTTACTGGGAATTTACGCAGTTGAATTATTGTTTTCGCATAAAAAATCAACATGTATTACTCACTGGTAAAAAAAAAAAACTACTAGTATTACAAATGTATTAGAGTGAGAGAACACATTTGAGGTAGACAACTTGTGTACAAATCCTAATGTCTTGGCTTAAGGTTGATAACATATGTTTAAACTAACTGAAAATAGTAATACATTAGAACTCGAAAAATAAGAAATATGTTATTATACATATCACTATTAAGTGATACTCAATGCTTCCCCTGGACTTCGTCATCCTTCAAAATGTATGATCACTCAAATCACATCACATACATCAATCTTATTGTACAAAAATTTCGTATGAAATATGCTTGATCAAAATGATTTAAAAGATACATGTATTTAGTGCCAGGTGATTTAGAGGATTACACACGCGTTTCGTTTCTATTGCAGTTAAAAAGTTAACTCTTTTGCCCCTACAGACCATAATGGACTGGTCTGAAATAATAGAAAAGAGCATTCCACTTGGATACCCAGGGGTGAAAGGGTTAAGGTATCTATTGTATGAAAGGTCAAAGTTTGATGCCTGGTAAGGTACTTTATGTGCATTTGAATTAGCGCACTCATATTTTAGCACTCTCAGAAGGTATAGACTTATTAGCGCAATCTTGAATTCGTGCCATTAACTTTATTAGTTCTGTCGTGTATAAAGATTGACAGGATGGAGAAATTTAATTTTAGCGCTGCTCTTGAATTAGCACAATGATTTGAGCGCGAAAGGCGCTAATATCACAATACCCTAAAGTAAGCACACGTACTGTACTATAATGGTTATATAAATAATTATGTCCAATGTACATATATAAAACTTTTAAAGACCAAATATCAAAGGGGGGGGTGGGGTAGTGCACATCAAAATTTGATGATTCCTGTACATTAAGTATCTAAATGGTATGCTCTTTTCTATTGTTTAAACCAGTCTGTTATGGTATGTAGGGTTGAAAGGCTTAAATATATATAATTATCAATAGTTTATCAAATATCAAATGTTAGTATTTTATTTCGATGAAATTTACCCTTTTTCCGGAATTTACCAAGAATACGACGGAAATATTTAAATTTAACAAACTAATTTAGACAATGGATGCCTTCAGGAAGGATCCTGGATCACCGAACGATTTCAAATGTATGACAAAATTTCGATGTTTTTTTATAATAATGCTCATTTACAATTCCTGAAAAGTTAAATTTTGTAGCTGGAGATAATATACACTTGTAAACAGCTTTATAATGGATTAGATGACACACTGAAATTGTTACTATTTTATAATATAGTTACTGTAAACGTGGATATTTTGCGTGTTATTAATTTCACGATTTTCTTATATAAGTAAAAATGAAGAAGTACCAATGGTGAATCGAAGTCCATTAGAATACGACAAATTAGAGATGTAAATCAGCGTCCTTTGCCACCATGCCACCATGCCACCATGCCACCATGCCACCATGCCACACCCGTCGCAAATGTTACAGGAAACCTCTCGAGTTAAGTTCGGTGAAATTGTCATCAGTTACTTTTAAATATGATTGGCGAAAGGGGGGTCACTGCCTGTGGTCGTGCTCCAGAGTACTCTCTAATATGCCTGAGAGGAGAACTTCATATTGTTTAACAAGATCCCCGTACCGACCATAAAACTTCTTTAACGACCATTTCAAGCGTTAAACAACGTAACCTTGTGTAAGTAGTTTATTGGCGAGTCGTTTCGCTCTTAGAATAAAATATTCAAAGAGGAGCATGCCCTGGTATAACGTATAAGTTGTGAAATGAAAACGCCATAGGCAGGAGAAGATGGAATATTACTACTTAGAAACGGGAAGTACGTGATAAGGAAATTGAAATCGTCACGTTTCTCATAAAGGGAAGGCGTGAAGTTGACCGTCCTTTCCAATCGACGGGAGTTAATTCTAGGCAAGAAGCAGATGTGTTGTTCTCTGTCGTCTCATTGATCTAAAGTTTACCAGGATACATCTGGCAAGGTCATTCTGAAATTCTGAATTACTTATAGATAGGACGTGATCGATATACCTGTAAGTAAAATGGAATCGTGATGCTAACTGTTTATTTCCTTTTGACAAGGAAACTGTATAAATTCCGCTTCGTATGAATACAAAAAGATGTCAGCTAAGAGGGTTGCGCAATTATTTGGTATCCATTGGATGCCGACAATTTGTTGTAAAACCTTTCCGCAAAAACCACGAATATATTGTCTACTAGAAACCCCAGTTACACTAAATATTTATATTTGCTAATTCCATTTTCTATGCAAAGGAGTTTTGTATAATAGATGTTAACCTGTTTTTGAATTGCTGGTGAGGAATTGTTTCCTCTGCATGTATTTAGTGATCCAAAAGTAGTAACCGACCAAGCCTCAAATAATATAGTTTTTTTATTTGTAATAAAGCACATTGATTGTTTATTAGAAGAACTAGGGTTTAATACGAATTCAGGTAATCCTACATACACACGAAGTTCACTTTCAAAGGACCAGGTCCTTCAAAATCATGTGTCCGTATTACGCTCTTTTGATGTACCTACAACCGATACTGATTTTGAGCTACCATATTTATATTGGATACTTCAACTTCATAAAACCCCATATAAGCAGAGGTACATAGCAGGATCCAGCAAATGTTCTACCAAACCTTTATCTTTACTCCTTACCAAGACATTGATAGCCATTAAGGAGAAACTTCAGCAATACTGTGCAGTTGCTTATTCCAGAAGCGGTATAAATCAGATGTGGATACTTAAAAATTCTAAACAACTTTTAGACAATCTGAAGGCGCACAATTTTTCTCAAATTCACAGTATCAAAACATACGACTTCTCTATTCTTTACACAACAATTCCACATAAAAAATTAAAAGAGAGACTTTTTAACATCATAGGCAACTGTTTTTTTTCACTAAAGGTGGGACTCCAAAATTTAAATATCAAGTGATTGGTTATCACGATACTTATTTTGTCTATGACCACTCTGATTCTACACATTAATACACTGAAGTTGATATAAAAAAGATGCTGGAATTTCTAATAGACAATATATTTGTTATGGTCGTAGACGTGGTCTTTCAAAAAACTGTCGGCATTCCTATGGGAACTAATTGTGCCCCTTTTTTGGCTGACTTGTTCCTTTATTCATACGAAGCAGACTTCATTCAGAAACTACTGAATCAAAAGAAGAAAGTTAGCAGTGTCCTTTAATTTGACATTTAGATATATCAACGACGTTTTGTCAATTAATAATGACAATTTTCATACATATGTCAATGCGATATATCCCAGCGAACTAAAAATTAAAGATACAACAGAATCAAGCACACACGCTTCATACTTAGACATTTTACTTACTGTAGACACAGACGGGAAATTGACAACTAAGCTATACGACAAACGCAACGATTTCGCCTTTCCAATTTTCCACATTTAAGTAGTAATATCACACAGTCATCCGCATATGGAGTTTATATTTCACAAATGATCCGATATGCCAGGGCGTGTTCAACATATGAACATTTCGTATACAGATGTAAACTACTCACTGACAAATTATTGAAAAAGGGATATCAAAAACCGCGTTTGATGTCGACGTTCCGCAAATTTTACGGTCGGTATAATAGTTTTGTTTGTGATTACTCTGTTTCACTAAGTGAAATGTTGAGTTGCCTTTTCGTTGTTGAGACGTCTATACCAATTGTGACGAGGATTCGGTCCTCACGTATTTCCTTTGAATCTGACTGAATTACAGCGGGTATGACCGGTTGACAGGGGATGCTTACTCCTCCATGGCACCTGCCCCACCTCTTGATTTCAAGAGATCCGTGTTTGTCCATTTTTACCAGTCTGGTACCTATATCCTGGACATCCTAAAGATATATACTTTGGTTTCTGAGACTTTTTATATTGAAAAGTAATGTGTTGGTATCGTTACAAATTACATCATCGACTATTGAGAACCTAACCCTAGTTATTTCAAATAGAATTATCAAAAACATCTATATATAGATATATCTCCATACACTGTTCAGGGGTTTAATTACAAAGGTTGTAATTTTCTCGTTTTCCTGTCCTATGAAACTGATCATCTGATCCCACCTCTTGGTCTCCATAGGTCCGTGTTTGTCCATTTTTACCAGATTTGTATCTATATCCTGGACATCCTAAAGATTTATACTTTGGTATGTGAGATTTTTTTATACGTTTAAAGGGTCGAAAAATCAAAAGATTTGATGCTTATAATATGTTTGAAATTTGGAGACTTTAAATATTCCAACAATTCTTATGAATTCTTTAGGATCCACATCTGATTGACAACTTCTGGAGTAGTAGGTCGTTGTACATTACTTCTGGAGACCTTTTTTTTAATATGTGTAAGAAGTTTGGTGAGTAAAATAGATAAAGGCAAGGTGGAGTACTTAGATGACCTCACAATGAATCGGTGTTTATAGGTATTTTTGTGCATCTTCGGAATCCAATAAATGTATGACAAGTCACTTGTGCGTATTCCAAACGAAGTGAGAATGGTTTTTTGATTATCTAATATTTCAGAGGTATAGAGAAATCGGTGAGAGTGTATGTAGGGTTTCCAGGAAGTGTGTTGAGTTTAAGTTCCTCTTTTAGAGTGCCGAAGTAGATCGACTGCAGACAAATGCTTTGTCAGCAGAGACGATGATAAAATTTCCGTGGAGACAGGAAAGTTTTCGGATAACATCAGGGTCACAAAAAATTGATTTGTGTTTGGTGTTGACTGAATTTTTAAGTCATCGAATTCTCCGTTTAAGAACATTACTGATCGACTTAATCAAGTCTGAAACTCGGGCCATCAAGTTCGACATCCTCTTTCTTAGCCCAACGTATGGCGTACTCTTCACATGCGTCTATGACGCGTGGGGGTATTTTACGCGATGCCATGCCTTACTGTGACTAATCCCATGTTAAAAGACGATTCTTAGCACAACTGTGGGACTGGTACACGGGGGTAATCTACTCGAAAGCTCTTCCATGTTTACAGTATACCAGTTTCCGGTCTCACAAACGTGACAATTTCAAAATTACGTCAAAATTTCTTTTAAATAAAAATGTTTATTTGCCACTTTTTAAATTTAAAATTTTCCAGTAGGAGTTATATATCATACAGAAATATAAAAAAGCACAAAAATATCATTTTGATAATATTCATATATCTATATATATAATGGGAAACCGGTCCAGATTTATAATTCTTTAACTTTCTAATATTAAAGTGATAAAATCAACTTATTAAACAGAAACAGGCGCAAGGCACGTGATAATACTGACTTAATCAGATAGTGTATTGATGTATCATGATGTATCATCAATTAATCGATGCACAATTATATGTTCAGTTCTGAACAATATAAATTTCATGGTGAAATCATTACTTCCTCATATCAGACCGAGTCTTATTCATCATAGTTGACTATTGAAATGCTACCATCGAATTTACGTTTACTTTTTACTTTCACTATACTACAATACTTTTCTTTTCTGCTTTTTAATGTATTGCTCATCGATTAGAGATAATTAATTGCTATGAACGGTAAATTTCTTTCACAGTCATGTTGTTTTTATTCACATCAAAAGAGAAGTGTGAAATAATTCATGCGATAAATAATTATGGTAATACACCATGATTCTTTTATCCAGTGTTAAAATGAGTTTACGAACCTCGTTATCTACGTCTTCTTGAAATACTCATACATTATTTTATGTGTATAAATTCAAATCAAAAGTAAGCAACATTTATGATTTATACATCTTTATTTCAATAATTTGTAGTATGATTTTTTTTCAGCAAGCTTCGAGTATTTTATATCGATATTATATAATCAATATATTTAAATACAAGAAGTAATAGCCCTTTTCCGCCTGCATAGAGTGTTATATCCCCCAGATGATCTTATATACCCGGGTATGTTCAACATATGATCATTTCATTTACAGACCTCTTACTGATAGTTTGTTGTCACAAGGATATGGAATACCGTGTTTGACGTCAACATTTTGCAAATTGTTTTTCTGTCTGTATAATGACCAACTGAAATGTCAATGAGTTATCTGTTCATAATATTTTTTTTAATCCTCTCTTTGAATTGATTCGTTGATTATTCCTCACTTCACTTTATTTGAATTTGACCGTAGACTTGCGGCGGGTGATAACTCCTACATCTGATCACCTTATCCCACTCTGTATCTTCAGAAATCCGTGTTTGTCCAATTCCCAATGTGTATACTGTTTCTTTGACCACGTGATGGTAAATAATTTGGTATCTTTGATTTTAGATCACTTGCTTGAAAGGGATATTAGCTGTGTTTACCAAAATCAATTATTTCATTTTTTGTGAAAATAAGTCCAGGTTCAGTGTGGTATTTATATACAAATAGTAAGGTTGAGTTAATCAATTGCAATTGAAAAAGTGTCAAACCTGGGTTTCTTTGGCAATTTTTACAAAATATATAGGAATTTAAGAAGTTTTATGCCTGTGTTTATCTCTTTTTTGCTATTGTATATCAATATAAGTATTAAAAAAGGGAGAAAAAGTTTTTGAAAAAAAAAACAGCTAATGCCCTGAATAAGTGCCCCTTTAATATTATACCATAAGCCCAATAACGGCTGGCATACTGAATAAGTGAACCATTCCCAATATTATTGCGGATTTTTTTTAATTACTTAGTACGTAATAAGTCTTTCATGAAATACATTTAACCTGTAAGAAATATCATGGTCGTCTGATTGAACTCGTTAACTAGATTTTACAATTAACAATATACGAATGATTTGACGGTATAATATTGAACAATATTATTATGTAAATATTTCAATTCCTACACGATTAACATACCATGTCCTACAAGGAAATGATGTAGTTTTACCAAATAGTAAAATGTGGCTTATTTTCCAATTGATAAGCATATTTGTAATTCATATAAGATTAATTTAAATACCGATACGTATATAAACAAGAAAAATGATACATACATATTTTAAAGCAGGTATTCTTAAAATGATCTTCTTATAAAGAGTACGCACTATAAAGTACGATTATATTAAGCGATATCTGTATAGCGCGGAGAGAGAGAGAGAGAGAGAGAGAGAGAGAGAGAGAGAGAGAGAGAGAGAGAGAGAGAGAGAGAGAGAGAGAGAGAGAGAGAGAGAGAGAGAGAGAGAGACTGATCATGACTAATGTTAAGCATGTACTTAATTATTCATAAAGCTATCTATTATGATTAGCGGTATAGTTGTACGTATAGATGTTGACATTCTTCAACAGGTAAATATGAAGCAGAAAATGTTACACATTTCTGAAGAATCGATACAAAATGCATCATTTATAACTTAAGTACCACAAAAAATTACTTACGACACAATATGTAACATCCGTAAATTGACTCGAGGATATAAAGTTTACATTTTAATCGTAAAATTGAAGCATTCACTCCTTTATTATTCTTATCTTAATCGTTCAGGTGGTTACATAACATGATGTAACATCTCTGCCATGTTAATACATCACCATCAAAATCCAATATGATGAAGATACAAGTCTTGGTATAGAGGTTTATTTTTTCAATTTCCTAGTTGACACCCGCCAACAAGCCATATTATATTTTGATACCCTTAAATCACAATTCACATCAGCCTTAATAATTTTTATAGTCTAATTTCGCGGTCCCGGGGTGCCATAGACAATGGGCCATTTTCTAGTTGTTCCATTCCGTTCAGTTTTGTCGGAATACTTTGTACTCAGATCACGTGACGTTTTATTTCGGTATCGTAATGTTTACATTCATCACATTCAACAATATCTTGTTTCAATTAATTTGAGAGAGAAAAAACTAAATGTTATTTCTTATAAAAGTGCGGCAGTCTCGAGGCGGGCGTGCAGCTGCCATGCGAACTGCATAAATCTCCCCCAAATCGCTAGGAAAATGTGCATGACGAAAATCTAGTTGGCGACGTTTGCGACAACCCTACTGCCTTACGAATTTGCACGAAGTTATTGGGGCAGCCGTACGAAACTCATTGATTTTCCCAAACGTTGGTCGTAGAAAGGTGTACGGTTGTCGCAAAACTGATGTGAACTGGGCTTCACCAGTCTAGGTAAAAAGAGCTGTATGTATTCATTGTAATCTTGATCTATTGTCAGATATGTGAAGGTTTTATTGAATATTAACTCCATGACGACAAAAAAATTGTAAGAATCTAAGGTTGCATTGCATCGCAACAGGGTGTCCTGTATTAATGAAACTAAACAATTTGTAAAACGTTGACGAGGATTCGTGAAAGCAAACATATAAAATATAATTTTTTTTAACGAATTAGGTCCCATTACTCCCTAACAGTAAAAGTCAAAATCATACAAATCGAAAGGAAGCCTTTTTTAATGACTGTAACATTGTATACAAATTTCTAGAAAGCAAATTTGATTTAATGTCAGACATGTAATTTTTTATCAAAATTTTAACAAATAAAGTCCCTCTGTAACTCTGTAACGGCAAAAATCAAAATCGTGCGAATCGAAAAGTGCTTTTTGTTTATTGTTGTTTAACGTGCCACTCAAGAATCTGTCACTCATATGGTGACGTCACCAAATGCCGGTGAAGGGCTTCAAATTTTGGCCTATGCTCGGCACTTACGGCCATTGAGTAGTGAGGGTTCTTTAACGTGCCGACATCTCTGTGACACGGGACCTCGGTTTTTACTGTATCTTCCGAAGGACAGGAAACCAGCCTGCTGCCGGCTGGACTCGAACTCACGACCTCACGATGAAGAGTCGAGCGCGCTACCGACTGAGCCAGACCGGCTCATACATTGTTTGTAAATATTTCGTAAAGATTTGTAAAAACAAACTTGACTTATTGTCAGAAATGCTAAATTGTTTACTAATCTCCACGAATAAAGTCCCGTAACTCGGTAATGACATAAGTCGGAATCGTTAAAATCGAAACGTGCATTACGTAATAGACGAGTTTTGAGTTGTTCCATTCCGTTCAGTTTTGTCGGAATAGTTTATACTCAAGACTTCAACAGGAACTACAAAATGCACAATTTATATTTTTATGAAAATTTTGTCATACAGTGATAAATTATTCAAGCATGTTGACATGTCGAGGTAAACAATATGTAATTCTTTAGGCTATACTTATTTTGTAATAAGCCAGTCCACCTGTAATAAATTATTTGAGACTTTTTGGGGATAAAAGGTAAATTAGATGTGTCAACTAAAATAACAACTAAAAGACTAATTGCTTTCAGGGAATTAATGCTTAGTGCTGTAAAGTACATGACGCCTTTATAGATCTAAAATGTCAATACCGGGGATGTAGCTAAATTGGGGATTATCTTATAGTATTGGATTCATTACTTCTTATCCTCACATTTCGACATGCCTGAAGTTTGGTGTAACTTTGTATATATCCACTTTGTTGTAAAGTAGTACCAGTTAGTAGAGTTAAGTTTGAGACCAGTGGCGGATTCAATGGGGGCGTAAAGGACGTAATAACCCTCTTTGGACGCCAAAGTATGGGTTTATATACAGTATAATTTTCTCTACACGAACTTCCCAATATTGTTTTTAGTTTTTATTGATTGTACTGCATTGATAGAACGTAAACACGTAAATAATTTGGGTAAGATCTTCTTTGAATTAATTCCAACCAGAACTGACCATTTTGACCATGTGTGCGCCCAAAATATTTTACGCCCCCTCTAAATATGCGTTTAGTGATAGCAGATAATTTAAATGTTTCAATGATTCAAGTCACACACACACACACACACACACACACACACACACACACACACACATAGGACTTAAGACTTTTTATATATATTATATATATATTGTCTAGTACTAGATAACCATCTCTCGTCTATCTACTAAAACCACAGAAAAATAGGAAAGTGATATTTTAACTGATTTATTTGAAACTAGAGTTGTTGCAACCAGAAACATGGCATTATCTTAGCCATAAATATCAACGCTCAAAAGGGAAACATTAAATTTTTGTCAGAATGTTTTACAGAAAACAAAAAATTTAAAATGCTTATTCGATCAAAATCAATAACAGGTCTTGAAAGAAAATTCAAAAACCAGTGTTAGCTGATAGTGACGCAAAGGATTCGATTACGTTGCCCAGCAATATGGTGCTAAAACACGAACTTTCAAACTGAAATTGTGAAAATAAAAACTGATAGATGTAAAAGAATCTGGTAATTTCATGGCGATTTAAACACATAAAATACTTTTTCTCTGGTTATTCCAAACTAAAAGAATTTATTATGTAGGCTAACAATGTGTTAAATATTAAAATCTTAGATACCAAAGTATAAATCTATATATAATTTCCAGGATACATGATTATGCAATTCTGGTGGACAATCACGGACCTCTGGAAATCCAGAGGTGAGATCAGGTGTCATGGAGGAGAACGCATCCCCTGCTGACCGGCCACACCCGCCGTGAGGGGTTCGTCTTACAAAAAGTCTTAAGTCCTAAATCATAAGTCTTAGTCCTAAGTGTCATAGGACCGATCAATTAGCGATGCGTTGCCATGGTATTTAGGTCTAAACTGAGTTAGGATTTAGGACTTAGGACCTTTCATAAAACGGGTCTCAGAACTACAAACGCAAGATTACCAAAAATGTATCTCGGTGGAATTTTTCCCCATAATTATTATGTTCTGCTGTTTCAGTGATCAGTGGTATATGTTTGATGTATGGGAAATTTTGGAAGTTTTCTTTAACAAATAAGGGGTTCCCGGTGGTGTTTTGGAGCGAGGGTTTGAATTAGGGAATTTCATATCACAATCGAGGAGTTTTATACTGTCAGAGCGAGTGAGAAAGATTACGGCAAAGAAATGGCGAACATCTAATGTAAAAAAAAATATTTTTAAAAAAAACCAATGTGAGATAATTTGGAAAATATATAAAAGATTTGATTTAAACTTACTTGTGCAGCATAAAGTTTTAGCAACAAAAGTAACATTTTTTTTATATTTGGGCTTATTCAGTGGTTTTTCTTTCTTTTTGTTAGATCATTTGGAAAATATATAAAAGATTTGATTTAAATTTACTTGTGCAGCATAAAGTTTTGGCAACAAAAGTTAATTTTTATTTATATTTGGGCTTATTCAGTGGCTTTTCTTTCTTTTTGTTGGGGGGTACCTTATATTTTCAAATTTCAAAAGTGCGAATTAAAAAAAAATTAAAAAATAGATCAATAATTCTTACCATCTTCGTTTGAAGTTTGACTGAGACTAAACGTCTTGATAGGATTGAAAAAGCACAAAATCCATGGGAAAATCAAGCAACGATGAAATACATGTACAATATTTGGACGTCTGCTAAATATCAGTTCAGACAATTTGCGCGCGGGAAAAATCAATTACAGAAGATGGAATTTTAAGTTACAGTAGTATGTTACTGTGCAAAGCATTAGCACAGCATCATTTATTCATGAAAACTCATCTGTACCAAAACTACAATGAAATTCCTGACTCAGATATCTCTTTTTCGGTTTCCTATCAGATGTACGGCTTTTTTTTATCTGGCGATGTCAAAATCCATTTGTCAGCGTTTCCATCTGAAGGCCAAAATTTCTCGAAAAAGATTTTTTTTTTTCTAGTTTTTTCTCTTTTTTTTTTAATACATGTAGTTCAATAATATTTCAGTCATTGGAAGAGAATTTGCTCTACATTGTAAATTCCAACCAGACCGGAACCGATATTGTCTGGCCCGGGGAGATGATAAATGCATGAAATAATGACAGGGAACCAGTTTAATTATACAGTGCACTGGGTTATTAGTACCCTACCGGTAAAACCGGAGGGGACTATAGGTTTACCTGTCGCATGTCCGTCCGTCTTCACGTCCATTTGTCTGCCTGAATAACTTTGTCATCACAATTCCTCCTAGATGTATGAACGGGTTTTGGTGAAACTTGGCACAAAGGAAGATCAGACCATGCAGATGTACATGAAGGGGGGATGCTGTTCGACATTTGAATGGAGTTATCACCCTTGGATTTAAAAATTTTGATTGAATGATACCAACTTTTTTTCATCATCATCGCAACTCCTCCCAAACACATGAAAGGGTTTTTGTCCAAGGGTCACCTCATTTGATGCAGATGTCTAAGCCCCTGCCACACACTGACTATTAAGCCAGCGTATGCCCGGCGTATAAAAATTTGGTTAATACGCTGGCATACGTTGGGTAAGTTTTAAGTACGTTTTGCGTAAGTTAACAACACGCTGGTATACGCTGGCATAAGTTAAAGTACGTCAAGATCGTCCAAATTTTTTGTGCATACACAAAACTTTTCGACGTATGCCAGCGTATGAGTCATACGCTGGAGTAAGTTGTAGGTACGTTTTAGGTACGTTATACGATCGTTAACACACTTTCCTATATATTACTTGTAAATGGCCATTGTATCCTAAATCACAGTCACAATTCGATGTACTGCCAACGTTTTATAAATATTTGATAATTTTTTTCATGCGTCTGCATAAGTTCAACAAATCGTTAATGTGTGACATGGATACAGTGAAAGTTCGGCGTATGCCAACGATTTATGATTTTTTCATACGTCGGGCATACGCTGGCTAAATCGTCATTGTGTGAAAGGGGCTCTAGTAGATGGAGTGTTTTTGTCAATTTATAGATCTTGGGACAATCAGTTCTTCGAATTAGCCTTGATGTTATTTGTTTCATTTTATTTATGTGAATGATTCATAAGATAAATTTCCAAAACACAGTTGGTCGTTTTAAAATGTGTAAACATGATAACGTGGTTTGACCGCGTGCATTAGGTAGACCCCCTACGTATGTCTTGTTTACTTATTTAGGGGCGATATCTACATCCTGTTTAAGTCCCATTTACATATTTATCACCAAAAGTTGAATTTTCTGTCAGGTCAACTTAATTTATAATTAGTCATGTGACCTATTGAACTATATATTGCTGTCACCGTGCGCCGTGTGATTTTTTTTTTTTATAACTTTTTAGAATAAATTTTCAAAACAAACACAAACACACACACACACGTGCACAAACACACACTCTCGTGCACAGCACAATGGCTATTAATAATTTGTATATTTACCCTTGGGTTTTTGACATGAAATAGCGCAGGGAATTCCTGGTTCAGAGGTAAGAGACAGGGGAATTTTCTGGGTCAGGGGTTCTGACATAAAATAGGGCGGGACTTACTGGCCCACGGGCTCTGACATAAGATAGTGCAGGGATATTTTGCGTCAGGAATTTTGACACTAGACTGACCTGGGCTTCCTATGTCAAGGGTTCTGACAGGATAGGGTGGGGACTTCTTGGGTTAGGGGTTCTTACATTAGATTGATTGGGATTTGCTGGGTCAAGGGTTATGACACGAGATAGGGTGGGAATTTCCAGCATT